>VZQC01007700.1:597150-632750 GCA_009823505.1 Rhizomys pruinosus | reverse complement strand
CCTTCCTTCCTTCCTTCCTTCCTTCCTTCCTTCCTTCCTTCCTTCCTTCCTTCCTTCCTTCCTTCCTTCCTTCCTCTCTTTCTTTCTCTCTTTCTCTCTTCAGTACAGCTCCCTCTATATAACATTTTTACTGTCAAGCTGGGCATGGTGGTGTATGCCTTTGATCCCAGCACTCAGGAGTCAGAGGCGGGCAGATCTCTGTGAAATCGAGGTCAGCCTGTTCTACAGAGCAAGTTCCAGGCCAGCTGGTGCTACAGGGAGACCCTGCCTTTAAAAAAGGACAAAAACAAACAGACAAAACAAACCCTTCTACTGTCTTGGGCTGGGGTATAGTTCAGGGGTGCAGTGTGCTGAGGGAGGGCAAACCTAATCTTGAGGTCATCAACCAGCAAAACAAAATGAGAACTTTCAGCAGCCTGCATTTCCCCTCCACCTTTTTCTTGCTTCCCTACCGTGCACAGGCACAACAGATCTTCCATAAATCCCAGAGTTCACGGCTGCTAGCAGGGAGGGGCCACAGGCCTCCAGACCAGATCATAAACAGATCTGATCTGATCGTTTCCCCCCAGCACCTCTATAAACAAGGCCCTTCCCTAAAAGTAACGCTTGGGGAAGCTGTGTCTCACAAACAACTGCTCACTACGTGGCTTAACTCTAAAAAAGCAAAGAGATCAACTTCAATTCCTGTGTGTGTGTGTGTGTGTGTGTGTGTGTGTATACATGTTCCTGAGTGTGCCTGTGTTCTCTCTGTGTGTGTGTGTGTGTGTGTGTACACGTTCCTGGGTGTGCCTGTTAACCTGGGAGGCCAGAACTCAGTCTTGGGTGCCTTCCTCCATTGGCATCTTCCTTGCTTCTTTGACACTGATTTGACTGGACTGGAGGGCCAACAAGCCTTAGGAACCCATTTGTCTTGCCTCTACAGTATGGGATTATAACTACATACCACTGTGAGTGGCTTCAAAACTGTTTTTACATTTATTTGTTTACTTGTGATGTGTGTGTGCGCGCGCGCGCGTGTGTGTGTGTGTGTGTGTGTGTGTGTGTGTGTGTGTTTATGTGTGTAGCTCAGAGAACACTGGCAGGAATTAGTCTTCTCTTTCCAGAATGTGGAGCCTGGAGATTGAATTCAGATCTCATTGGCCCCTGGCTCCTCCTCCTCCTCCTCCTCCTCCTCCTCCTCCTCCTCCTCTTCCTCTTCCTCTTTCTTTTTTTTCATTATCCCTTCCCTTTTCTTTCCCTCCCTTCCCTTCCTTTCTTTCCTCCTCATCTCTTCCTTCTTCTCTCTCCTCATTCCCTCTTCTCTTTCCCTTCCTTTCCTCTTTCCTTTTCTTTCATTTCTCCCCCTCCCCTGTTTACTTCCATCTTGCCCTCTCCTTTCCTCTCTCTTGGTTTAAAAACTGAAACTATGACATTTAACAATGCAACTGACAAGGAAAAAAAAAGGCAGAGCCCACTCCTTATTACTGTGACTACTCAGAAAGTCACACTGAAGTGAGCCAAAGTGAGTGGTGCTGACAGCGGAAGGGAGGGCACTGGCAGGTCGTGATCCCACAGCTAAAGATGGCATGTTCTGTTATCAATGTGCTCCTGAATCAATGTGGAAGTGGGCTGAAGAAGAGATGATCACAGATGGATTGGTTCAAAAGACTGAGAGTCAAAGGTGGGAGAGACAGACAGACAGACAGAGAAACTGGGGTTAAAACAAAGACATCTGACCTGTGTCTAGAAAGCAGTGTGGGCTCTGAAAGAAGGAGTCATACTAAGCAGGTGCTAGACAAAGAGAACTATCCACTGCACGTCAACTATTTAATAAAGGCTGGAGGGATGGGTGGGCAAATGGAGACATAGATCCATCCCAGGACAGACACTGTGGGAAAGTCAGAGGGTTCCAGGAGAGTCAAGATTCTCCTGGCAGGCAGTGTGAAAAGGTAGGCAGGGGCCTTGGGGCTGAGCTGGAAGCCAGTCTCAGTTCCCAGCGAGCACTGGGCTTTGGTGTTTGGTGGGTCTGTTGTTGCTGCTGTCGTGGACTGTCAAGAACAGACTCTCTTAAGCCAGCCAGGCATGGTGGTACATGCCTTCGATCCCAGTACTCCAAAGAAAAATATTCTTAAAAATTATGTCTTCTTTCTGCAGTCTTGGACCAGCTGTGGGTTGAGGTACCCTAGAGCACACCAGACTTGCAGAAAAAGCATGCTCCAGAGGAAGCTGAGGCAGGCCTGCTCAAGAGGCAGCAGTTCCATGTGCAATTTTCCTCTGATAGGTCAAAAAAAAATTATGTCTTCTTATCACCATTAGCTGCTACATAATATATATGAATTCAGTTCATTTGTTTGGCAGTGATGTACATTAAATTTAGGGCCCTGGGAATGTTAGAGAAGCACTCTACCAGTAGGCCATATCTTGCGTGCGTGCGTGCGTGCGTGCGTGCGTGCGTGTGTGTGTGTGTGTGTGTGTGTGTGTGTCTGTGCATGTGCACATGGAGGCCAGAGCAGGATGTCAGGTGTTTTCTATTGTTCTATACCTATTTCCTTAACAGGGTCTTTCGTTGAACCAGAAGCTTGCCATTTTTGCTAGATTGGCTGACCAGAGAGCTTTGAGGATCCACCTGTCTCCACCCACAATGCTGTCCAATATCTTGCCATCTAACATGGCAATTTTTAGAGGTGTATCTTACCAGGTTAAAAATGTCTGCTTTTATTTGTAATTTGCTAAGACATTTTCTTCCTTTAGCTATGAATGGATGTTTAGCTTTAAGGTTTATTCTTCTTATTTAAAGATAGTTATGCTCCTTGATATGGTCAGCAAAGTATATTAATATATTTTCTAATATTAATCCCTCTTTGGATGGATAAACCCTATTTGGATATGATCCCTTCCCCAAGTTTCTGAATTTGATTCGATAATAATCTATTTTGCAAGATAAATTTTTCAACAAACTTTCTTATACTGTTTTGATGTCATAGAACAGAATGTCTGGGGGAAATTAATATTTTATTTTCTATAATAACCTATAATTGGTTTTTAATGGCTTTGGTAGAAGTTGGCTAAACAACCACCTAAGTTTGTTTCTTTCTTTTCCTTCCTTCCTTCCTTCCTTCCTTCCTTCCTTCCTTCCTTCCTTCCTTCCTTCCTTTCTTCATTCCTTCCTCTCTCAAGGATGATTTTAAACCACTTATTGTAAATAATTCTTATAAAGAATAAATATGCCTGTTCATTCAACAATAGGAACAAAATGATCAGACGATTTTAAAAAATACAAAAAAATCGCAAATGAGCACATTAGAAGATTTCATTCATCCTTAGATGTAAATTTAAACCACAGTTATATAGCATTCATATCAATTACAATGGCTAAAATGAGAAAAGGCAATACCATGTGTTGAGGAGAACACACAGCAACCAATACTCCTATCCCACTACTGTTTAGAATTCAAAATGGTGCGGTGACTTTTGGAAATGTTAATTTTGAGTAAAGTTAAAAGTATCCCAATCTAACACAGTAATCTTACTCCCAATTGTGTACTATGGATAAATGAAAGCATATTTATACATAATAGCCCCAAACTAGAAAAATTTTAAAGTCTTTCATTGGGTGAATGGATAAACTATGGCGTATCTATACAATGAAGTATTCCTCAGCCAGAAAATGCAATGAACTTCAGATACATATCATACCAGGGATGAATCTGAAACCATGTGATTATTCTATTTTCATCACATTCAAGAACAGATTAAATTATAGGGCAAAAAAAGATAAATGGATATTGTATACAAAGAGACATGGGCAGTTTTTTAGGTCATTAAATTGCTGTGTATCTTGATTATGGTAGGGGTTTCAAGTTTGTGTACATTTGTCATAACTCAAAGAATTATACATGAAAATAGGTGAATTTTTATGTCATTTAAGTTATACTTCAATAAAGAAAGCTTCTTTTTGCAACATGCAGAGACTATTACAAAATTCCACAACTGATCAAACTCAGAAAAGAAGTGCCTGTGAGGTGCTCGGCTCTAAGTGACACGTCTACAATCGAACTTCTACGCTTAAGGCTCAGGCAACGTAATGGATCAGGGGTGGAAAGAATATTACTGCATCTCTCAACTCTTACCAGTGAAGCTTCCTCATTCAACAGATAGTGATTAACCAGAAAGCCACAACTGGCCAAGATGCAGAGACTAAGACACTGCAGAGGGCTTATCTTCTGCCACCTATAAGAGCCAGCGGTAGTTGATGTCCACAAAGAAGCAGTTCTCCAGACAGCTGGGAAGCTGCTCATAGGAACTGGTGGCAATGATAGCAGCATGCATATGATCCAGGCAAGCTCAAACCAGATGAAGTCCCAGCACACAAGTGGGAAGTGCGTACACAGCCCCAACCTAAGCTGAGGAGCTACTGGCTACCAATGACTCCTGGGAGAGGGAAGGTTGGTTTTGTTCATGAGAATGACTCTGAACCAGGTTCCAATTGATGGACTCATACCGAGGTTTATTTCAAGACTGAAACTTGGCTCCATAGACATTAATACATACATACACACACGTATATGTATATGTGTGTGTGTGTCAGAGTACATGAAAACCAGCAGGCCTGTCTAAGAGGGGTGCGGATAGGGGACGGGTCTAAATATGACCAAAATACATTGTATGAAACTTGCAAAAATTTAATAAAATTTTTTAAAAAGCTTTAGAAAGAAGATTAAAATATTTGAATTATTTGTTTGTGGGGTGTGTGTGTGTGTGTGTGCATGGTTGGGACCCAGGAATAGAACTCAGGTCTTAAGGTTTGGCAGCAAGCACCTTTATCACCTGAGCCATCTCAATAGATGAGAACAGACTCTTTTAAATCCCTCCTTGAGTTGTATACTAATTACAGTTTATTCAGAATTTCCATTTCTACTAGTGCCTATTTTTGCAACCTATATTATTTTTTAATAATAGACAGAAATTGGAAACAACCTAGATGTCCATCAACTGATGGATGGATAATGAAAGTATCATACATTTACACAGTGGAATATTATTCTAAGGCATTTTCTTTTAAACTCAGATTTTCAAATTTTGGCATAAAACTGTTCTTTGTTTCTTCTTTAGATTAAAAAAGAGACCTCTACTAGCCAGGCATGGTGGTGTATGCCTTTAAGAGATAGGCAGCTCTCTATGAGTTCAAGGACAGCCTGGTTTACCTAGTGAGTTCCAGGCCAGCTGGGGCTATAGGGAAACCCTGTCTCAAAAAGACCCCTCTCAAAAAAAAGACCCCTATAGCTATGTTCTTTCTACCTCTAGAATTAGAAAATGTGTACCTTTAGGTAATGACTTTGGGTAGATTTTTTAACTTTTTCAAATAACTGCTTTTAGGCTTCATGAACTTAGTGCCTCATTGTTTTCTGGTCCATTAACTTTGCCTCCATTTAATTTTATCCCTTTCTATGATAGATATTCAAGGTTAAATCTCCTCTGTTCACAGATTTAATTGTATCTTACAAGTATATGACATGTGATATATATATGTATATATATATATATATATATATTGCCAGCCATTCTCAATATTTAATGTAGAATGGAATTTGTTCTCTAATCCATAAAATATATTTGTCTTTAGATTTTCAAACAATGATGAACTTGGCCATCTCAGAGCTCATTAATCTTGCATTTTCTATACTTCTGCTTCATTTTGTCTGCCTCATTTATCAGTTCTTGAGAGGCACACAAAAGATTTGTTAATTTATCCTCATAATCTACTAAATTTTCTCTGTATGTTTTTGAGACTACGAAGTTTTACACACACACACACACACACACACACTGAACTATTTATTGTATTTAGTAAACTGTTGCTTTCATCAACACATAAGGAATCCACTTTAAAAATACTTTGGGCTTACATGAAGGATGCTTGTACTCACAAATTATCACTTATTGTTAAAAAAAATGAAAACAAAACAACAACAAAAAAACCCAGAAAGATGCAGGAAAGTTACGGCAGAACGCATGATCTGGGATGGGTAGGGGTGGGGCGGGGTGAAGGGAAGGGGATATATGCCTGAACTGAATTGGAAAATGATGTATGAAATACACAAAGCATCAATAAAAATAAATTAAAAAAATACTTTGGGCTTTAATATATATTTTGATATTAAACCTCCACTCTTTAATAATGTTGGGTAAAGGTCAGTGTTTAAGAGCACTTTGATCCTCTTATCACAAGAATTCTGTTCTCAGCACCCATGCTGGGCAGCTTACAGATGCCTGTAACTCCAGGTCAAAGGGATCCAACACTCTCCTCTGGCCTCTAAGGACACTCGTTCATATATGTGTCATATGCAGTCCTACATACAAACATAAAAATAAAAGTAAATCTTAAAAAAATTAAAATGTTGGTTGGTCTATCTTTTTCTGCCCCCCCCTTTTTTTAAACTTTCTATAACCTTAGCCTTTAAATATATTTTATGACTATTGTATATTTGGGTTTTGTGGAGTATTTTTTAACAGTGACAATCTTTTGGCTGGTATACATAGAAGATTTATGTACACAGTAATTACTGATATGTTTGGATTCACTAATATTTGGTTGGCTATCAGTTACCATTTCCCCTTATTTCCCACTGTCGTTTGGAGTGTTTAAGTTTTCTTTTTTTCCCTTTACTGTTTTAAGTGATACATTCCATTTCCATTCTTTTTTTTTAAATTTTTTAAATTTATTTCCATATGTGTATGAATGTACTGTCTGCACGTAGGTCTGTGCACCCATGACGTGCAATGCTGCGGAGATCAGAAGAGGGTGTCGGACTCTCCTGGAACTGGAGTTCTCCTGGAATTGGAGTTTCAGATGGCTCTTGGCTGCCATGTGGATGCTGGGGATCGAACCCGGGTCCTCTGCAAGAGTGGTCGGCGCTCTTAACCGCCAGGCCATCTCTCCAGCCCCCCATTTCCATTCTTAAAATATTTAATGTGTTTACTAAGAAACTTCCAGATGAAACCTTTCTTCCTCCCTTCTCTTCCTGAATAAACAGAAACCTTAGGAAGTTTTTACTCAGCCCACCCCCTCCTGTCTTATATATTGTTAACTAACATACTGCTGCTGCTTTTTTGAAAAGTAATTCTCAAATTGCTCACGCTAATTACTTTTATTTCTTGTAAGTAATGAGTAGTCATCTGCATTTATAAAATGAAGCTAGTTAGTGCCTTCGCTATAACTTCCTGCAGTCTCCCCTTTCTCGTTGCTCCTAGCTTCTCCCTGAATTTTACTCTCCCACATTTCTTTTACAGAACATCCTTCATGGTAGATTCTTTTAGATTGCATCGATGAACATATACCATCATCTCGCCTGAATGGTGGTTTCCTTGGGCACAAAATTGTTAATAGTATTTCCCCTCCAGCAAAATTTAGACCTAAGAAACATGACCAGCCACCTCCAGGCTGACTGGGCAAGCAATGCCTCCAGAGCCACTGGTGACACAGTAGTAAAGGAAAACAAAAAGACAGGAGAGAACCCATCAATGTGGAAGAAGGACGAAGGAGCCAGGATGACCAGAGGTCAGAGGAAAATCCTGTGGAGTTGGGGAGAGGCCACAGTAGAACTTCCACAAGCTGTGCCTGGACCTAGCTATGTGCCTTGGTTCCTGACTGTTCTTTTTGATTTAAGTAGGCAGGCCTGTTCTTGCTGGAAAGGAAGTGTGGTGTTCTAGTTTCCTTTCAATTGCTGTGACAAAACACTATGACCAATTCCACCTTGGGGAGGAAAGGCTTTATTTAGCTCACATCTCCCAGGTCACAGGTCATCATTGGGGGAGCCCAACATAGGAATTCAGTGGAGGCACCTGGAGGCAGGAGCTAAAGCACAGGCCATGGAGGAATGCTGCTTACTGGCTTGATCCCCTGGCCCATGCTCGGCCTGCTTTCTTATACAGTGCACAACAACCTGCCTAGGGGTGGCACCCCCACAGTGGTCTGGGTCCTCCCATATCACTCAACAATCAAGAAACTACTCTGCAGACATGGCCACAAGGCAGTCCAATGGAGGCAATTCCCCAACTGAGGATCCTTCAACCCAGGTCTGTCAAGTTGACACTAAAGCTATCCAGCACATGTGGCATGAATCCCATCTCTAGGAACTATTTATCTAGGAAAGAAACTAGCAGTGCTGGGGGGCACACCATTTGTCACTGTTTTCCTGGGGTCCTGTTAGCAGAGCCTATGGCTACAGTTCTCTCCCCACCCCCATCTGTGTTATATGTGTGTCTGTGTACAAGTGTGTGTGCGCATGTGTGCGTGTGTGTGTGCGCGTGTGTGCGTGTGTGTGCATGTGCATGTGTATGTACACAGAGGCCAGAGGTCAATGTTCGGGGTCTAGCTCTATTATTCTGTACCTTATTTTCTGAGGCAGGGTCTCTCACTAAACCTGATGCTGATTGACTAGTCTGGCTGGCCAGAAAGCTTCCAGAATTTGCTCAGTTTTCACCTGCCCAGTGCTAGGGTTACAGGCACATTCTATCATCCATTTTTTTTTCTATGTGTATGAATGTACTGTCTGCATGCAGGTCTGTGCACCCGTGTCGTGCAATGCCTCGGAGGTCAGAAGAGGGTGTCGGATTCCCCTGGAACTGGAGTTCTCCTGCAATTGGAGTTACAGACAGTTCTCAGCTGCCATGTGGATGCTGGGGATCGGACCCGGGTCCTCTGCAAGAGCAGTCTGTGCTCTTCTAGGCTATCTCTCCAGCCCCACCCATTTTTTTTTTATATGGGTGCAGGTCCTTATGCTTGCAGAGTGAGCCATCTTGCCAGCCCTGACTGCTGTAGCCTTCCAAGGGACAAACCACACTTCCCTTTGAATTCATATGAAAATAAGCTTTTTTTAAAATTTTTTTATTAATTTTATTTATTTCTGTATGTGTATGAATGTACTGCCTGCATGCAAGTTTGTGCACCCATGTTGTGCAATGCTGCGGAGGTCAGAAGAGGGTCTCGGATTCCCCTGGAGCTGGAGTTCTCCTGGAATTGGGGTTTCAGACGGTTCTCGGCCGCCATGTGGGTGCTGGGGATCGAACCTGGGTCCTCTGTAAGAGCAGTCGGTGCTCTTAACCGCTAGGCCATCTCTCCAGCCCATGGAGATAGTTATAAACAAAAGCAGTGGTTGCAGAGTTGTGCAAAGAGGGATATTTTACTAAAAGAAAAGATCAGTATATGTCTATCATTTTGGCAGCTACCACATTTGAACGCAAGTGAGAAAGTACCTAATAAATTTTGATGTGTTTTATCCAAATATGTTGATGTAAAATCAAAGAATGTTATAGCTAACAGGAGCCTCTGAGACCATCTTTTCTGAACTCTTCACTTCATGCATGAGAAAACCTGGCCCCAAGGGCATTGGTCAGTTCATCTACAAGTAAAATCTAATTCAAGTACAGTAGGGTTACACCAAGGACTTCCCATGCCAGCAGAGCTCTTCTTATAGTGATTACTTCTTTAACCCAGTTTTCTTTTCTAGCTCTTTAGATACATGAAAAGTGTGACCATAGTGGGATTTTTTGTACCCAGCATCTCCAAAGCTGAACTTCCCCCTCGTATAAACAATGGATTGCTTATTCTCATTTAGAATTTTCACTTATTATTTTTATTTTATGTGTATGAATGTTTTAGAAGCCTGCACCCTTGTTGTGCAATGTCCTAGGAGGCCAGAAGAGGGTGGGGGTCTTCTGGAACCAGAGTTATGGATAGCTGTTAGCCACCATGTGGGTGCTGGGAACCAAACCCAGTTCCTCTGCAAGAGCAGACAGTGCTCTTACCTGCTGAGCCATCTCTCCAGCCCCCACATTCTCATTTAATGTTGATGTAATCAATTGTCTGGGCATAGGTGCCTGATACATTTTCCAAAAAATGTTTTTTAGCTCAGTCCTTTGGTTTTCTATTAGTCATACAAACCAAGCTACTAAAAGCATCCTTTTATAAAAAGCTCCAACCAAGGAGGACATAAACTTCAGGTGAGGGAAAATTCTACCATAATTGTGCTACTTAACTCCTAATGCTTATTTGTTTTAAAATTTAAAATTATATTTGTTTATTGTCTATGTGCATGGACTCCTTTGCCATGAGCTACAAACTCAAGGAGGTCAGAGGACAACTTGTAGGAGTAAGTTCTTTCCATTCACCATATTTGGTCCTGAAGCTCAAACTCAGGTCGTCAGTCTTGGTAGCAAGCACCTTTACCTGTTGAGCCATCTTATCTTGCAGGTCATTTATTTGTTTTCTTTTCTATTTTTTTCTCTCTCTTTCTCCTCTTTCTCCCCCCCCTCCTCCCCCTGGGTGTGGGTACGTAGAAGCCAGAAGTCTTTGGATACCCGATGTTTTCACTGTTCTTGGGACAGAGTCTCTCACTGAACACGGAGCTCACTGCTTCAGGCAGAATGGCTAGCAAGCAAGTCTCTAGGATCCTCCTGTCTCTGCCTTCAAGCACCACAATTACAGGCATATGCTGCCTGCTGTGCCTAGCTTTTGTGTGTGTACTGGAGATCTGCACTTAGGTTCCTCACGCCTGAGCAGCAAGCACTTTACCCACTGGGTTATCTTTCTGGATCCCTGGTTTTTAAAAATATTTTCTTCCTTATGTTATTGTTTATTGTCCTCAAGGACAATGTAAAGGAGGTTCTTGACCAAGACAGAATTCCTGGCTCTCAATTCAGAGAGCTCATTCCCAAAGTAATTACTTCTAGACAGCAGACATAGGTGATGTCAAAATGAGGAAATCAGTTTTCCTCCTATTTTGTTCACTCGGTATTTGAATTACTGGTTCATGAAAGACTGTATTCAGAAGACCATCCCATTTTAGAAGATTCTTCAGAAAGAAATCATGTGGCCATCGATACAGTTTGTGAATGAATAAAATCAATGCAAGCCTTGATCATTTTGACCCTGTATACACTCCAGTTCCAATTAAACCAGCCACGTAAAACTCTGATGGGACTAATTTGCCAGCTGAGGAAGTTTGTGGTTTGTGAGACTTCAGCCTCATTAAAGATGTCTCTGAATCACACTGCCCTACAAAACCCGAGATTATGGTACTTTGAAATAACTTTGTAAAAGGTCCCTAAGAAACACATTCAAGTATTATGAACTGGGAATGATGATTGTGTGGGATGGGAGAGTCACGGAAAGCAGTGGAGACAGCATTCAAGGTCGAGCTGGACAAAGAGCTGTTTAATGATTTCCATATAGAACAATTCCTCTCCTCTCCTCTCCCCTCCCCTCTTCTCCCCTCCTCTCCTCTCTTCTCTCCTCCCCTCCCCTCCCCTTCCCTCTCCTTTCTTTTTCCCTTCCTCCCTCCCCCCTCCCCTCCCCTCCCCTCCCCTCCCTCAGTCCTGCACCCCACCCTTTTTCTCTCCTCCACCTCCCCTCCCTCCCTGGCACCCCGTCCCTCCCTCGCCTCCGCTTCACTTCCTTATCTTGCCTGCTGCCTCTCTCCCTTCCTTCTCCTTCTTCCTTCCTCCCTTTCTGTCTAAGGGTGCTTTCCTCAATTAGCCTAGCTGGCTTAGCTAACTGTTGTCACAAGCCCGAAAAGAAATGACTCGTGTTGTTCACCGTGGAATCATTGTAGCCTCACCTCTATCGCCTACAGTCGGCTGGGATCTTAATCCACATGGACTTGAATTTATGTGGTTGCCGGGAACTAAACACAGGTTGTTTTTGTTTGTTATTTTTCTCTTCTCTTTTGTTTTTTCTTTTGTCTGTGTTTAGTTTTGGTCTTTTGAGACAGAAGGGTACACTCTCACCCCAGAGGAAAACAAGTTACCTATATTATGGGCGACCAGCCTGTATGAATAACTTGATAGCCCCTGTAAGTCTCCAAATCTCAACAATCTCCAGGTTCCCATCCGATAATGTTTATAAAAGCCTAAGGGACTATATTTATAATACTTATTTCAACCCACTTTGACACAGGTCTATCTCTAAAATAGCATACCATCTCTGTGTAATATTTAAAATGTATATTTCTCTTATAACTTAGGATGATGTGAGTAATGTCGAGTTGAACACTATGAAAAATTGGTAGTATATGTAATTAGAATCCTGGAATTGGTCTAGCCTTAATTATGCGAAACGATCCTCTGGATGATCAAGCCTAAAGACACAACATGAGATACATCGAAAACTATGAGCAGTCAATGGCATGCTCCAACGGCTCACAACATTGGTCACCAACAGTGCCCACGCTATCCTTCTGAGGGCTATGGCGCATCATCTCAGTAAATTCTGATCTGTAATATAATATCTAATCTAAAGAAAACATGAAAGTATTGTGGCCGCCACAAAAAAGTTAAATTATGGCCGGACTTGGAGGGACATTTCATGGTATGGTAACAGGTTTTACCCAAATGTCTGATGAGGGGCCAGAACTAGCGGCTCTTGCCAATTCAGAACCGAGGTGAAAGTTCCCCATAAGAAATTCTTAGTGGGAACTCCCTCTGACCGGCTTGCTTACTAAATGGAACTACCCCATGTAACGGTTATCACCAGTCTACATGAAGTTTGATACAGAAACGATTGCTGAGAAGTTGGCTCCGACGCACCTCTGGTCTTCGCTTACATTCCTAGCGTCCCCCCAATTGTGATTAATCCTCCTGCCCTCGTGGATGCTGCCCGGACAGCCTCAGCAATGGAAATGGGATACTTAGCCATAGAGTGGAGCTAGGCTAGAAATCTCACCTCACCCCCAGTGCTGAGTGCCCCCCCGAGTTTACTTGGTCTGCTCCATTGAGATAAATTGTGGGCAAGATGAGGCACTCATCATCACCTAAAGAACATGTTCAATCACCAATTTCTACTTGCAAAAGACTGCACTACCAAGGAAATGAACGAGTGGAAGCTGTATGCCGCATATCGCAAAAATCGGACTCCGTTCCTAGTAACATAAGCCCTGGCTGCAGTACCGTATTTGCATCCTTCGATGATCTCATAGAACATTCCTGCGCACAAACTAGAACATTGCGAATAGACAAAGTTGGTAGGCAGCGTGCGGTAAGCAACCTCTCAGTGACTCGATAGCTGTGTCTGGAGAGAGGTGGTAAAACACTCGACGCGAGGAAATATTAGAGTGTAGGTGATTTATGCACAGTCGACAAAGCACTGATGGAATAAGTGCCATGAAAGCAGCAAGTAGTACCGATGCATATATGATCAATAGTGCAGCAGAAGCAGCTTGCGTCCTCAGTATAGAAAATCTCTACGTACTTTTCGGTTTCCATCTGTCGACATGTGTGGGTGGACTGGAATTCACACCTGGCTCACAGCTAAGGGTGTCTATGGGAGCCGCACAATATACTAGTCTCGGAAAGCTCTAGCTCTCTGGTCGATCGAGCAGACGCAGAAAGGTAGCGCACAGGGGCTAAACTCCTAGGTTGAGACCCCGTAGTTCTCTCAGCCCTCTCAATGCGCAATATTCGCCATCCACGCACGAGATGTAGGTCACTGGTTCTACTATTGGTGCGCATTGCTGTAGCTGCACTAGTTACTAGCTCCTCAGTGGGCTTT
Organism: Rhizomys pruinosus; assembly: GCA_009823505.1. Classification (NCBI taxonomy): domain Eukaryota; kingdom Metazoa; phylum Chordata; class Mammalia; order Rodentia; family Spalacidae; genus Rhizomys; species Rhizomys pruinosus. The sequence continues at coordinate 619,225 of VZQC01007700.1, read as the reverse complement.
AAGAACCAAGGGGAGGTGAATGAGAGTTCTGTCCCTCGTGTATAATATAATGCCATGTAGTGGTAAGAAAGCGTGTATAATAGGAACCGCCCTTCTGCCATACACTGTCATATATGCATCCCTGTTCGGTCTTATCGCGTTTGGCTCTTTCGTCCCTCTCCAACACTATTTACTGCCACTTATTGCGTAGCTGCTCCCTCTGTGGAGTTCTTGGCACGCAATCTTTGACTTTAGACTAGCACTGTGGGTGTGCGACTGGAGAATACGATATGTGGTTCTGTTGCGTCAAATTTTAGGAATAAGATTCACAAATTCAACGCAGACAATAAAATGACTTGTGGTGGCAGACATGAGCTACAGTATGGTATTTCCTCCGTAGAGTTATATGATCTTTCCTTTTCTTTCAGCTCCACCAGTGTGCGTTATTCGTTGCTTTCAACAAATCAATTGCACATGGATTTCGTCCATACGGTAGGGTAGCATGACTGTGTAATCAGTGAGGATAAGGCACCATAATGATGTGAGAGTAGTGCACTCCATAATCTGAATGTAGAGAGAGCGCACCTGCAGAGAACTCGCACACTAGAGCGAGACGTTAAAGGACCCACCCACGTCAGTCCAGTGCTTAAACACTAGGGCTGGTGTTGCAATTGACGATAGAGTGTTAGCACAATTAGCAATGTGGTGCACAACACCAATCAATTTTACAGACGTGTCAACTCACAGGTGGATGCTCTCACTGAGGCTCGAGAGTACGGTGAGGAGTGAACGCTGCTCTTGCCCAGTTTGGATGTGGGCACACTTCCGTCTGTGGTGCCTCATGTAGCGAATTGTGTTATCTCTTGGTGATCCGCTTCGGATAGATGTACTAGACGAGGAAATGCTAGACTGTAAAGAATTCTGCTATTAATTTCCTGGGAATTTGTGAGATACTTGGTCTCTCTCCTACACCTCTCCTATAGAGATATTGACCTCCAAATCGTGTGAGATGCGCAGAGTCTCGTATGCTCCTTGTGTGTTGAAGTAGGTGTGCGACGAGAGAGATCTGTGTGCGTGTTCTCTCTCACCTGTGACTGGCATTTGTAAGGTTAGTGTATAGTACGTGAGGCGTAGTGACTCATTCGAACTCGCATTCACCTCGCGGTCTCACCTCTTACCAAAAGCTTTGTCGGGTCTGCTGATCAATTGTCTATATGTCATTCTTGTCACATGACCAAGGGGCTCTTCACGTTTCACCCTCGCTTCTCATGGGTCTAAACATCTATCTATTAGCGTAGCGATGACGACTACACTCAGTTTCTCGCGTGTCTACCGATATTTTGGACAGGATATAGGCGATAAGTAGAAAGGCATTTCTCTCAAAAAAGCCTCAGCAGGGTGAAGTGTCAAATTGCGCTAAAGAGCAGAAATTACTGTAGACTCGCTCTAACTTTGTTTGTCGGGCTTGCGAATGGGCGATTAGCGCGCGTCTTATGGGTGTGCGGATTAGTCGAGTGAGACCTCTATCTCTCACGGTATGCTCTCTCATCGGCATATACGGGCCGCGAGATAGTGTCCTGTGAGAGTATATATCTCATAGTGGTTTGCGTGAACACAGAAACTTTTATGATCCTTTATTCAGCACTCAATAGCGATCTCTATTCCTATTGCTAGCTCGTTTGAAAATTTTTGCAAGGGGCTCAAATAATGTTATATGATATCTAGTGCGCACGACAAAAGGGGTGACTCCTTACGATTTCTCACAGTGCGCACACTACCTCTTAGATATGGATACTTTTTGAATGAACGTGAGCTCCCACCTTCACTCTTATTGGCCACTTCTCGTCATAATGTGACCTGGTGTGCCGATATCCTTACGCCTTTTGGAGGCTTTTGGGCGTATTTCCGATAAAAAGTAACCGGAAAGAAAGCGATTCGTGGGCTTCTCGACGCTAAGACTCTTACCTCACTCCCAATCACTATGAACAGCCGCTCAGTGTGGATACGATACTAGCGATAATTACGCGTCTAAAGACTTTGCCACAGCCGCCAATACGGTCGAGGCAGACAAACTTGCGCAGACAAGAAATCTAGATGGGATGATGTTGTTTCAAGTTAAATAAGGTCTGATCGCGTTCTGAAGGCCGCTGACTTTTGAAATATTAATACCGGAAAATCTATACGCTTGCATGTTCCTTATCCTCTTCGCTCAGTAGTTAGTGAAATATTTCTATTGTCATGTTGTCACAAGGTGTTCCGACAACTCACAGAAACAAGAGGACTAGGTTTCAAGGACCAGTCCTACCACATAGGTGGGTCCACAAGAGTGGGAGCGTCACAGGGTTGAGCGACGGGAACGCGCCTATGAGAAGCTACGCGTTCTAATCGGTATGGCATAGTGGTGGCGACTCTCTCACCGTAATTCTTCCAACAGAGGTGTCAAGGCTCCCAACACGACGTACCTTCCAGCTCACCCACCACTCCGCTCTCATGTAGACACACAACCTATATCGCGTTAAGAACGAAGCTACAAGTGCTGCATAACGTGCCTGAACAAGAATATACAGCGCGGCGCGAAAAGCTATCTAATCACAAGGCAGATTGCTTCTGAGAAAGACGCATATGTGAATAGAGAGAGACACTATTCTACGCAGGGATCTCGAGCTCTTCCCTCTATAGAACGCGTGATCATGTGATCAACGCAAAGCATCACTCTTCCGTAATAGTGTCTCGGGATCCCAAGTGCAACCATCTCGTTTCGAATATCAAGAGTAGAGCGGTGTGGGAATAATACAATCTGCCACAGTCTTCGAGTATGTGAGGATGAAAGGCTATCTTATGTTATTACTATTAGGCACTCATACATGTATTGACTATATGGCACCTAGATGAAAGATAAGATAAGTGCGTATTTGTGCACTTGAGTTATGTTGATCTTGCTGGTCATGGTGTGCTTTGTCGGATACGAGCATACGAGTGTGAGGGATCGATTGAATTATTTCAAGGACAGAGTGAAAGGACTACTTGCTGAATTACTATTATGGCATAGAGCCGGTTTAATTATCGTAGAGACTTTATTTATATAGGGGATGTCAGCTTCTTCCTGAGTGACCCTCGTTTCTGGGGGTCCGTGTGACACGCAGACCATCTAAATTATCGCTCTACTAGATTTTTCCGGTTGGTTCTTTTAGCTTGTTTTCCGCCATGACAACGTGTTGATGAGAGAGCTGGAGTGGAGCTACGCGGTACATTGAAGCGGCAATGCCTAACTTATATGACAGGATTCATTCTGTCGATGAGCCATACAGAGGAGGTGATGATAAGAGATTACTCATCCTAGTCGCTCTCAAAGGTTTGCTGCGTGTAACAAAGACTGGTAGCCCTTTGGTTTGTCACTTATAAGTTTGGATTTTGTCAAAATGAGTTCCTAATAGTCGGCCGTAGTGTCCCCTTATTTGTCTTCTGTGAGGGAATTTCCGATCATTGCTTAACTCTTTATCACCTTGTTCTATCTTTGCAAAGAGGCAAGAGGCAACAAGATTTCCTGGGCAGTGGGAGGGTTGAGGGAGTAGATGTGCCTTCTAGTTGCGCCTAGTTATTTGAAAGAGTGCCACGGAGGTAGGCCCAGTTAACGCCACAAAACTACATGCACTTGAGGCAAAGAGAGAAGCACCCCATGAGACCGAGGTCGGCTGTGGATCCTACACAAGCATAGACTCCCTGTTTTCACAAAATCGGCGGATATATTAATCTAAGCTTTGAATCCGTCCTCATAACCTCTGCCATGTTCTCAGCGGGAATTCTCGACTGGCGGCCTCTTCTTTCGCATTCGCGCTCTATGTAATCTTAACGCCAGGACAATCGTAGACACGGACGGAGAGCAAGAACAGAGGGCACGGCTCGAGAGCCAAGCAAAATTACGCTACCCTCGCCAGACTAGCGAGGATAACACTTGAGCAAATATACTCATAGATATGTGAGAAGAGAGACAGTGAGAGTAATACAAATATAAATACACACTCAAAGATGGGATACAGTATAAAGAGATAATTTGTGTTGTGGTTTATATGGAGATGTTAGAAAGATTAAGGCCTTTAAACAGACTCACAAATTTCCATAAGGGGCGTATGACATATAGAGGAGTTGGTGGTTGTAGCTACTCAATGAATCATGTTAATTTATACTGGTACATAATACACCAAATGGTCATTTCTTTGATTGGGAATCTACTACTCGTGTGGGGTCTAACCAGCAGCAAGTACACAAGCGTCGTGAGGCAACGTCGTGTCAAGCGCGAAATATCTTAGATAATCTCCCCATTTTCCCAATGTGATCTACCAAAACTTAGATGAGGGATGGAGGCAAGGCCACCAGCCTAAGACATAAGATTTGAAACAAATCTCCACGGAATACATGGGTTCTAGGTTCCTTTAAGCACCGAAGGTCCTCCCGATCGTAGCTGCTCTCATCACGTGAGTACCCATGTGCATCGATCCTTTCAACTCGTGTATATATCGTTTGTGAGATCCACACACATGGTGCCTAATCTAGTCCTTTTGTGTGCTCCCATTCCACCAGAACACCAGATTTTTTTTATTTTCTATTCTTCTTACTGTGTCCTCTCTCATTAGTAGGGTACTTTGTCCTGCAATCCGACTAAGGATTGAGCTCATTGCAACCTGTGGTCTGCCCTATTGCTCCACCCATTACGTCTTAGCCACTGAGGTGCATGAAGAGAGCGGCGTTGGGATTTCCCCCCAACTGGAACTGGAATGTTAAAAGATGGTTCTTACGCGCCACCATGGGGGTGCGTGGGGAATCGAGACCCAGGCCTCTGCTAAGATGCAGTTGGTGCTCTTATAAGTCTGATCATCTCTCCAGCCCCCTACAACACAGAGTTTACTTAGACTTTATTTTTCTTTCTTGTTTTCTTTTTTTGTAATTGGTGTTAGAGAGGCAGTGATTGAGGGCATACGATGTTAGATTATTAGAAACCTGTTACCTTAGGAAAAGAGATGTTCTGGCTTCGACGATGATCTCAAACTATACCATATGTTGTATGGAAGCTTCGTTTGGTTGTACCTTACTTCGAGTTTGGAATATAGTAGTTAATTGTCTTCATGTTTTTCACACTGTTTGTGTCAACTGGTATGACCTGCTTATGTGAGAGAATCTATAGCAGTAAATAAAGCTTCAAGGCGTTGGGGGATGCGGCTCATGGCTCGCGCTCAGAGCGTCCACTAGGATGGTGACCCCCTTGCGCAGAGGGGCTAAGACTTCGGAGGCACATTATTAACTCACAGGTTAATGTTCATCACTTTTGTCAGATGCATTCCGCAAGAATTGGGTCCACAGTTAGGGTTGAGATCATCCCCGTTTGCTCGTGAAACATTTCTAGAAGAGGATAAGGACCGGTTGGCTGTTTCTCCACAGACTGAGTCCACTCACATTCTTTCACTGTTCAGGACTGGTAGATTGGGTGTTTCTTTTGTTGTGTGGGGGGGATTAGGATTTTTATTCTTTTTTAATGTTGAGGGGATCAGGGTCTTTCCTTAGAGTCGCTACTCTATGAGAGCCCTCCTGGAGCTGCGTCGGCTATTGCATACACTCGCATGTGGTGGGTCCTTGCATTTTTTATAATATCTAGAAAATGTGTCCTGGGTGGCGTGCGTCTGGCGTGACGTCTCGCTTTAGACCCGAGAGGGCTACACTAACCACCAGGACTCGCTCTTAGACACATTGGAACTGTAGTTACTTCCATGTGCGCTTCCCAAAGCTGATTGCAGGAAATCAAGTTTCGTGAATGAGATAGTGTCATATAGCTCTCTCACACTAAGAGAGATTCCTGAAAAACCCTTGAGTACCTCTAGCTCATAATCTGCGAATACCTCTTATGTAATTACCGCCATATACTCGCTTTGTCGTCTCTTTTGTGCTGATACTAGAATACTAAGAGAACCTATTTTGCTCGCACTACACTTTACTTCTAAGTGATTGCTTCACGCTCCGTCGATTTTTACTCTTTTTTTGTCTTACAGAAGTACTGAATACTGGCTTGATGGAGAGGTTGGGAACCGGCTACGCTCTGTGGGTAATACGCCCTGCCGATTGGTTGGTTCATCAAGGTGTGATGCACAAACACCATAGAGATGTCTGCGCCTTCACAGACATAACCAAAACATAAACTCGAAGCGCGGCGATCACATCCTAGATTGGGCAGAAACCAGAGCCAGATATTTGCCTTGGGTAGGATCTCCAACAAGGAGAGGAAGTCGACCATAAGAGATTCCTAGTCTGATCTCGTGCTGGTCTCCAACGTCACATTGTAGTTCTAGCCAGACAGAGAGATAGGTACTGTTCAGGGCTCTTTGACTATAGACGTTTCCATACAGATAAGCCTTGCCTCAAAAAGATGTCAGGTGTTTCCTTCATAGACAGAGGGTGCATGTACTGGGATGCTAATAAGGACGATTCTGATTCATTCCCATGCATCGGTTTCAACCTCCTCTGAAGCCTTCCTTGCATTTGGTTGTCGTGCTAATGGTGAGTGCATTGTGGCCCTTTAACCCTCTTGCTAACAAATCTTCTCTGCTGCTCTCCCTTTTTCTTTCTCCTACCTAGCTTTCATGCTCTCTCAAAAAGTTTACGATATTCTATTAGATGTCAGAGGTTGCCCTGTTGTTACCGTGACCTCCTCCTTGCTTTGGTGAAATAAAGAAATACGATACACTCTCGCTAACTTCTCCGTTGCTAGTACACACCAACCTTGATAAGTGACTCCTATAGACATTTCCTTTCTGTTTTATCAGTGGTCAGTGAACCTCTTTGAACAGGGTCCCTTTCGCCTCAAGCTGGCTTGGAAACTCCACTATGTAGAATCAGGCTGGCCTTGAAACTCACAGGATCATCCACACTGCCATCCTGCCTCTTAGTGATAGGCTGATGCCAAATCTTAGAAAGGATCTGTGCACATGCTAAACCTTCCAATAATTACATAGAAGATATTTAAACACACACGAGACACTACACAACTATTCATAATATTTTTTTGGCATTTATACTCTCTACACAAACTTTATTATACTCTATAGACCATTAGGGGTCGATCAATTCGTAGGAGGAGATCGGCTGCTTGGGGCGATGGTGCATTGTGGGTTAAATTGAAGAGACTGCGTGTTTTTGCTACAAGGGAATACACCTTCCTCACACTCAGTCTTCCTTCCACCAACTTGTTGGGGAAACAATCGCAAAGGATAAGTTGCGCAAGCATGTAGGAATATTTTGGTGGCGTAAAGCCACCTAAATGTTGTGGCAATGGTGCCAGTAGCGAGAGAGAAGTGTCAGGAGAGCTTCATGCCGTTCGGGCTGACAATGGTGCATGCGCCAGAAACAGGTGGTTATCCGGGGTGTTTGACCCTGGAGTCTTACCTTTGCCCTTTTCCTGTTTATATATACCGAGAGTTATCGGCCTAGCTCCAAGGGCTTTATGCAGATAGTACGCTAATAAATTCATATTCCACTTTTTGTGTCTTATGTCCATGTAGAAACGCAGTTTAGAGATATCAAAGTCTAAACTATGATTGCTCTTCCAGAAGCATTGTAGACTCCCACTCTGGGGTTGGGACAAACATAAGGATGTGAGTATGGACTCTTGTCAGATGGGGTGAGTTTTCAAGCGCTTTGTCGAAACACGCGCACTGAATTCTTGGTTGTGCTCATTGATCCTATTTTAATTAGCTACAAAGGAGAAGTTAATTAACCAGATTATTTCTGAGTGTTTCGGCCTATTTACAGGAAATATCCTTTTTTTTTCTTGAGTTGTGCCCAATTCCCAGGTTCCCTGGACAGTGAATTGGAACTCTCTTTCCCCCTTACCACACAGAAAATACTGCCAAAAAACAAGGTATAGCTCCCATCTCTAATGTCCAGTGATTATATGACTCCTTTCCTGCGTGGGGCTTATTCCAAGAGTTTAGCCAGTTAAAGAATTCTTAGTATTTTCAGGCCTGATTGGTACTTCTGCTTTCTCCTGGAGGAGCATGCTTTCCATGGTTAGTGTTCAGTTTTTAGCTTGCATAATTTCAAATGACTTAGATAGAGAAGAAGAAAAGAAAGAAAGGGGAACTTGGTTGTCTACTAATATGTCGCGCTGGGCTCTTCTTTCTCAGTTGTCGTGCTCATAGACGTTAAACCCAAAGGCAATTCAGTGTGGGGCAGGGTTTGATTTAATTTGCTGCCCACTTGCATTTCAGTGCCCACTCACTCTAGTTTGGACGTCTAGCTTTGTCCATAAAGTAGCTGACAGTTGGGGTTTTAGTTTGTTCATTTTTAACTATTTTAAGACCACGGGACTCACTTTGTAAATCCATGGCCAACAAGCTGATGTGCGCGCAAACACGACTCAATACTTCTTGGATACCATTGTCATTGGGAGGCTATAAGCGCGATCGATTTTTACGCAGTCTCCATTGTGCGCAAACTCCTCAGTTAATTGCCCAAAAAGTGTTTGAACTTCTCGTGTCCGGGGCTTTTGGAAAGCTGGGAAGTTCATAGCATAACCACCAAACACACCTGTTTTCGATTGGTTTAACTTGTTCTAATTTATCATCCAGGTTTTTTTTTCTCCTTGGGAAAATGAACTAATAGTCTATACCCATTTCATCACCTTGTCTCCGCCAAGGATAGATGAGAAAAAAATAATAAGTAGCGACTTTCCAAATTATTTGATTATTATTTGAATCACGTTTTTAATTTCAAGCCAGCACTACCTAATTTTATTTATTCTATAGTGGGTGTGGATCACGCCAAGTACCGCTCATCTTTTGGTGGATATTCATCTCGAATGTGGTGAGAGTGGAATAATGCCTACCTTAGATTAAGATTCAGAGGTGAACGAGTTGACTCTCGGGGGATCCGCCACCAAGTTCATGGAAAAACTCTTTACCATGAGGCACACCAAGGAGCCAGTTTGCCAGCTCGCTATTGAGTCTGCCGGACAAATATTCCACGAATGAACTATTTTTAGATTTTTTGGTGTGAGCGGCTGTGGAGATTGATAGTACCCTTGGGGAGGTCTTCTTCACAGCCAGTTATACTGTTCTCAATGGCTGGGCTGCTGGATGACTGGATCCCAGAGTTCCACCTGGCATACCCCGTGTAATTTGGTGGATTGGTGCGCGAGAAATTGCTAGGACACTTCTTATTAAATGTATGTCTGGCATCTCATGATAGGGAATAAACTGCACTTTCCTGTGGGATAGATGTCGTCTTTTTGACACTTATACTAACTTTCTTGCTTCTTCCTTTGGAAAGATGCTTATATGATTTGCCTGGCTATATGAATTCCCTGAGTAGGGCTGGTACGCTTAAGAACTCTATATCCTTTCATACCTCTTTTGACGACAGTTTTCGCTTTTTCCACTGCTCGTTTTTTCTTAACCTAATCTTCATTGAAAATGAAAGATTTGCTCTGATTCCGGCATACGGATCATTAAATTTTCAGGTCTCTTTGCACTCTGTGGNCCTTCCTTCCTTCCTTCCTTCCTTCCTTCCTTCCTTCCTTCCTTCCTTCTGACAGTGTCTCAATAGCCTAGACTGGGCTTAAACTTGTTGCACAGCCAAGAATGACCTTGAATTCCTGATCTTTGTGCCTCCTCTATCGCCTAAGCGCTGGGATTATCACCATGCTTGATTTTATGTGGTGCCGGGAACTAAACACAGTTGTTTTTTGTTTTGTTTTTTTTTTTGTTTTGTTTTGTTTTTTGGTCTTTTTGAGACAGGGTTTCCCTGTAGCTAAACAGAGTTTTTTATGCATCCTGAGTAAGCACTCTGTCAATGTCAAAAAAATCCAGCCCACCATACAATGTATTTCTTACATAAAGCTAGGTACAAGTTTATTTTTTAATATTTCAACATACACAGGCTACTTGAGGTTGGGGAAATAGCGGCACTGTGGAAAATTGTTAAATGATTTTTCTTTATACTTGAAATGGAGAATGTCGAAACACTATGAAAATGGTAAGTAGGTTAGATGTAACAGAATCCTGGAGATGGTCTAGCCTAAGACAACAGGATCCTGGGGATGATCTAGCCTAAGACACACATTTTGAAGATAAAGTGATATTCAAGACAGTCAAGGTCCTTGTCCAAGGCCACACAGTTGCTTACAACAGTGCCAGCCATCTTACTGGTCTAGCAGCATCACACAGTTATTCTGACTTTAACATCCAATTAAAAAGAAAGAACAACTTGCTGCATATATGGATGATGGGACATCATGCGACTTTTACCAAGGTCTCATGGGAACCTTGTAATTAGAGTGTGTGCAGGAATTGGGCATCTTACCTGTCAAAATCCCCTGAGGGATGTCTCTGAAGCTTACTGCTGGATGCGGCGGTGGCTTGCCAGTGTTCTTTGGCCTTGGTGCCCCAGTGCTGTATATCTGTGGTTCTCCCACAGTGCAAGGAGTGAAAATTAATGAGGAGCTCAGAAAAGCTCATTTTCAAGAGATTAGGAAGGCAGTGGAGACTGGAGGTGAAGGAAGAGGTTTTAAGCTACCAGCCTCAAGCCAGGCAAATCATATAAGCAGGGTGGAAATGCGAATCTACCCACAGGAAGTGCAATACCACAGAAGAGCTATTTAAGGAAGGCCTGGTTCTGAATCACAAATACCCCAGGTGGAGCTCTGGGATCCAGTCACAGCCAGCCAGCCATCTCTGTGAGACCTAGGTCTCCAGCCCTCTCATGCGCACAGCGAGGCACTGGCTTCCTTGGCTTGGTAGACTTTTGGGGAGGGAGAGTCCTGTTCCTTGAATCTTAATGTGCTTTCCTCTAAATCTACTTGGTCTCCATAGATATATGTCTGTGTAGATAAAAATAAATTTGGAAAAGTCTTTTTTTTTCTCTCTCTTCAACAAGGTGATAGCATTCATTTTCCAAGGAGAAAAACCTGGATTTGAGTTAAAAACAGTGTGTGGTGGTGTATGCTATGATTCCAACATTTGGGAATCTGAGGCAGGAAGACTGCTGCCAGTTTGAGGCCAGCTTTGGCCATATAGTGAGTCCGTGTCTTAAAAATAGTTAAAAATGAACAAACTAAAACCCCAACTGTCAGCTACTTTATGGACAAAGCTAGACGTCCAAACTAGAGTGAGTGGGCACTGAATGCAGGCATCAACTGCCCCTGAATTGCTTGGTTTCTCATGCCAGCCGTCACCTGTTCTTTCTCTGATGCAGCTTACTCTCCAGGGAGAGCTCTCTCGCCAGCAGGAAGGCAATCCTGGAAGTAGCTCTACTTTGTTTTTGGCAGATTCTGTTAGGGGAAGAGATCTTCACTGTCCAGAACTGGGAATCCAAAAGGATATGCTGAACACAGAAATAATTCCTTCTCTGACCTTTCCTTGGCAGCTTGAAAATATTTGCAAGTCCAATAATGTGTTGTCAACAGATCTCAGCTCCAATTGACTTGATACTTTTAAGCCAATGATGACTTCTGCATAAAGCCTTGGGAGCTGCCTTGGTACAACAGGAACCTGGAGCTGTTGAGCTGACTCACCCTTCACCTTACAGCTGTTGGGGGGGGCTGAGTGTAGGTCCCCCACAATTCCCAATCCCCAGGATCTCAGGATGTGACCTAATTTGGAAATAAAGTTGTTGAAAACATTAAAGTTGGACTGGAATAAGGTCATGTTGGAATAGTATAAGGTCCTGATAGAGTCAGAGTCCTTGCAAGGGGGAAGTTGGAGAAGGGGTACACACAGGGAGGGCACCGCATAGAAACGAACTGAGAACAACTGTGAAAAGACCAGCAGACACCAGAGGTGGGCATGGAACAGGCTCTCCAGTACAGCCTGGAAGGAACACCCTTTGGAAACTCAGTCAACTGCCATGTGGGTAAAGACTATTTCTTCTCCTTTTGAGATGTGCCAGAATCTGGCTCTCCCAGGAGATGGCTCTCATTTGCTGTATGGTGGGGCTTCCTTGATGACCTCTGGCCATGAGCGGTCATGGTAGTTTTCCATCACTGTAACAGAATGACCAAGACCACTTAGAAGTAGGAAAGGTTTAGTCTGTCCCAAATAACTGGTTTCTAAGGTTTGGGTCCAAGGGTGGTTGGCTTTGAGATGACACCATTCATTCAGGCAGAAACCTGGCAGTGGAGGCTTGTGGACTCCACGGAGAGGCCCAGGAACAAAAAGAGAGAAAGCAGGAACCAGGCTCTAAATACTCCCTTTAAGATATATATACCTGATGCCCTCCCTCCCTTCCCCTGGGCTCTACCTCAAAGGCTTCACCACAACAGGCCAGCGACCGAGCTTTCAACACTCATGCCTTTTGGGGTAGGAGGGACAGCAGGGCTCTGTGTGACAAGCAGAAAGCCCTTTTTAATGTCCGAAGAGTAGTGAGCCTACTCTTATTACAAATGTACTGCCAACGAGCCACCAAGCCCAGACTTCTGAGCCATGGAATTTTCCCTCAGTCCAATATTTTCTCTCCCAGTTCGGGCTATCTCTTTCTCTCTCTTTCAATTTTGGTGTCACCACCTCAAGAAGACACTTCTCACTTCATGCCCTTCCAGACTCCCCACTGTTTTTATCCTTGGTTATATCTGTAATCACCAGTGAGTCACCCAGAAGCCCACTAAGATTATGTCACCTCCTTGTTCCAAAATTCAGCTCCATAGTCTTCATCACTTTCCGTGATCTGATCCTAACTTCCTTTCCCAGAACGTACCCAGTCACCCAAGTCCTACTACCAACTCATACTTATGACTGCTTGCCCACCGTGGATACAGTTCCTGTATCCTACTGGCTGACTTTAGAATGTCTTCTCCCCTAACTCCATAGGTCAGAATCCTGGCCACTCTGCAAGGCCTGTAGCTGCAACACCACAGTGAGGACTGTGGGCTCTGGAATATCATGAGGCATGTCCATTCTGGCTCCTGAGATATGGCTCTGAAACATCTCTGTGGTTCAGTTTTCACAATACAAACTGGGGAGATAATGCCCTGCACCACCTCATTCTCTTCCCTTTGCTTCTCTGTAATTAGCGATCCTCCCTACTTCTGCCAACTGGGCTGTATGGAATTGCCTCAATGGAGGGCGCTGTGTGCCTAAAGTAGGGCTTAGTAAGTGCAAACTGAACTCTCACAAAACAGCGGAAAACAAATGTTGAACCACTAGAAGGGTATGGCCATGCCAACGGGCAGGAGCTACAGTATTTTTCTCTATGTAGCTACCAATGGTTACATTGTGATGTGCTATGTGGTTCTGCTGCATGTAGAAATGAACAGCTTTGGGGAGATCACTCAGTATTTCTCAACAGAGACAGCAGATCATTCCTCCGGACACGACTGTCCTCTTCAAACTACTTCAAGACGAGACAGCCCAGGAACAGAATCACTCCCTTTGTGTTTCTGAAACACAGTGTAAATACCTCACGATCACTGATTGTGCAGCCTTGTAATTATTGGTTGCCATTCTATTTCTTCCATGAACTGTGTTCAGTGTGGGCGGCCTGTCTTCTCTGGCTCTCAGTTTTCTGTGCCTGGCATTTAAGAGATCTTGGGCAAGTGTTTGTTGAACAAAGGAATTTTCAGGAGAAACCTCCAGCAGTCAGTGGGGCCATGAGGACCATCAGTAACAGCAGCCATTCAGGGACAAAAAGGCAGTGGGGGAGGGGGGGAAGGAAGAGAAGAGAGGAGAGCAAGCCAGAGCTTCTCCCTTGCATTATTTCAGACAATCCACTGCTACGAAGGAGCTTATGATGAAATATTATTGTTATTTCCCAGACATACTTCCAAAAAGAAGCTGATTCTGAGCTCTTCTCATCTAATCACTCTGGCCTTGGATCCAGCTTGACTTGCAGTAGCATTTTGTTTTCCAGCCTTGCCGCAATGAGTCTAGAGCTCTAAAGTGCTCTGCAGTGGGGGTTATGTAGACAGCCAGGTCTGGGAGCCTTTTGCTTTAGTGACAGAGGCTAGGCTCTGTGAACCTGTCCTGGCCAATAGTTGGATCTACAGGATTCCGGAGTGCCTAGAAAGGATAATTCTGACAATTTCCCTTTAGAAAGTAAAAAACCAGTGTTTAAACAGGAGGGGAGGGGCTACAAGGGGCATGTGTGGGCATCATAGATCATTGTGACAAAATATCCAAAATACATCAACTTAGAAAGAGGAACGGTTACTTTAGCTGCAGTTTTGTTACATAGCTTAGTGGCCCCACTGCTCTTGGAACTGTGGCAAGGCCGAGCACCAAGGCAAGGGGGATGTACAGTGGAAGCTGCTCACCTCACAGCAGCCAGGAAGCAGAAAGCAACAGGAAGGCAGGGAGATGTGCAGTGGAAGCTGCTCACCTCACAGTGGCCAGGAAGCAGAAAGCAACAGGAAGGCAGGGAGATGTGCAGTGGAAGCTGCTCACCTCACAGTGGCCAGGAAGCAGAAAGCAACAGGAAGGCAGGGAGATGTGCAGTGGAAGCTGCTCACCTCACAGCAGCCAGGAAGCAGAAATAGGGAGGGGTCAAGATCCCAAGACCCACTCTAGGGGTTTCCCCAGTGACCTAACTTCCTCTCATCAGGACCACCTTCTAAGGGTTCCACTTCCTCCCAACAGTGGCAGGACCAAGTGGTCAACACATGGGCCTTTGAGGGTCATTTCTGTTCAAACTATAGCATGGCACTTCTCCCTTTTATGAAATGGCTGCACTGTCTTCAGATGAAGACTTATCAAAGTCTGCACTTGAAAACAGGCACCTGGTAGAGCAGGAGCAGAAGTAACTTCAGTCTCTACTAACAGAACTGCTCAGTGACTGAATCTTAAATGAACAGCAACTATTGGTAGATGGATGAGTCATTACAAATAACTTGCTCCATGAAAAAAGCTTTGTGTTTTATTTTTTTTTACATTTAATTATTCATTTAGTGTGTGTGTGTGTGTGTGTGTGTGTGTGTGTGTTAGTATGCATGTGTGTGGGTGTCACAATGTGCATGTGGAGGTCTGAGGACAACTTTCAGGAGTTCATTATTTCTTTCCACCATGTGGGTTCTGGGAGATTCAACCCAGATTGTCAGGCTTCCCTCTGAGCCACTTTGCCAGCCTAATATTTATGTCTTAATATTGAAAAACCTAAAATAATTGAGCAAAAGTATAGTGAGCTGGGGTGCTGGGCTTCTTCTAGAAGTCACATCTTCCCTTCCTCCTCCTCTGGCTGTTCTTTTTGTTTTGAGATGGGAGAGGGGGTCTTACAGGTATCCCAGGCTGATCTGAATTTTGTAATCCTACTTCCTCAGTTTTCTGAGTGCAGAGACTGTAGATGTGTACCACCATGGCTAGCTTTCCTTCAGCTTTTTAAGAGCTTTGCGACCTCTGGGCAAGTGCTTAACTACACTGCCTCAGTTGTGTCATCTGCAAAGTGGGAATAAAAATGGCTCTTCTTTATATGGCTTCAAGATGATTAATATGAGTTACCAAATACAGACTGTGAAGGGAACAAATCTCATGTTGATGACCAGGGCTGAAGCAGGCAGTGGTGATGCATGATGGGAATTCAATGATAATTCATCTTTGACAATTATTTTGGATGGAGGTAATATATATATATATATATATATGGCAACAGTTGGTAATATCCAACTTTATACCCTCAAAGACCATAATACTATTGAATGTTTTTCCTGAAAAAATTATTTAAAAATGGATATACACAGAATCTGTTCTTTAAAATGAATGTAAACAGTACTGTAACATGACACTGCTCTGAATCTCATCTTGTTTTTTTCCACATAACAGGGTGTTGTGAAGCACTCTCCCTATCTGAAGCTATAAATCTTCCTTGGATGTTTTTGTGGCTTGTTGCTAATTCATTGTGTAGACAGAGTATGATTTAGGCAAGTGCTCTACCACAGAGCTGAGTCTCTGGCCCAGGATTGTGATTTATATAACCAGTTCTCCACTGATGGCATTTATCTTGCTTCCAATATTTTGCTATTATAAACAATCTATAATGAATGGCCTTGGACATCTATCTCACCCGCTTTCTGCAAGCATACATGTAGGTCAAGTCCCTGGAAATTTGTAATTTCTTCTGGAACTTTGCAACATCTTTTTTTCCTGTGTCTGGAATGTTCTTCCTGGCCTAATCCTTTGCTAGGTTGATTAATTACAAGGTCAATGGCAAGTGCATTTAAGATTTTGATTCCTTTTGTTACACTGATCTCCAATGAGCTTGTGTGGATCCCTTCAATGAGCTTGTGTGGACCCCTCCAATGAGCTTGTGTGGATCCCTTCCTGTGGGAGATAACTGCGTTGAGAAAAGCTGTTTTTCAGCTTACTGGCATACTAGCAGTTTTCAATTTCTTCCATTTTTACCAAAGTCATAAATAAAAAAAAAAAATGGTTTCTAGAGGTGGCTCAGTGGGTAAGAGCACCGACTGCTCTTGCAGAAGACCGGGGTTCGATTCCCAGCACCCACATGGAAGCTGAGAACCATCTTTAACTTCGGTTCCAGGGGAATCCGACACCTTCTTCTGACCTGCATGGCATTGCACCAACCAACATGCAGGCAGTACATTCATACACATAAAAAAATAATAAATAAATAAATGTTAAAAAATGTTTTCTCACTAGCTTCAATTTATGTTTCTTTAATTATAAATAAAGGAAAACACATCTTTGTATTTATGGGACACATACATTTTCTTTGATTCACTACCTCATAATCTTTGTCCAGACAATCTGTTTTGAAGTAAAAAAAAAAAAATGAACTCATGTTATTGCTCTATTAAAAAGTTTTCACAGTGGTCTGTAAGGTCTGGAATCACCAACATGACAGAAAAAGATGTGGTCTCTTCTATGACTCTTCTCTGAGGTTCTTCACCTGCCTCAAGTGTGAGAGCACAGGGATGCCTGGCTGCCGGTGGTCCCAGCTCCCATCACGGCTTGCTCAAGAGCTGTTCAGTTATTGGTTGAAGGAATTTCAGTTTCAACATATGTCACCTTAAATAAGGGGCTATTATGAAACATTCAGCTTATTTCCCCCAAGATTCTTTGTTGTTGTTGTTGTTGTTGTTGTTGTTGTTGTTAATATTATAAGGGATTATGAAAGCTAGTCTTAATAGTCAACTTGTTAGGCCAGCAGACACATTGCTGGGCATGTCTATGCGAGTGTTTCCAGAGAGGATTAAATAAAGTACGGAGATCCACCATGAACGGGGGCAGCCCCATCGTGTGGGCTGCGGCCCTGCGGCTAAGCACAGGCACCGCCCTGCGCTAAGTAAAAAGGACGAATCAACTGAGCACAGCATTGACCTTTCCCTGCTTTTGACTAAAGTGCAGTGTGGCCAGGGGCCTCAAGGTCCTGCTTGAAGCCTTTCTTGCCTTGATGGAATGCACCTTCAAACTCTGAGGCAAAAACCAAACCCTTATGTTTCTTTTGTCAGATCACAGGTATAAGAACAAAACCCAGCATAGAACTATGGAAATAGACAGCAGGCCTGAATCCTAGCCAAAGAACTCTAGCCGGTTATTGCTGGGTAAGGAAGAGCTGATCTTCTTTAAGGGAGTCACTCCAGATAGGCTGACCACAGTGGATGAATTTGCACTAAGAAATGTCTGGAGACATTAATTTGACTTGATAGGCCTTAACATGAAGGAAAGAATTCAAGAAATCCAGTGCATGTATGTGTATGGAGGGGCGTCCTGGGGAAGGGGTATAAGATGATTAAGATGTTATCTATGAAACACACAAAGTTTCAAGAAAAATATAGAAAAAAACAAACAAAAGAATAGTGAGCAGAACAGGGATGACTATGTGGTGTGTATTTGGCTTCTGCTAGTTGAAGCTAGTATAGAAACTTAGACATCTTCCTGCTTATGCTTAATGGATGGCTTACTGCAGTTCAGTTCTAGAGTATAGTATGTGGTCTACAGCTATATTACACTACAGTGGTGGTCCCCTGTAACATGAACACTAGGGGTTTCCAATAAGCTACATAGGAAGAGATCAACCCTTATTATGGAGACTAACAAGACCACCATCCCTAAGGCTTCTCTAGAGAGATGATCCAATGTTGAAATGAGCTGGGAAAAATTCTCATTTCCCTTACTTGATTTCTCACTAAGTGCATTCTCTTTCCCTTACTTGATTTCTCACTAAGTCCATTCTCACTTCCCTTACTTGATTTCTCACTAAGTGCATTCTCATTTCCCTTACTTGATTTCTCACTAAGTACATTCTCACTTCCCTTACTTGATTTCTCACTAAGTACATTCTCACTTCCCTTACTTGATTTCTCACTAAGTACATTCTCACTTCCCTTACTTGATTTCTCACTAAGTACATTCTCACTTCCCTTACTTGATTTCTCACTAAGTACATTCTCACTTCCCTTACTTGATTTCTCACTAAGTACATTCTCACTTCCCTTACTTGATTTCTCACTAAGTACATTCTCACTTCCCTTACTTGATTTCTCACTAAGTACATTCTCACTTCCCTTACTTGATTTCTCACTAAGTACATTCTCACTTCCCTTACTTGATTTCTCACTAAGTACATTCTCACTTCCCTTACTTGATTTCTCACTAAGTACATTCTCACTTCCCTTACTTGATTTCTCACTAAGTACATTCTCACTTCCCTTACTTGATTTCTCACTAAGTACATTCTCACTTCCCTTACTTGATTTCTCACTAAGTACATTCTCACTTCCCTTACTTGATTTCTCACTAAGTACATTCTCACTTCCCTTACTTGATTTCTCACTAAGTACATTCTCACTTCCCTTACTTGATTTCTCACTAAGTACATTCTCACTTCCCTTACTTGATTTCTCACTAAGTACATTCTCACTTCCCTTACTTGATTTCTCACTAAGTACATTCTCACTTCCCTTACTTGATTTCTCACTAAGTACATTCTCACTTCCCTTACTTGATTTCTCACTAAGTACATTCTCACTTCCCTTACTTGATTTCTCACTAAGTACATTCTCACTTCCCTTACTTGATTTCTCACTAAGTACATTCTCACTTCCCTTACTTGATTTCTCACTAAGTACATTCTCACTTCCCTTACTTGATTTCTCACTAAGTACATTCTCACTTCCCTTACTTGATTTCTCACTAAGTACATTCTCACTTCCCTTACTTGATTTCTCACTAAGTACATTCTCACTTCCCTTACTTGATTTCTCACTAAGTACATTCTCACTTCCCTTACTTGATTTCTCACTAAGTACATTCTCACTTCCCTTACTTGATTTCTCACTAAGTACATTCTCACTTCCCTTACTTGATTTCTCACTAAGTACATTCTCACTTCCCTTACTTGATTTCTCACTAAGTACATTCTCACTTCCCTTACTTGATTTCTCACTAAGTACATTCTCACTTCCCTTACTTGATTTCTCACTAAGTACATTCTCACTTCCCTTACTTGATTTCTCACTAAGTACATTCTCACTTCCCTTACTTGATTTCTCACTAAGTACATTCTCACTTCCCTTACTTGATTTCTCACTAAGTACATTCTCACTTCCCTTACTTGATTTCTCACTAAGTACATTCTCACTTCCCTTACTTGATTTCTCACTAAGTACATTCTCACTTCCCTTACTTGATTTCTCACTAAGTACATTCTCACTTCCCTTACTTGATTTCTCACTAAGTACATTCTCACTTCCCTTACTTGATTTCTCACTAAGTACATTCTCACTTCCCTTACTTGATTTCTCACTAAGTACATTCTCACTTCCCTTACTTGATTTCTCACTAAGTGCATTCTCACTTCCCTTACTTGATTTCTCACTAAGTACATTCTCACTTCCCTTACTTGATTTCTCACTAAGTACATTCTCACTTCCCTTACTTGATTTCTCACTAAGTACATTCTCACTTCCCTTACTTGATTTCTCACTAAGTACATTCTCACTTCCCTTACTTGATTTCTCACTAAGTCCATTCTCCTTCCCTTACTTGATTTCTCACTAAGTCCATTCTCTTTCCCTTACTTGATTTCTCACTAAGTCCATTCTCTTTCCCTTACTTGATTTCTCACTAAGTGCATTCTCACTTCCCTTACTTGATTTCTCACTAAGTCCATTCTCACTTCCCTTACTTGATTTCTCACTAAGTGCATTCTCATTTCCCTTACTTGATTTCTCACTAAGTGCATTCTCACTTCCCTTACTTGATTTCTCACTAAGTACATTCTCTTTCCCTTACTTGATTTCTCACTAAGTACATTCTCACTTCCCTTACTTGATTTCTCACTAAGTACATTCTCTTTCCCTTACTTGATTTCTCACTAAGTACATTCTCATTTCCCTTACTTGATTTCTCACTGAGTACATTCACTTCACAGCACTCCTGCCCTCAGGTTCCATCCCTGCTGGGTGTGAAGTCATTGTTCTCCAATTTTCACCACCCCGCAGGGGGTGAAAATTACTACAACCTTTTTGGAAAGCAAAGGCTAAGAAGCTATTCACATGCTAATACGCCCCTGAACCTGGCCTCTATTTCTACCATGCAAAAAAAAAAAAAACCTGTCTAAAGAAATAAATGGTATACTCATAGATGATTGTGACAAAGTGATATATAATAACTCACACCCAACAGGCTATTTTATACTTAGGGTGGGATCTGTTGACCTATCAACAATTCTTTTATGGAGTAGGAATATTGTATGATGTAATATTGAACATTTCTATTACAACATAATATCAAATTAAACACTAAAATTAGAGCAAAAAATAATATTTACATTTTAATCTCATTTATGTGAAATTCTTATAAATGCATAAAAGTAGGTAGTATGATTGTAATTTATAAGGGTCACTGTTAAAGGGTACAAGCTTTGATGGAATCTATTATTTTTACACTTATTTGTTTATTTGTTTAGTGTGTGTGTGTGTGTGTATGTGTGGTGTGTGTGTTTGTGCCACAGCATAGGAGCAAAGGTCAGAAAATAACTTGTGGGAGTTGGTTCTCTCTTTTCATCATGTGGGTTCCAGGGAGCAAACTCAGGGTGTCATCTTCGCAGCAAGTACCTTTAACTACTGAGTCATCCCACTAGACTAATATCATTTTTATTTATAAAAATGAGAATAAAACATAATGACACATTTGTATAGAGATGCCACCTTAAAACCCATTATCTGGGCTGGAGAGATGGCTCAGCAGTTAAGAGCACTGACTGCTCTTGCAGAGGACCTGGGTTCGATTCTCAGCACCCACATGGTGGCTGAGAACCATCTTTAACTCCAGCTCCAGGGGAATCCGGGGCCCTCTCTGACCTCCACAGCATTGCACGACACAGGTGCACCAACTTACATGAAGACAGTACATGCATACACATAAAAAATAATAAATAAAAACCCCCATTATCTAAATTAATTAAAAAACTCTTTAGGAGTTCACATTTTTCCCTTTAATTTTATATTACTCTAAAATGTGAATACTCCTAAACATATTTTGGAATTAGCATACAGTTTATTTTCAGAGGTCATAATTTTGGTATATATGTGATGTATATTTAGGCATATTTTGGAGCAATACAAATGGGAGGGAACAACAACGGCAAAAGGACTGGGTCAAAGAACTGACTGAAACAGTTAACTTCTGCCCAAACAATAAACCTCTGCAGAGAAAAACTTCAAAAAGACTGAGAAAAAGATACCAGACATGTATGGCAGGATGTGTGAACTGGGGTCGGGTGGGGGACATGGAAAAGGGAATGTGTCTAAATTGGACTGAGAAATGATGCATGAAATACATAAAACATCAATAAAATATTTCATAAAACAAAACCAAACCAACAAACAACGTTTAAACAGGAGCATGGAAAAAGGACTAGAGAGATGGCTCAGTGGTTAAGTGCAAGGCTGCTATTGCAGAGAGCCCAGATTCAGTTCCTGCCACCCACATGACGGCTAACAACCATTTACTCCAGTTCCAGGGGATCCAATGCTCTTGTCTGACTGCTATGGTGCTCTTACATACTTGTAGACAAAACAAGCATATGCCTAAAATAAAATAAATTAATCAAAAAATTAAAAGTCTCAAGTTTTCTATTTAGACTCTAAATACAAAATTGTGACAGC
>VZQC01007700.1:535749-597128 GCA_009823505.1 Rhizomys pruinosus | reverse complement strand
TTACTTGATTTCTCAATAAGTACATTCTCACTTCCCTTACTTGATTTCTCACTAAGTACATTCTCTTTCCCTTACTTGATTTCTCACTAAGTACATTCTCACTTCCCTTACTTGATTTCTCAATAAGTACATTCTCACTTCCCTTACTTGATTTCTCACTAAGTACATTCTCTTTCCCTTACTTGATTTCTCACTAAGTACATTCTCACTTCCCTTACTTGATTTCTCAATAAGTACATTCTCACTTCCCTTACTTGATTTCTCACTAAGTACATTCTCTTTCCCTTACTTGATTTCTCACTAAGTGCATTCTCACTTCCCTTACTTGATTTCTCACTAAGTCCATTCTCACTTCCCTTACTTGATTTCTCACTAAGTGCATTCTCATTTCCCTTACTTGATTTCTCATTAAGTGCATTCTCACTTCCCTTACTTGATTTTTCACTAAGTACATTCTCTTTCCCTTACTTGATTTCTCACTAAGTACAATCTCAAATCCCTTACTTGATTTCTCACTAAGTACATTCTCTTTCCCTTACTTGATTTCTCACTAAGTACATTCTCATTTCCCTTACTTGATTTCTCACTGAGTACATTCACTTCACAGCACTCCTGCCCTCAGGTTCCATCCCTGCTGGGTGTGAAGTCATTGTTCTCCAATTTTCACCACCCCGCAGGGGGTGAAAATTACTACAACCTTTTTGGAAAGCAAAGGCTAAGAAGCTATTCACACGCTAATACGCCCCTGAACCTGGCCTCTATTTCTACCATGCAAAAAAAAAAAAAACCTGTCTAAAGAAATAAATGGTATACTCATAGATGATTGTGACAAAGTGATATATAATAACTCACACCCAACAGGCTATTTTATACTTAGGGTGGGATCTGTTGACCTATCAACAATTCTTTTATGGAGTAGGAATATTGTATGATGTAATATTGAACATTTCTATTACAACATAATATCAAATTAAACACTAAAATTAGAGCAAAAAATAATATTTACATTTTAATCTCATTTATGTGAAATTCTTATAAATGCATAAAAGTAGGTAGTATGATTGTAATTTATAAGGGTCACTGTTAAAGGGTACAAGCTTTGATGGAATCTATTATTTTTACACTTATTTATTTGTTTAGTGTGTGTGTGTGTGTGTGTATGTGTGGTGTGTGTGTTTGTGCCACAGCATAGGAGCAAAGGTCAGAAAATAACTTGTGGGAGTTGGTTCTCTCTTTTCATCATGTGGGTTCCAGGGAGCAAACTCAGGGTGTCATCTTCGCAGCAAGTACCTTTAACTACTGAGTCATCCCACTAGACTAATATCATTTTTATTTATAAAAATGAGAATAAAACATAATGACACATTTGTATAGAGATGCCACCTTAAAACCCATTATCTGGGCTGGAGAGATGGCTCAGCAGTTAAGAGCACTGACTGCTCTTGCAGAGGACCTGGGTTCGATTCTCAGCACCCACATGGTGGCTGAGAACCATCTTTAACTCCAGCTCCAGGGGAATCCGGGGCCCTCTCTGACCTCCACAGCATTGCACGACACAGGTGCACCAACTTACATGAAGACAGTACATGCATACACATAAAAAATAATAAATAAAAACCCCCATTATCTAAATTAATTAAAAAACTCTTTAGGAGTTCACATTTTTCCCTTTAATTTTATATTACTCTAAAATGTGAATACTCCTAAACATATTTTGGAATTAGCATACAGTTTATTTTCAGAGGTCATAATTTTGGTATATATGTGATGTATATTTAGGCATATTTTGGAGCAATACAAATGGGAGGGAACAACAACGGCAAAAGGACTGGGTCAAAGAACTGACTGAAACAGTTAACTTCTGCCCAAACAATAAACCTCTGCAGAGAAAAACTTCAAAAAGACTGAGAAAAAGATACCAGACATGTATGGCAGGATGTGTGAACTGGGGTCGGGTGGGGGACATGGAAAAGGGAATGTGTCTAAATTGGACTGAGAAATGATGCATGAAATACATAAAACATCAATAAAATATTTCATAAAACAAAACCAAACCAACAAACAACGTTTAAACAGGAGCATGGAAAAAGGACTAGAGAGATGGCTCAGTGGTTAAGTGCAAGGCTGCTATTGCAGAGAGCCCAGATTCAGTTCCTGCCACCCACATGACGGCTAACAACCATTTACTCCAGTTCCAGGGGATCCAATGCTCTTGTCTGACTGCTATGGTGCTCTTACATACTTGTAGACAAAACAAGCATATGCCTAAAATAAAATAAATTAATCAAAAAATTAAAAGTCTCAAGTTTTCTATTTAGACTCTAAATACAAAATTGTGACAGCCATGTGCACACAGACACCGAGGAACAAGTGAAGTGGCTCATTATAAATACCGAGTTATTTATCTATATTTATTGGAATGTAACACATACAGGAACCCACTGGTCTTTTCTGATTCACTAGAAAGGGCTGTGATGGAGGCCTTTGGGGGGGCACATTATGTATATCTTTCCAAAAATCTGTCTCAGGTCTATCAGGTGATTTTTTTTTTATTCATGAGGGGAGCAAAGATGAACACTTCTGGGATGGCAGATTTTCTTGTAATGAACCTTTCCAGTTATCCATGCATGAAGTAGAGCTTTGAGCTACCACAGATAAACTGTACTGACTTTATTTTGCACAGGAATGCTGCTGCAGATTTAACTTGGTGGTTGTTTCATATAAGCTTCATAGAAACACCTGGAAATGCAATTATCATGACGTTCAGACTGTGGTTCTCACCAGCTATTCCCTTGCACTGGAAGCACTGACAATTGCTTTTGGCAGAATTAGACAGTGTTAGCAAGCAGCTTCTACATGCTAACAGTCCCCAACAAGTCTGATAATATAACCAACTCCAATAATATAGAATGAGAACCTCTGTCTCTTATGACTTGACAAAGAACCCAGCCAATCAACTCCCCAGCACCATTTTTAAACAGACAAATTAATATGCATCATACAGTTATCTCAGCTCCAGGAATCCCAGCAACACCAAGTCTCCTTTTCTGATTTCCTAATTATTAGGATCAGGATTCCAAATATAAGTCTATTTATAACTTATCTATGTGGATATTTGTATAGCTGGACCTTTCCTTTCCTTGTGTTTTCAAAGTCATGTGCCACAGAAATCCTTCCAGGCAAAGCCCATAAGACTTTGCAGTGAGATAGGCCTGTACTGGAATCCCCAACCATCAGGAAAGCCATACAACAGCTATCTCAGTGTCTTCCATATAACTGTCAGTTACTGACCTTATTACTGGTAGTATTAGTGTGTAGTAACAATGTAATTATTCCCATTTAGTGAATAAACAGCAAGATGAAACAGTCAAAGTGCCCACAGGAAATCGGATCTAAGGATATCGGATTAAATGGTAGCAGAGAAGGAAAGAGCATATCTGAAATTAGCCTGGATTTTGAAATAAAATTGAGACTTGATTCATCATTTGTGGCCAAAGTACAAGATGACGCATTTTATGGATTCAAGATGTCCCTGGACTGAAGCCTCTTAGGGTTCAAATGAGGCATTTAGTATCTACAAATTTGCTATGGTTTGAAATTTCGTCATCACATTATAAGAGATCAGGCCAGGTGAGATAGTTAAGAGATGACTGTATCTCTGCCACGATAAGTGAATGAAACCATTCATGCAATTGATGAGTTAATAGATTTACAGGTTAGAGAATGATTTTCAGAGAGTCTTCAAAAAAACCCAGTTTAGAAGAACTTTGAAGCACTCTTCTCTTACCATGTGATCCTCTCTGCCTCCTCAAGACTCTGCCAGCAAGAAGCCTATTCCCAATTTGGTCCCTTAACCTTGAACTAGAATCACAAGCCCAAATGAACCTCTTTCCTTTTTAATCCAATTAGTCCACGGTATTGCACTATTAGCAACAGAAAATGGACTGGAAAGGTCATACTTGACTGGTGTCTGGAAGAAGGCTGATCTTAAAGTAGAGGTGGCATCTGTCAATGGATTCAAATCTAAGCTTTGAATGGGGGGAACAATGAGTGAAAGCTCCATGAAGGACTGGAATGAGGGACAGGAAGAGAACTACAGTTATAGCTCATTAATGACACCAATGCCTTTGGAGAAATATGTCACAGAATGATTATGTCGTGAAATACTACAGAATGTAATTATACAAGCTAATCATTAGAGTATATAGAATGATGCATTTGTTCTGACATTATAGCTCAGTTGGTAGAGTGCTTGTCTATCATACACAAAGCCCTGGGTTTCACCCAAGCACTGCATAAACCAGGTATGGCAGTGCATGTCTATAATGGCAACCCATCAGTGGTAAATTTAGGAGGATCAGAAGTTCAAGGTCATCTTTGGCTACATAGTGTGTTCAAGGCCAGCCTTGGCTACACAAGACAGTCTCAAAACAAAAACAAATACAAATAATGCAATCAACATAGAAATGACCAAGGAAGGGCAAAGGTGATTTCCAGGCTTGGCTGTAGTGGAGGCAATAGTAAGAGGTTTGTGCCATGCACCCTGGAAGGACTGACTAGATATGGCACAGCAGCAGTACGGCATGCTGATGAGACTGAAGATGAGAGCAACCAAGCATTCTGGGAGTGTGAGAGACACTGTGGAAGGAAGAGATAACACACTTCTGATGGAAGAAGTTGACACGGGGCCGACTCTCCATGCAAGACCTTCAGAAGATGGTGCAGGAGAAGAGGCAGAAACATGGGTTAAGGTTGGCCAAAGAAGAAATATAATTCTATAAAGAAGCAAAGTGACCTCAGTTCCCTGAAATCGCTTCCCTTGAAAGGGGGGACCATGACGGGTTACTCCAATGTTCCTATGTCTCAATGAACAGGCACTTCTTTTCTGTTTGTAAAAACAGAACTAGCCTCAGGTTTGGCAATTTAAGTGCTCACGGATGGCAACCACACTCTCAGCTTCTGATACAGACTTGGTTTATAACCCTCCTCCCAATATTAGTAGTAAACCGTACTCCAAAGTACTCTCAAAGATGTCCAGTCTTGGAAGGTAACAAATAGTCTCCTCATAAAGCATCTTTTTTTTTTTTTTTTTTTTTTTTTTTGAAGGCTTACTGTAGAGTCTCAAAAGGTGACCCTGGTGAAGTTCACTTCCAAGACTACCTTCCTCTGTCATGTGCATTTCTGCCTGTGAAGTGCCAAAGAGAATCAGAAAGGTGTACTTCCTCAGGACACTGTGTTTGCTCAATTCATTGTGAATTCAGAGACAGAAGGAAGTACTTCAGTGAAATAACTTGTTGAAACCAAAGAAAATGAGATAAATTCAAGCTGTTTGGAAGCGTAGAACATATCTAAAAGCAGGCTTCTATAGCCAGCCCCTAAGCAAACTCTGCCAAGATCTAAGAGCAGCTGAGAAGAATCAGCCTCATCTTCACCTTACATCCACACTTACGAGATGTAAAAAGGATATCCTTCCTTATTCTGGGGGTTGTATTTTTTCAAATGTGTGTTGAGAAACAAAAGGAAGATACAACATCATGTCTATGATACTCTAAGGGTTTTCTATAAAGTCATTTCTTTTTAATCCTCTCAACAACTTTATGAAGTACAATTTTATCCATATATCAAAGATGAAAGAATTAAGTTAAATCAAATAAAACCTACTCCAATAACTCAGCAGTTGTCCCTTGCTCAATATCACCTCCTGACAGCTCTTCAGCCTAGAAGTCCATGGATACACATGTATTTTATGATGACAGACTCTTTCATTCTTTTTTAAAAGAATTAGTTCTGAGACTACCTAGCCCCAATTTAGCTACTGCTCCAGAGGCCTCTATGATTACTGCCTGCTCGCCTAATTTATTGTTCCTGTAGATCACAGAACAAGTTAGAGTTCCAACGAAAACATGAAGGCAGTGATTTTTTTTTTATGAGATTGGTTATGAGCTGGCACAGATTAAGTTTCCTTTATCCAAAATCCTTAGGACCAGAAGTGGTTTGGATTTTGGAATATTTGTATATACATAATGAGGTATCTTGCAGGACACTTAACACATTTATATTTCATATACATCTTATATACATACCCTAAATTAATTTTAATGTTTTAAAATCTGTGCTTGAATCAAAGTTTCTAAATGTGGAATATTCCATTTGTGGCATCGTGACAGAACTCAAAACTTGTGGATTTGGGGGAATTTGGGATTTTAGATTTTCAGATTAGGGATGTTCAATTAATTTATTTTTTCTTAACCATTTGACAGGTAGTGAGGATCTTCCATGGGTAAGCCATTGAAGTACACACTGTAGGCCACAAAGGTGTGTACCATGCTACTGCCTGCCTTTACTATTATGATTACTGTTGTTATTAAATTTCTTTGAGATAGGTTCTCATTACATAATTTAGGCTGGCTTTGAACCAATGACCTTCTTGTCTCAGCCTCTCCAGTGCCAAGATTACAGATGTGGGCCATTACATTCTGCCCATCCTTTAGTTTTAAAAGCATTTAAGAAAGATTCCTAGTAAGTCTTGCAGTGTCTGTTTCTATTTATTCCAGAGAAATGTCAGCAAAGAGAAACAATGTAACATCACTGTTAAGTGCAGTGAGTTAAATGTTTTAAATCATGTGAATTATAAACTTTCAGACTCATGGATCTGAAATGCAATCTAGTTCACAAGCCAAATCACATCCTAGTTCTGTAATTTCTAATTTGTGATCATTGAGCCTCAGTTTCTTCACCTGTCAACTTGGGTTAATAATACCTGGTGAACAACTGGAGATGTAGCTCAGGGGTACAGCCACTTATTAGCATGCTTGAGGCCCTGGGTTCAATCCCCAGTGCTAGTAATTATATACAATCATGTGAGTCTCTTGTGAGATTAAAGAACAAAAGAAAAGAAAACAGTCATGCTTATTTTACATGACATAATAAATGAAGTAAGAGAATAGCCACTGCTCTTGTCAATATAACTGTGGAAGCACATTCCTCAGAGGAAAAGAACAAATAGCAGCTGTCATTTCTCACACCTTGAATACAGGTGGGAGCCCAGCATTCATGCCCATGCCAACTCCACTCCAGGGTGATTCTGCATTGTTCCTGTGACTTGCTTTAATCATGAATTCTGGATCTAAGTCTTTTATTTTTAAGGATTTATTTTTATTTTCAGTTGTGTGTGTGTGTATGTATGTACGTATGTATGTATGTATGTATGTATGTATGTATGTATGTATGTATGCTGCTGAACCCAGAAGAGGATGCTGAATTGCCTGTAGCTGGGGTTATAGGCAGTTGTGAGACACATAACTTGGGTGCTGGGCACTAATCTCTGGAAGAGCAGGGTGGCTCAAACCCTGAGCCATCTCTCCAGTCTCCTGGATCTAAGTCTTAAGAGAGCCAGCAGCTTCTACTTTTGCACTCTGTGGGAGGGGGATTCCTGAGGTGCTCACTGAGGGACCAATGAAAAGACTACATGGCGTGTCCCTGAAGCCACATGGAAAGGGAACAAGGCCCAGGTCGCCCATGCTGCTGTGTGCCTCCAGATAATGTCAACGCCATCTGATTTTAAATGTATGACAGACTTCCTAACAGACTAGCAGAGCTGCCTGGCTGAGCCCAGTCAATCCCTATGGCACGAGAAGTGGTGCACAGAGGTTGTTTTAAGCCACTAAGTTTGGAACATATTGTTAGAAGGACTTGACACCTCAACAGTAAAGTTGCTCAGATAAACTGGGCTTCAACATGTGTTGCTATTTAGCTTAATGTGCATATAACTGATCAATAGAAGAATTATAAATAATGGCAGATTTTTCAAAGGCTAAGGTCTTCCATCTTTGCTGCATTAACTACATTCCTTTTTCTTCTTTAAATATAAAGACATAATTGGCTGGCTACCTGACTGACCATCAACTCAATATGCACTTATTTGGCACCTATATATACTGCTTCTTGCTGGGACATTAAGGAGAAAGGCATTTAATTCTCTTATAAGTAAAATGTACTTGATAAAGTACAGTATTTAGAGGCAACAATTACATCCTTTACAGACCAGCACTAGAAGGTACTGATTTCCATAGGTTTCAGCCTGTGACCCATTCCTAATTGCCTTGTAACCAATCCTCAAATATTCCCTTTGTGGATCACAATAGATTTATAAATAAGAACACTTTTGGCCTGTCCACACTTGACCTCTTTGTACTTCTATTTTTAGAGATAGAGATAAACTCAGATACTCCAAACAATCATCCAATGGGAATGTGTGATCCAGCCAGATGTGAGTGTTAGTCAGATGTGACAACTTCTTATTAAACTCAGATGCTAAAAAATGCTTTGCCTATTTGCATGTTTGTTTTTCCTAAACATGAGAATTACTATTGCTGAAAGACATGTGAAAATATTATTTCTCTGGCTTCACAATTATTCTGCTGATATTTCAGTTTTCCTTGGAGCATGAAATCTGTGTTAAAGCAAACTGTGCTGTGTGACAATCTGATCAGTCTTAAATGAAAACATCTTTTGAAGCTTACATCCTCTCTTTGAGATTACTATATATTTCTCCTCCTTCCTCTCAAACAAACTTTTAAAATCTCCTTCCTCTCCTTACACTTGCTTGTCAACCATATGCTAATTAGGTACTAGCCATATGGCTTTCTCAGAATCATTATCTCAAAGACAGGATAGTTGGGCTAAGACTCTGGAGACTTCTCAGTCTGTTTACCTTCTTGTGGGGACCTGCAGGCTAGCCCTGTCTGTTTCCCTTAACCCTCACGTGCTCTGATTCGGTGATACAGTCAGCCCCTCCTGGCCTCCTCGAAGCTTCTACAGAGCCTTGTCTGCCTTCTCCCTCCCTCTGTGCATGCTTTCCAGGGCTCAGATCCTCGGGTGTTGCTGTACTGTGCCTCATTCTTTGTCCCAGTGTTCCCTCTGATGCCTTGAAAGTACACAAGCCAGCATTTCCCAAAATAAATGGATAATTTTCCCCATAGACCTCTTCTTTGGGATTCCTGGCATAGGGAATGGTATCTCCATGATCTAACTGCTCAGAAAGGAATCCAAGGGAAGTTCATTCTTCCCTTGTCTTCCACATCCAATCTGTAATCAAGCATTCTGTGCCCTAAATATCTCCCGGTTGGTTTGGAGCCTTCAGCTTCTACTATCACTATTTTAGTCTAGTTTGTCTTCCTCTCTCCAATGTTATAATCAACCACCTGCTAACTTTTGTGCTACCAGAATCGAGAAGAACAATTAATATGGTATTTAGTTCAACAGTGATGAGGGCGGTGTCTTCTTAATTCTATCCCAAGTAAATTTTCTCTCATTACAAACAAATTGATAGATGCTATAAACCTAAAAACATTTGCTTCCATGCCACGCTTTCTACACAGTACAGGGAATGACCTTTTCCAAATACAATCTTCTAAAAGTTTTGCGTGTGGATATTTGTGTGCACACGCAGGTGTGTGTGTGTGTGTGTGTGTGTGTGTGTGTGTGTGCAGATGCACCTGTATGAGTAGGCGAAAGTGCGTGTATGTGTGTATGTGGAGACCAGAGGCCAACCTTGGTTGTCACTTTTTTTTTTTTTTTTGAGACACAGTCTCTCTATAGCCCCAGCTGGCCTGAGCCTCATTATGTAGACCAGGCTGGCCTCAATTTCACAGAGATCCACCTCTCTCTGTTTCCCAAATGCTGGGATTAAAGGCATGGGCCATCACATTCAGAACACCTGGCTTTTTGATGTGGGTTCTGGGGATTGAATTCAGGTCCTCATGTTTGCATAGCAAGCACCTACCAACAAAGGTCTCTCCAGCCCCAAGAGTTTATTACTGGGTAGGATAATGTCCAGCTCCCTAACATACCCCCCTAAGAGCTTGCAACAGCAGTTCCTTGACTACCGCTTCACACTCATCTCTCTCAAACCCTCTAACCTCCCTGTTCCCCCAAAGCCCTCTTCAAGCCAACAACTTCTTTCAAGCCATAACTTGTTTGGGGCTGTATATATGCAACTTTTCTCCTCTCTGGGCTTTGTGATGTTCTGGTCTGTCCTCCATGCTCTTTGGGTCACTCCTTGGTTAACCATCCTATTCTAGAGCCTGCAGGTAAGTGCGATTCATCCCCTTATCATCCTTTCAACCTACCACTTTCATCTCTGCCTGGGAAGAACAAACTTCCAGCTCAATAGCTGTGCCAGTGATGGTCCACAGAGCTGCTGTGCAGGGTGGGGAGAGTTTGCCTTTGCTGGGTAAGGGGGATGCTTCCATCTATTGCTAATGGGTATTGTGGTGGTTTAGATGAGAATGTGCCCCACAGGCTCCGAGTATTTGGACTGGTTGTTCCAATTGCTGGCACTGTTTTGGGGTGGCCATGCTGGAGGAAGCATGTCACCATCGGCAGGCTTTGAGAGTTCTTCAGCCTTGCTGGATTTCCAGTCACTGCTTTCTGTGCCTGCTCGAAGATGTGATCTCTTGGCTTCTGCTCCAGCCGCTTCCCCGCCATTGTGGACCTTTATCCCTGTAACTATAAGCTCAAAATAACTCTTCCTTTTATAAGTTGCCTTGGTCATGGCATGTTGTCACAGCAACAGAAAAGTAACTAATATAGCTATCAACACTGTACTGCAAAAGGAGGTCAAGACAAGTCTTGATGTAACCTTAGGGTTTATTTCCCTGCTCCAAAAATAGAGAGTGTACTTTCCCAATCATATGGCATGCTGGGAATTTGTAGTAGAGAAGAATTAGTGTTGTAGGGTTAGTACAGGGCTAACTATCCCGGGCATCATGGACAGACTTCTGGAAGGGCCCAGAATCTTACCAGGTCTAAAGGCAGACAAGCATAGACTGTTTTCTTTATCCAAGGAGTCTGATTTAAAGACTATATATGGGGCTTCTTGGGAAAGAATTCATGGGGCCTATTATTTCTCATATCAACAGTGACTCTGGATGATGGATGGCAGGGCTTTGAGGGCAGGGGACAGCCAGGCAGCTAAATGAAGTCATTACCTCACAGGCTAGGATTAGGGCTGGTTCTTGCACTGGAGGATTTCAGGATAAGCAGAATTTACAGCAGAATGATCATTAATTAGATGGTCCCAAGGAGAAGGCTGATGTTCCCTGGTCACATGAGTACTTAAAGACTCTTGTCCACAAACATTATTATATCAGTATTGACTTGTACAGAAAGACGATGGGCAAATCAAGTGGGTTGTCTCTGTATTGTGTCAAGGGAGTTCCAATGTTTCTGACCTAGACCTTCATTACTGCTGTCAGCCAGGTAGACTTGGGGCCAGCAAAGAGTGACAGCATGATTCACAGGTGCTAGGGGGGTATACAAGCAGTTCCTTCTACCTGGGAGTTGCTGTCTTAGAATACACTGATGCTGTATCAAGGGGGTTGACTAATTTAGGAAGCCAAGGATTAAACAGCAACCTTTGATTTCTATGAATCGGTTAAATGGTAGTATGTTAGTAGCTTGCAAAAATGATGGACTAAAACAATATTTTGGAAAAAGAACAGAGAGAATCATGATAAGAAAATATCAATTCAATACTCAATTGAATACTAGCACTAAATTGGACAGTCCCTTTTCTTACATATTTGAAAACAGCAACCTAAATCAGTATGGAAATTTGCAAATAAGATATACAGGTATTCGTGCCCATTCCCATGGTTTTAGTCTGTGTTTTGTTTCCATGTGGCACCATCTTGAAAATCATTTATTTGAGGACACAGTTCCTTCTCCACACACACCTGCCCTTCCAATGTGCTTTTTTTTTGGTCTTTTTTGAGACAGGGTCTCCCTGTAGCCCCAGCTGTCCTGGAACTCACTCTGTAGACCAGGCTGGCTTTGAACTCACAAAGATCCACCTGCCTCTGCCTCCTGAATGCTAGGATTAAAGGCGTGCGCCACCACGCCCAGCTTCCAATGTGCTTCTACAACTAACTTTAATGATAGTGTAAAGTTCTTTGACCTCTCTGGAACTTAGAAAAAAGATCCTAAACCAAGAAAGACACAAGGAAAACTGGTGAAAATACAGTGCACCTATATACCAAGCAATGCCAAGGACTGGGATGGCCATCAGCAGGTTGGACAGGTAGAATAGCTCTTCTCTCAGACTCTAGAATGAGCCAGCCCTGCTGACACCTGCACTACATCGGCCTCCAGAAAAACAAATTGCTGCTGTTTTGAGCCACAGGTTTATGGTAACTTGTTATAGCAATCTCAGATATGAACACAGATACTGTAGTTTTCTTTCTTTGCCCGCTTTTGTTTTACTCATCTGGCAGAACTGCAACCCAGGACGGCTCCATAGCTTTAGCCATAGCTGAGCTGGACAGCCAAAGTTAATGGGAAAAAAATCATCAGTATTATATTAGTTACTTTTCTACTTGCTGTGACCAAATACCTGAAAAGAAACAACTTAGGGGAGGCTCCCAGTTTGAGCGGATACAAGTCCATCCTGATGCGAAGGCGTGGGGGCCGGCAGCTCCACGGCATGGGAGCTTCTAGCAGCTGCCCGTCATATCCCTGGAGGAAGCAGATGAGGAATGCTGCCAAAGGTTTTCTCCCTGACCAAGCTCTGCTTAGCTTCCTCCTCTTCTTCTTGGCTCCTTTTCTACCAAGCCCAACTCTGGATTTCTGTGTTCATCTCAGCATCATCCAGTTTTAGCCAAGGTCCTGGTAAGTCAGTTTGGCCAGAATCTCCCACTCTTCACATCTGTCAACCCACTAGGCATCTCCTTTCTGATCTAAATTTCTATTTTAACATTTACTACCTTAGTGGGTTGAATCATGTCTTTTCAAAGACACAGCCAGGTCCGAGTTGTCCCCAGGGGTCTCTTTTCTTCTCCCACCTGCCTTCAGGGCTGTTTGATCATCCTGTTTTCAGTAAAAACTCCTCTTAGGTTGACTAAGCCACAATTCCTCTTGCTCCTGATGATGTTTTTCTCTTAGTAATTATCTACCCACCCTTCCTTAGCTTCCCAGGATGCAGCAGACCTCAGAGCAAAGTCCAAACTCCCTCCCTGACTGAAAGACCCCATTGCAGAAGCTCGTATTCGTACTGTGATGGATATCTATTAGTCTGCCTTACCAGCTCCGAGAAATGGAACGGGATCATTTTTTTTTTTTCATTAACACATACAGGACAAATAACTATATCAGTCAAAGCTGGCCAACCAGTTAGCATTCTCACGATCCATATATCTGTGACTCTTATCTAAATGTAGGAAAGCTTGCACTTTCAAATGTTACATGAAGTTATTTATATACAGTTTGTCATGTTGCATATCTTTATGTTGTCAAATTATTCCTCTGGGCTAAGAACTAGCCCAGAAAGTTTCTCCTCTGCAAAAGTTATAAACAATATTCCAGAATCCAATTAAGAAGAAAGGATGCTACAGGGTAAAACATGGTTTGTTTTTAATTAGAATACCTTCAGTTAGCTGGTATGCTCACCCATCTATTATTATGTAAAGGTGTTCTATGGTGCATTCTCTACTTTCTCTAGTTCAAAGCTGTGTCTTTTCAAAAGAGGCAGAAAACACATGTAAAAGCACACCCAGCTGCCATGTCAAGCAGATTGGTTATGGAGACCACAAAAGCTTGCTAAGAATAATGATAAGGATTTAAAGTTTAGCAAGGTTGCTTGTTATTTGTTGGGATTCTTTCTCTGAAAAGAGTTTTAAATGAAAAGTTCTTATATTTTAATGATCCGTGAGTAATATGATGTCCTCTCTATTTGCCTCTATCAGAAGGATGAGGTTTCTAGTGTCTTGAAGAAGTCAGTGCTATTGATCATGGAAAAAGGATGGGCTTTGCCTTATGGCTTTGACACTGATGCTAAGCAGAACCTTTGATTTGCCAGGAGGAGTACATTTTCCACTCCATCATTCAGGGATCCCTGCTGACACACAGCAATTATTTAAATGTGTTTGCATGATTACAAACCACTTTGCATAGTGAAATCAGGTTTTGCAGGGACTTGGTTATCATTTTTTCAATGCTTACAGAACACTCCCATTTCCTTTCCTGATCTCATGTCTTTTACCGGATGTTGCCTACAGAACACATTTCATTTAGATTTCTTCTCCCCTTATTTTTCATATTTAATGGACACACAATAGCTATACATATTTATGGGGTAGAACATACATTAATACAAGTATGCAATGTATAATTATCAAATGAGGCTAATCAGCATTCTGTCTTAATGTGATCATTTGTTTGTGTTGGGAATCTACAAATCCTTTCTTCTAGTTCTTTATGAGATACATAATAAATTGATGTAAATTATAGTCACCCTACTGTGCTACAGACACTAGCATTCCTATATAACTTCACCTCCCACTTGTTTGCTTAATGATCTAGCTGCTCTATTCTGTCTTCCTCAATGAGGGAATACTTAATTGGAGCTTTTCTGTCCTCTAAATTGCCCTATGGTTTTCAGATATGCATGAATGGCCTACTTTAGGTCTTACACAACCCATATGATGGTATGAGGGAGGAGAAGACAGGGCTAGGGTAAAGGGACTCTGCCACAGAGGCCATGATTTTTAGGTTCATGAAAATACAGCTTCCATCTCATTTCCAGAATGAGCAAATCAGAGCAACAGGGCAATGGTCTCAGAAAATTGGGGGTGTCTGTGATGAGAACTATGTACAGATCAAGATGTTTTAAAGGTTTTCTGCTTGTTATTCTCTTTGATTTCCTTGGCATGGAGATTCTTCTGTCTGTGGACTGATGTTGAGTTACAAGCAGCAATTCATGGGGCTGGAGAAATGGCTCAGTGGTTAAGAGCATTGGCTGCTCTTGCACAGGACCAGGGTTCGATTCCCAGCAGCCACGCTCCAGCTAACAACTATCCATACATAAGTCTATTTCCAGGGTATCCAACACCCTCTTCTTACCTCTGTGAGTATTGCACGACATGAGTGTAGTCACATACATGCAGGCAATGCACTCATACACAAAAATAAAAATAAACAAAATATAAAACAATAAAAAATAAGCAGATAACTTTTTATTTCAAAGTTATTTTGACAGTGGGGCAAAGGGCAGATGCCCAAGAAATGGGAGAAGATACCGGTCCTGAGCAGCAGAGAAAACAGGTGGCGTTATCACAACATGGAAAAAGGAGAGGGAAGCCTGGAAGAAAGCCTCAGGTGTAGTTGGGTCAGAAACCAGGGGCTACAGACTAGCTTGTGTCCTCTCAAAGTCATATACTGAAGCCCCAAGCCCCAATTTAAATGTAGGTAGATATTTAGGTTTAGATGAAGTGACAAGGGTGTGGCCCTTCTCAGTGAATACCCTAAACAGCAACCTCCTACCAATCTACCAAAGAAGTCTCAGAAAGAAACCCACCTTGTTTGTAATTTTACCCAGGACTTACAGTGTCTATGACTTATGTGAAATACACTTCTCTTTGTTTAAGTCACCCAATGGGCTGTATTTTGGTATGTCAGCCCAAGACCATGATGAAAACAAATCCAATCTTCCCAGTTTTCCCACCATCTCATCTGAAACCAACAATATAAAAATCCATTGTTGTCTATACATTTCCTTTTCCGTATCTTCATGTACTTAAAAATAGCCACCTACTTTTCCACATCAGGTCTCCACCAATACACACTCATATAAAGCACTAACTTTTACTCCCTACTTTACTGATGAAGAAGATGAAAGTTAAATAACTAGCAAGCTCCTATAACCACCAAATATTCAAACCAGAATTTGAACCAGGGCAATATGGCTGCAGAAATGCCATCCCCCAGCTGAGCTGACCACCTCTGCATGCCCCAGCTGGACACAGAGGTAGGAAACATACATTTTTTTCATTCTGTTTTCTCATCTTGTCCAAGAATCATTTATTCAAGATCTTTCCTCCATGAAATAATCTATTCTTATCTGCCAATGACTATCTGTAACTCATTTTCTGCTGTGTGTTGACTTTTACTGGAGCACTGAAAATCAGGATGAACAATAACAAATGGCTTCTCAAGGCTGGAGTGAAAGGATTCAATTATAGAGGGGGTAGAGTTCCAAGTGCATATTATTTACAGAGCAAACAAAACTAGTAGTTTTTAAATTAAAAAAAAAAAAAACCAACAGGAGCAAAAGAAAAACCTCCTATGAGAGATGAGAGAACACCTAAGACCCAAAAGTCATTCCTTATCATATTGAGGAAATTATTAAAGGCTTAAGTGTCTTCTGTGGTTCAGACGGCTGATGATTAAATTCTGCAAATTAAGAGTTGAAGTCGACAGCCGGTGAGAAAAGAGGTGAGCCAACACCTTACCTGCTGATGTGTGTTTGAACTTCTCACTTTTCTTCTTCCTCCATTTCCAGGGCTTGAAAATCCTCCCCAGATTGGCAAACTTACTTCTCCTCCGGATGGGTGGGGTGTGGGTACCTGGGACCAGCGAGTCAGAACGCATCGCCGCCAGTCTCTCCACTTCCTCAGCTTGTTTTTCCCAAGAAAGAGATGGAAATAAAGAGAGGGGGGGGGGAAAGTGTTAAAACAGGAGCCTCACAGATGGCCAGCATTTTCCATGGTGACAGATAACAGAAGCCACGTGACTTGCGCTCCGTTTGCCTTTTGGAATGGAAGTCATACGGATGTGTTCTGAAGGCTTGGGGGGCAGTCAGCCACATCCTAGAGATACAGAATGCCCCTAACAAATTTGCTTATGTGTAAAGAGACTGCTCACAACCTCCTCGTCTCAAGCAGTGCTCCTGCCTCAGCCTTCTGAGTTACTGGGATTATAGCTATGTACCAGCACCTAAACCAAATATGTTCAGCCTTCAGTGGAAGGGGGATGAAGGGAAATGGATGGCCTCACTTGGTAGGTAACAGACTTCCTCCAAGGGCCATCTGAAGACTCACATGAGAGTCGGTGTAACCTCTAGTGTGGCAATTCCTCAACTGATCCTAGGCAGATGCACCCTGTGTCTCACTAGCAGGGTTTGTTGAGGAAAAGGGAGGGAGTAAACAGTGTGTGTTCTGGTGCCCGTGTCTCCATCACCCACTGCTTACAACTTCCTACTGTGCTGCTATACCCAGACCCTCAGAACATTCAGATCAGAGCAGGGAGTGGCTCTCCCCTGGGCTCAGGAGCCAATATTAAAATCCGTCATACTTTCTTAAGATTTTCATAATTGCCTTCTTTCATTTTGGAGTTTTACTTGAATTTTTAAAAAAGCATTTGAGAACTGGGACGCTCTTTATGGAAGACCTAGACTGATCCCAGTAACCAAACATTTGCAGGTTGGTATAGTTTGGATTTGGAATGTCCCCCCAAAGGCCCATTCATGTATTGAAGGCTTGGTCTCCATTGTGTGGTGCTATGGGGAGGTGGTGCTACCTTCAGCAGGTGGGCCCATCAGAAGGCAGTTCAGGGTATACTCTTGAACAGGATATCAGGACTCCAGCCCTTCTTCACCCTCCCCCCCCCTAACTTCCTGGCAGCCAGGTGATAGGCAGCTTTGATCCACCATGTACTCCTACCACGGATGTGCTACTTCACAACAAGCTCAAAGCAACAGGATCGATTGACCATGAAATGAAACCTTCCTCTTTATAAGTCTGATTGCCTCAGCTATTTTGTTACACAACAATGGAAACCTGACTAATCCAAGGTTACTAAGACTTTCAGTCCTTTGTAAGGAAGGGGTATAAATCTCCCCTAAAGGCCACAATCACCCTAACTTCCTTTACCATGGAATAAATAAAACTCTTTTCCAAGTTACATGAGTATTTTACATATTTCAGCATTCTAAATATACCACAACTTGCATTTCTGGGATAAGAATGATCAGAGAAGTTAACTTCCTTGGCAGAATTGAGTGAATTGAAAGAAATCAACCTTCCAGAAAGCAAAATTACATCTAACACTGTGGGAAATGCAAGTCATTATGTATGGCATGAAACTGTCCTCAGAAAAACAGTCCCCTGGATGTCTGTATTACATACAATGACCTTCAGAGCTCAACCATGTCAGAGCTTGACCATGTGGCTGGAGAGTTTGCCTGTTGGGGTGTGAATTTGTTTTTAACTACAGCAATCCCTTCACCATACAAACATAGATGGAATAAACCATATGCCAGGCGATGTGCTATAGAAAACACATTGATGACAGGTGACTGGAAGGCAGAGGTGCTAGGAAATAGGATTGAGAGGCCAATCAGTGGATCTGGGAGGTATGTGGGAAGCAGACTACTCAGAGGACCTATGATCCACTGAGTGACCTGATGGGTAGGAGACAAATCCTTTTCAACTCCCAAATTCAGATCAGCAAATGGCAACCATCATTTATTAACAAAAGGAACACATTTGGGAATGAATGGACAATGGTTTGGATATACTGCAGTGATGAGGGCATTTAATCCTATGACTAACAGATGGTCCAAGACCAAGGATGAAGTTATATTCTGATAAACTGCCATTAATTGAAAATACCAATAAGAGATCCTCTGACTGCATGTGGCCTATTAAGCATCAGCACTTAGCCACAGAGAACACAGTGTTCCACTGGCCAGTTCCCCTCCTGACCAACTTATTAGGAGATGGTCCCTGCTGCTGTAAGCACTGCCCAAGAGGATCTGACCCAGGATCAGAAGCCAGGGAAAAGACACAAATTCAAAATACAAATACAGTGTGTACTAAATGCATATCAATTTCACAGTATCCTAAAATTGAAAGATGATAAGTCAAACCGTGGCAATTTGAGGGCCATTGGTGTACCACTGTTTAACACAGAGACAGCTCTTTCTTATCATTTGATCATGTGACCATTTGATACTGTGACAGACAATGGCCTTGTCTGGGGAAGACAAAAATATGAACTATAGAAGTGGTTATGACCACAGGGACAAGGGACAGAGGAGACAGCCATCAGTGGGTACAGCACTGAAATGGCTTTCAGCATAAAATGTAACAGGAACGAACAGAGGTGAAGTAGAGACTGAGACTAATAACTGCTTCACAGTACTGGAGAAGACCCTGAAGGAAGTTCATACTGAAGGAAGTTTTAATGGAAAAAGCACTTTGATCCTCACTGAAAGAAGAGGGAGAAGTGGATCCCTGACAGGAGAAATAGGCCCAAGAAGGCTGAAAGCATGGCCTGTCTAGGAACACCAAGGGACCAAACACTTTGGTGTCATTAAAGGAAATAGAGGACTTGTGGCAGGGATCTGGAGACAGCTCACCTGAACTTATGGTAGGTTTTTATTAGGCATTTGGCTTTTATCTCGGAATCAGAAGGGAAAGGGTGAGAATTTTTAGGAGCTCCCTTTTACATGTCAAGTTCTCATATTACTATGACCAGCAAATATGTATTGACTCCTCACTTTTTACTAAATACTGGGGCTACATTATGATCTAAAATAGATGAAAGTAATGGCTTGTGATGCATAATTATACCAGGACATAGGCAGATAACAGACACTGAGACTAAGGTGTAGAAGATTCTAGAAGATACATACTTTGAGGAAAAGAGCAAAAAAAAAAAAAAGATGAGTGAAATATAGTAAAAAAATGATCAAGAATCCCTAGAGGAGAGGCTGGGCTTTAATTAGTGTGGTAAAGCTGTCTTGTTGGAGAGGGCACAATGATCATTGTTATGGTTTAGGTGAGAAGCATTCCCTCAAAAGTCTCAGGTGCTGGAGGCTTGAATGTCAGTGCAGTTGTTCATAGGTGGGACTTTGGGTGAGTAGACTGCAAGGCTTGACTTCATCAATGAATGAGTACATTGACCAGTTCATCAACTGACCAATTCATAATTTCATGGGATTATTAGAAGATGATAGAAATTAGGAAATGGGGCCTAGGTGAAGTAAATAAACCAGTATCTGTCTCCAGCCTCTCTCTTTCTCTCTCTCTCTCTCTCTCTCTCTCCCTCCCTCCCTCCCTGTTTCCTGGCTGTCATGATGAGTGGCTTTGTTCTATGACATGCTTCTTGCCAGATGTTTTGCCTCACTGTGGGCCCAGAGCAACAGAGGCAGCTGACCATGGACTCAAATCTCCAAACCATAAGCCAAAACAAAATCGATGAACTCTTTCTCTCAGGTATTTGTCATGGCAACACAGAGGCTGACTGACACTATCAGGATAGAATCAGATGTTTCTTAGGAATAGCATAGTAGCAGATGAGGGATAATAATGTAGGGAAACAGGTGCCAGAGGTAAGAACAGAATGGCCACTGGGATCAGGCACGTAAGTATGGAGTAACAGAAAGATAGAATTAAAAGATGTGATTCAACCACGTAAGAAAATCTGCAGATTTAGTAACTTTTATGATAAATATGCGGGGACACATGGAAGAAAGAATGGTTGAGGTCTTTGGTTTTCACAACTAGGTCTGTATGTATGACACTTTAAAGAAGAACATTAATGGAAGAAATAGACTATATTGGTAGCTCAAGGTCAAGGACTTTGGGGAGAAATAATGTGGTCTTTTTGCAAAGGTTGGATTTTTTTAGCCCAAGATCTCAGGGAGCTATTTTAGGGCATTTTGTGAGGTAGTAGAGCAGAAATAATCTAGTCTCTAGGCTATACTACAGGATCAAGAAAAGGATGAGAGATGAATATATTGGAAAGAGATAGAGTATTTTATGAAACTGGGTTTCTAGAAAGAATAAGAGAAGGCAGGATCAAAGCACACCATAGTACTTGTCACCACAGGTCTTTATACTGTTCCCTTTGAAGTTGTAACTGAGATTTAAAGACACACATCAGGCATGGCAGTAGGGAGTGGCCTCCAGCAGTAGGGGGAATGAGGATTCCTAGAAGCTGAAGGAAAATAAAGATTTCAGAAGGTTCCAAGTAAGTTTGCATTGTAGAGTATGAATGTTAAAATTAAGATTTCTTTTTGGACAGCACCGAGCAGCAGCTGAGTTGATTCACTGCTAGAGTTTAGATCTGGAATGTCCCTGTAAGGCATAGATGGTCAAGGTGCTGTTGGAAAGTGGTGGAACCTTTCAGAGGCCTAGTGGCCACTGGAGGTATGTCCTTGGACAGGACAGTGAACCTCAGCTCCTCCTCTTCCTTTTATGTCTTGCCCACAAACTGTGCAGCTTTTCTTCACATGTGTTCCTTCCATGATCCCATGTTCCACAACTTGAGGCTGAACAGTAACAGGTCTGCCAGCTCATGGACTGGAAACTCCAGAACTGTGATCTTCTTTCTCCTTAGAAGTTGATTATTATTTCCATTGCTGCAGGAATAGAAAACTGACTAAACCAGCCACCTGAGTAGTAATAACTATGGGAAATAAAAGCAAGGATGGTTTGAGCCCAGCACAGACGCAACATCAGCAAAGACACAGAACACATCCTCCATCGAGTCCACTCCTTGCCTCAACTTCTTATCTAGTTTGAAGATTCTGAGTTTAGCCAGGTTGACACAGCTACTGAAAGTTAAAAAAGGACTTCAGA
Organism: Rhizomys pruinosus; assembly: GCA_009823505.1. NCBI lineage: Eukaryota > Metazoa > Chordata > Mammalia > Rodentia > Spalacidae > Rhizomys > Rhizomys pruinosus. The sequence continues at coordinate 575,706 of VZQC01007700.1, read as the reverse complement.
GATGGCTCAGTGGGTAAAACACTTGCTATGCAAGTGTGAACTCCTGAGCTGGAATCCCTAAACTTAGGTAAAGCTGGGTGTGATAGTACCTGTTTGTAATCTCAAGGCTCCTTTGGTAAGATGGAAGGTGGAGAAAGAAGACTCCTTAGAAGCTTATGGGCCAGCTAGCATAGTGTGTGCAGTGGTGAACAAAAAGACTGTCTCAAACAAGGTAGAAAGTGAGGACTTACACCTAAGGTGGTCTCTGACATCCACATATGTGCCCTGGAACACATATGCCTGCACACACCACACACACACACACACACACACACACACACACACACACACACTCAAAGATGCGCATATACACATGCATGTTAAAAATAAATCCTTAAAAATAACACAGGAGAGTGGTTCAATAATAGAGCATTTGTCTAATAAAGAAAACCCTAGCTTTAATACCCAGCACTAAAGTCAAACAAACAAAACTCCTTGAAACCTACAAAACCCCAAACATCAAAAAGAGCTGAAGATGGGACTTTTCTAGGACTGACACTGAGTTCACTTCTTATCGTCGTCATTCAACAATTTATTATAAGAAGCTGCATTTGCTTCAACTCATGTTGAGAAGTATGGAGATAAATATCACTACCAGACTAAAAAAAAATATTAACAGTATTACCAAAGCATTCTCAGCCATATCTTTAAGCAATGGTAAAAAATTTTTTTTTCAGAAAATTTTTTTCTGAAATTGCCACATTAAAATAATTACAATCAATTAAGAGCGCCTTCGTAAACCTAAAGTGGCAAGGAGCAGAGAAAGCATATAAAGTATAATTATAATTCTAGTTAAATGAATCCTTAATAAGTGTATTATTAAATTCACGATACTTAGCCTGTAAGTGCAGTAGATTGCTGAGCAGACTTGACTTAATTGATTTATATTTTAATCACTCATAATACATTTTCCCCCATTCATCTGATGACGGAGGCTAGCTCTCAACCTGACTGCTCTGCCATCAGATAATGAAACTGGAGGGCTGAAGAATATGGAGGGAGGCCAGCTTGTGAACACAGTTTGGAAAGGAAGAAAAACAAACCAAACAGAGCTCAGAATCAAGTACTCTCCTAATGTAGGGAGCTATTGGCAGTTAACAGTTGCTGGGGAAGGGGCAAGGTTCTCAGTAGCCATGGCCCTTGTAAATTGCCTATGAACCAGTAAGTAACCTCTCCCAGGAATAGGATGAAGTCAAGGGGAAGGGATGTGGGCCAGAGTGTTTTTGAAATCAGATCACAGAAAGTCTGCTTTGCTCAAGTCCTCTGTTCTAAGGCTCAAAGGAGGTTCCCTCATGCATCTGGGAGGGGAAGAAGAGTGCTCACTTCCACATGAATCAGCTCCAGTGTCCATTGCCAGGAAGGAGAATGCTGAATCAAGAGGCAAGAAGCCAGCAACCGAGGGTGACTCAGAGCTGAGGGCTAGGGGGAGGCCTGGGCCAGGTATCTCAGGGTCCTTCCCAAACTAGTGTCCAGGACAATAATCTTTAAGGGATTGCTCAACTAGGTATCACAACTGGGTTGGGTTTTATCTGTAAGGGAAGTAGTTGGGAGCTGCTTTTTTTTCTTTCTACTTAGAAATGTGGGAAACATGCTATTTGATTACTGCATGACTTTGGTACTATTGAACTCAAGTATTTGTGTGTGCTGGTACTATGACCCACCCCTTGTACCTTGAAGCGAGATGTTGAGGGCATGCATTGACAGCAGGTAGGCACAGCATTTTACATGGCATCCTTACTGTTACATCTCTCATGGTAGCTTAGCTTCAAAAGTCCCTCCTGCTAGGTAGGGGTAGAGCTGGTAAGTCCCTTCCCATCCATGATGGAAAATTGACCGGCTTGGTCTTGTGTGAACTTATGCAGGCGACCACAGCTCCTGTGAGTTTAGGAGTGCAGTGACTCTGACATGTCCATAGAGACACTACTCAAACTCTGGTTCTTACAGTCTTTCCTCCTCTCTTCCTCAATGTTCCCTGAGCCCTGGGGTAGGGGGTTGTGATATAGAGGAGGAGGTATAAAATTACCAAATGATGATAATTTTTAATAGGCCGTTTCAAGGACAGCACAGAGGCTAGCTTCCTGTTGGCCTAGAGAGCCAAAGTCCTACAGCTTCCCACCGCGCCACAGATCTGTGCTATCTGATGTCTATCTGTAGACAGAGACAGAAGGCATACATGGTCCTGTCACAAGGCTGGCCCTGTGTGCCAAATGTTTGTAGGATTTTTGGAGGACCCAAATTAAAACTGAACGGGGTTTTCTGTTTCTTGTTTTATGTAGGACAGAGCTTCCCTTAGGTTCTGATGTGGATGACAATGACAAGATCAGTGACCACAAAATGACTAAAGTCAATGTGACAGGGACTTATGGTTTAGATCTGAAACATCACCCAAAAGCTCATGCGATAAAGGCTGGTCCCAGACTGTGGCCCTACTGGGAGGTAGTAGAGCCTTTAAGGGGTCGGGGATAAAAGATTACTGGGAATCCTGTCTTCTCTTCCCTTTTTGGCTGCCATGAAGTAAACAGATTTTCTCTGCCTATACCATGATGGTCTGCCTCACCACGGGCCCCAAGTGACAGGACTCCATGAACATGGACTAAAACCTCTGAAGCCAAATTAAAACTTTCCTTCTTGATTACCTGGACCAGATCAGGCACATCCACATTTTATCAGGGGTGTGGGAGGGGCTCATAAGGCCCGACCCTGCCCTGAGGAGTTACTGACAGTTAACAGTTGCTGGGGAAGTTGCTCATGTGCCAGCAAATAAACCCCCTTCCATACTCACGTAGGCAACACTAATTAAGCTTAGTACTCACAACAAAAACGTGAAGGTAGAAGGGGGATGAACTGACAAGGAAGTTCAACAGGAGAGGGAGGGAAACGAGACAGAGAAATGGAGGATGAGTCTGCTGAACTGCATTGTACGCATGCAGGAGAACGTTAACCCATTCTCGCTTGTCAGTTAACTCAAGTATTTTCCACAAGGGCCAGACTGGACTGGAATAGGCCTGAATCTGCTTCACTTAGAAAACGTTATGTATTGTCTACAGTGAAAAGAATATTAGTTTCAAAGACAGGGTGCGGGTTCAAATTTTATCACCTAGATTCTGCTGGATGTGAGGTCTTTTTGTCCTCTACTAGGAAACAAAGGTCTCCTTCCAGGGGGTTCATAAAGAATTGGTGGCAATCCTAACACTAGAGGATAGACCCTGTGCTGTCCTCTACCCCCAGTGATTCACTCAAGGATAAGTCCTGGCAATGAGCTGCAATTCTGGATTTTGTTGGGACTCTTGATGAACAGGCTAGGATGGATGTGGGTTGCAGATGAGACTGGCTTTAACCATATTCATAATCAATATTGGAGCCACAAACCGAAAAGTCTTTGGTTAATAGTAAAAGAGTCTTCAAGTCACAGAGATAGTCCATAAGCTTCAAGAAGACAGGATCCTATTATGTTTGCTTTACATTTCATAAGCACCACATTGGAAGGGTGAGGATGTTTCTATTCTGTGATGACAAGCAGTCAAGGAATGTAGAGCACAGCTTAACAGACCAGATAGGTAGGCCCTATTTAAACCTATAATTATACAGGCTCTGTAATACTAAGAAGTTAGATGTTATCAACGGAGTTCTTCCTGAGACATTCAACACCAAATTCCTGTTTCAGCTCCCAGGAATTTAACCTTCAACTGTTAACACAATACAAAGACTACAAAAGCTTTAAAAAAAAAAAAAAGCCACCCTTTTCTCACTCATTTAGTCCACAGAATGTATGTATATTGGAAACAGAACTTGTTTGTTTAAATTGTGAATGAATTTGTAATGCCTGTGTTAATTGAAAGAAACAATCCTTAAGTAACATGGACTCTTTGACTCTTTGTTCGTAGCAAACCTCAGCCTGTGAGTGTTCTTTTAGTTAAGTAATTTGTGCCTTCCAGCACCAAACTGCACCTCAGCAAAGCCTAGTTTCTCCTACCAGGGTGAGTGAATTCTTTCTTTGAAGCCAGACAGTAAACAATGCAGACTTTTTGGACCAGATAGCCTCCATTGCAAATACTTGAGTCTAATACTATCCTGTGATAACAGCCACAGGCCAATTTAGTCAAATGGGCAACACTGTGTTCTAATAAAACTTTATAAAATACATGCATCTTGGTCCTCAGGGCCATAATTTGCCAACCCTTTCCTGTAGCATGGATCTGCAGGTGATCTTCCTGACACTTTAAAGGAAGAGACTGCCTCAGAATTGAGCCAAGACAGGACAAAGGAGCTGAGGATGACTAGGGTGACCCTGAGACCCCATTATGTCACATGGAGCCTTGGATCTGGCTGAGCCTGAAATTGTTCAAACACTGGACATTTTTTACATGAGTGATAACTCTTTAAGTTAGCTTGGGTTAAGGGTCCCTTATACTTGTAAACCAAAGAGAAAGATATGAATTTAAGAAGCTCTGCATGGTCTCAACTGTGCTGAGAATCTCCTAACCAGTAGACCTCAAACTTTACTGTACACAAACCAAATTCACAGTGTAATGTTGAAAAAGTTCCATCAGCTTCCTTTCTGTAAAACTAGGATTACACCTTCTTAGACATAAATAAGTTTTGCTTTGAGTCATAAATGTCCCCCAAAGGTTACATATTTAAGGCATGGTCCCAACTGATGGTTCTGTTAGAAGATGGTGGAATCGTTAAGAGGTCAGTGGAGTGGAAGAAGTTAGGTCATTAGCATGCCCTTGAGGGCCATGTTAGGAACCCAGCTTTTCTGTGTCTTTGCTTCTTGGCCCCCTGAGGTGGGCAGTGTCTCTCTACCATTTGCCCCCTGCCATGATCTGCCGCTGTTTCACTATAGGCACCCAAACAACAGAGCTGGTGACCATGAACCAAAACCTCTGAAACCATGGAAAGCTTCCTCCAGTACCTTGTAGACTGCAGGGCCAACAACGGCTCCTCCAGAGAAGTTTCCCCCTTCATCACTTGTGTGTACCTTAGGGCATGACATGAGTTTAAAAAGCTCTGCACAGACTCAGCTATGCTGAGAGTCTCCTAACCAGCAGGCCTCAAACTTTACTGCACATAAGAGTATCAACTGAAACACCTGTTCAAATGTTTTCTTTTTTTTTCTGCACTGAACATGCATGGAACATGAGGTTTAACCAGGAACTCCAGGGTCTGCCGACCCTCACGCCCTCAAATGATTGGGATTTTTTTTTTAAACTCCTAATGTTTGTGTGGTGGTTTATTACAAGTACTTTCATGTGTATCTCATGAGATCTTCAGAACATCCACATTCTATAGGAATAAACTTTCCTAAATTTATTTCTCTTCAATTATAACTAATATACATTATATCACATTACAATTTTGTTAAGACTCCAAGAATGTTTACAATAAATGTCTTTTGGGGGCGGGGCTTGAAACAGGGCTCCCTATATCTCCAGCTGGTCTGTAACTCACTATGGCCTTGAACTCATAGACATCCTCCTGCCTCTGCCTCCCAAGTGCTGGGATTAAAGGCATGTGCCACCACGCCCGGCTACAATATATCTGTTACACTTTAACTCTTTGCTTCTCAGACTTAATCACAGATATGTCTGGTTGGTGTTGCCCTGTGGATATAATGAAGGTCTCTGAGGCCATAATCTATCAAATGCTTTGTTGATGTCACTTCTGTTTCATTCCACAGTTGCAGAAAAGGAGACAAAGGGGTGTGAGGAGACTTGCCCACAAAGGGCCAGCTCATGCAGGGAGTTAAGACTCCTGCTTGTGCTGGTAAGATGACTTAGTTGGTAAAGGCACTTGATGCTAAATTGCTAACCGAACTACAATCCCAGGGACCCATATGGGGGAAGGTGAGAAACGACTCTGGCAAGTTGTCCTCTGAACTCCACATGCACAATGCATGCATGTGCATGCACACAGACACACAGACACACACAAATATAAAAATAATTTTTAAAGATTCTTGAGTTTAGAGACTGTTCATCGTAGCTCACATATCCTGTCACGTGTGTGGCTCAAAGATGCAGAAGATCTGGCTGTGAGCTGTTTAATTCAGCCCTTTGGAAGACTTATGGCCACTCTTATGCACTGAATTTTTCTTGAGCTCACTTCAAGATTTCCATATATTAGCCTCCCTATGGAGGCCTAGATACTGAAGAATCATATATGAAACCCTGCATCCCATTTAAGAATAATGGTTTTGAGTTTATTTCCTCTTAAGATCAGTTTGCATTTTCTTCCTCTAATGACATGACAGCTTCCTTATGTGACTTGCATTAATCCCAGACCAATTTTTCAGTGCCATTTGTCATTTGTGCAGTGACTGTGTGGAATCAGTATGAACAAGAGTTCAGGGAAGAATAATTTTGCCAGGGTGTCAATTCTCCATAAAAATGCCCTTGTTTTCTGTCTTTACTTACCATGGTATATATTTTAGTTACTATCAGCAACTCTAACTTGTCCTTGCTTTGACTCTTATTCAGAAGGCAAGAAACCCCGTTTATATGCTTGTTGAAAATTTCACAAGGAATTCTCCATTTCCCTTGTCTCAGAACACAGAAATTGAGTTCTCTTAGTCCCTTTCCAGAGAAAAATGTCTTTTTCTTGTTAGTGGCCTCTGTAGTGACCTTTAAATATTCTGCATGAAAGATGTTAGAAGTTTAACATACTTTCACAAAAAAGTCACTGGTGGATTTTTGTCTCATTAAGTTTTGAATTTGCTTCAAAACTTATTTTTTCATTCTCAGGACTCAATACATCAATCCCAGAACCTAGAATTTGGACTCTGAATATCAAAGCTGTAAGAGCTCATCAATACTTAGCTCTGAGACTATGGGCAAATTCACCTTTCAGAATTGCATTCCTAAGCTTGAAAATGGTGAGAATCGTGTTTATTTCCCTAACTATGTGTATCTTTATGTCAGTATGCAAAAACTATTAAGTGGTACTTATTTAGTAGGTGATCCATACATATTGTCTGGATCCACATTTTACTCATTGATTGCTTATACCTGTGGCTCTGTTTGTATTTATTCAGGGTCCCACCTGAGTCTCCTCTTCATTTGCCTGGGAAAGTCAGCTATGCCTCAGTTGGGTAGCATCAGAAAGCAAAGCTGAGGACTATGCAGTAGAGCCCACCGCTCCTGCAGAGCAATGATGCACCAGATGAGCTTCTCAGGCCACCTCTGCTGGGACCCCTTCCCAAGCTGTTCAAGGGGAACTTTGCCTGAATTTAAGTTTACAATCTGCCATCCACTTTTTCCTACTTACTCGAAGTATGGTATTTTAATTGATACAACACTTGCAGTTTTTCTTTAGGTTGCAAAATGAGACCCATTTTAGCTAAGTTAACTCTACCGAATCTGGTGCCTTTCTCTCCAAAACTTACTATTGATTAGTTAATTTTTGTGGTGCTGGGAATGGAACCCAGGGCCTTCTACATGGTAGGCAAGTGCTCTACCACTGAGCTGAATTCCAGACTTTCTTTCCAAAATGGGTGAGTATGGAATGATAAGACATCAGCTCTAGGAAAGAAAATGTAGGTGCTTCAAGGAATAGACTTCAAGTAACAATGTCTGCCAGCATACCTGCTGGTTTCATCGGCCTTTTTTTTTTTTTTTTTTTTTTTTTTTTTTTTTTTTTTTTTTTTTTTTTTTTTTTGTTTTTTGTTTTTCCGAGACAGGGTCTCCCTATAGCCCCAGCTGTCCTGGAACTCGCTCTGTAGACCAGGCTGGCCTTGAACTCACAAAGATCCGCCTGCCTCTGCCTCCTGAGTGCTAGGATTAAAGGCATGCACCACCATGCCCGGCTCTTTTTTGTTTTGTTTTGTTCATCGGCCTTTTGTATCCACAGGTGCCCTATCAGTGGATTCAACCAACCTTGAAAGTATTCAGAAGAACGTGGACCTTTAGTGAACATGCACATGACTCTTTCTTGTTATCTGGCAAGCTATTCAGCATAACAACTATTTATACAGCATTTACATTGTACAGTATTACAAGCCATCTAAAGATGATTTATAGTATCTAGGAGGCTGTGCATGTAAGCTCTATGCAAAAACTATGCCTGCTTACATAAAGGACTTGAACACACAAGGATTTTGGTATTTGTGGGGGCCTTGGAACCAGAAATTATAATATACTGTCTTGACAGAAGTTTGTTAAGCGTTTGTTGGGAAATTCAAATTATGGGACCAGAGATGATTTTTGAGGCAAGAGAGGAAGATCTTATTCTTTCAAATTCTAAAATAAAACCAGAAAAAAATGCAACCTCAAGAAAAAGCAAACACTGTCTCATCTTCAGAGGAATCTGAAACTGATACGTACATGTTCATCATCTACATACTGAAATTCTGTGTGATAGAATGATTTCAAAGTCATCACTCAAAGCAAAGCCATCATCTGTTTCTGAACCTCAGTTCCAAATTTCAAAACACTATCAATATCTACAGACATTCCTGACTGCCCTGGAGTTATATTTACAGAAAAAAAAAACTATTTCCTGTGACCCATGCTGGGGAATGTCCAATTGCCATGCAGGCTCCTGAACTGATATGCCTCAACACCTCAGGGTCTGCCCCTGGTGATGCCTGAGCTACCATATGAATGCAGAGCTCCTCCCTCCACTACAGCCTCCGTGAGGGACGCCAACCATCTTGGTATCCTTCTAACACCAGTCAGTCAAGATAATGACAGCCAGGTGGGCTTAGTAACATATATGGCTATCTCCTTGGCTGATTCTTCACTTTGCCTGATTGAGAAATGATGTATGACTTTGGGAAAAGTTTAATAACAATAAAAACAAAACAAACAAACAAACAAAAAAACAGTCCTGGGCTGGTGCAGAGTCAGCCTAGAACATGTGACCTTCTCAACAGGAAGCTATCACACAGAACTCATCAAATATCCACCCTGGCTACTGGAAAATTAATTCAGAAAGCCAAACAAGGCTTTGCTTCTGAAGTGCAAGACCAGAGGCAAAGATTCTCACTGCTCCACATTTCCTGCTTTTGACCCTATTAGTAATTTTTCAAGAGTTTCCTCTACAGCATTTCCCAGTCTCTGAGGACATGAGGATTTAAATTATAGAACCTCCCAGGACTAACTCCCTCAGATTCACTTCTAAAATCAGTATGTGAGAGAGTCAACAAACATTGATGTCAACCATTTGAATAGTGTTTTGTCATTATTAAGCATTTGAGTGGTTATATCTGTGAATATCCCCCTACCCCATAATAAACCAAAAAGAGGGGACTGGAGAGATGGCTCAGCAGTTAGGAGCACCAACTGCTCTTACAGAGGACCCGGGTTTGATTCCCAGCACCCACATGGCGGCTAAGAAACTGTCTTTAACTCCAGTTCCAGGGGAATCCGACACCCTCTTCTGACCTCCGCAGCATTGCACGACACGGGTGCACAAACCTATGTGCAGACACATTCATACACATAAGAAATAATAAAAAAATTTAAAAAATAAACCAAAAAGAAGTGGCATATGCCACACCATCTTTATCAGAAAGCAAATCGACAGTTAGACACAGTTTAACCTGTTCTCTTCCTCTTCAGTGAGCACAAGCTGATTTCCCCCCATTAACAGACTATGTTCGTGCCTCTTCTAACTGTAGATGTGGCCATATCTTCAATCTTTGTTCAATAAGATGTAAGCCAAAGGGTTTTCAGTGACTCCGTCATCCAGGTTACTAGGGCAGAGGTATGATGGCTGTTACCTGACAGCTGAGAGGAGGGCATGGGTCATTTCATAGTTATGATGGAAAATGACTGGGAAGCATCGTAGCCTTTCTGAACTTCACAGGGCACTGTGTCTAACAGCTTGGAATAGCTACCTCTGCACTTCTTTTTTTTATGAGAGACAAGTACCATTCTAACTTATTTCTACTGAATCTATTTTATATAGCTGGACTTGATCCCAATGCCTCTGTGCATAGTGAGCACTTCCATACATGTTCACGTCTCAGTCAATCAATCTTTCTGTGTAGCAGAATTTTAGAACCTTTTATAAGCTGCTTCTTGGTCTGTAATGAAGCCAAATCCTTTCGTGACTTTTATTATAAACACTTGAGGAGTCATTTAAAGGAAGCTGATTTATCAGTTGTGCGTGTGCAGGTAGACACACAGACACACACCCGCATAGACACTTCCCTTTCCTCTCCAGCATTTCCAAGTCTCTGAGGACATGTTTTAAATGACAGAGTCCCCTAGGACTAACTCTCCCTCAGCCACTTTATTCGCTCCCATGGCTTTAATTAACATTGATAATCTGAATTTTCAAAATTTATATTTCTAGCCTAGAAGGCTCTCTTAATTGACACATCATTACCAGTGCAACTGTGGTCAATTACTTCACTTCTCTGGTCTTTATCTTAAGTGTCAAATAGGGATGGTTACAGCATGGGGTAATTGGAAGAATTACTCTTTACCTTCAGTTAATATTTCCTAGGCACCTCAGATTCACTTTGCCTAATGATTTTTTTACTCTTAATCATTCTTCTGTCATGCTGATGCTAGTTACCTAATTGCTCAAAAAAGAAGTGCTTGGGTTGCTCTCAATGTCAACTTTTCCCTTAGCTCCCCAAGATTCATTGTTTCACTTAGGCTGTCAAAGGTGGTTCTTAAATACATCCCAACGCTCTTGGCCTCCCTCTTCTGGTAGTGCCATGTTTTACTCTGGCTGCTTAACCTCCCACATGTACACACAGCAGCCAGGGAGACTTCTCATGAACACAGATCAAGAACCCAATGGGTCCTCTCTGCTCTTAAGAAAGAACTCCCGGCTCTTCACAGCTGCTTAGAGGCATACAGCTGCTTACCATCAACCACTCACCAGCTCCACCCTGCTTGTCTTTTTCTTTCCTTCAAATGCCAGAAGCATAGGTTCTTTGTACCTGTGCTTTTGGGATGGGGCTGACTGTTAAAGTCACTGCCTCATGCCAGGTTCCTCTGTAATGACATGGTTGCATCCTTTGAACCCATAAGACACTCAGAGACATGGCTCCCTTTTCCACCAGATCATGAGTTTCCTAGAAGTTGACCCAGGTTGGGCTGGAGAGGGTGGGTCTTAGGAAATTGGTTTGAGGAAGATGAGGACCAGGAGGAGGCAGCAGATTTGATCAATGAGATCTGTGAGGGACATGGAAGAGTGGCTTATGTCCCAACTACCAAGGACATTGAGGGCAGTCCCTTTGCTGCCTCTGGTCATTGTGGTGTTGAGAGTGAGGCCTGAACTCTGGAAACTGGTTTTCTCTTGCCTCTGAATCTGATTCTAAAGCAGAGGAGTGGACAGAAAGGGTCACAGGCAAGAAACAGGCCTGAAGCCCACTCCACGAATGAATGTGAGACTACAGATGACCTCATTTAGGCTAACATTCATAGCAACTTCAGTTCGCTGCAGACAGAGAAGTCCTAACTGGCTCCTATTGCCCCCTTGAGAGCACTGGCCGCTATTTATGACACCAAGTGACCTGATGTGTGATTATTGTTTTGGATGGCTCAGTGAATATTTCTTTTAAAAAGATAGATTAGACACTGGCTTGGGTATGTAAAGTAGTTCCCATCCCTTGGCATGTTTGTAGTTTGGACAAATAACTACTGCTAGGTAAGATTCGTCCTGAATTTAGTTCTATGCTGGTAGGTGGGGCTTCAGAATAGGAGACAGCACCCACCTCCAGACCAAAGTTCAGAAATGGTCCTTGGAGGGAAAAACCATAAGGTATCATGACTCAGTGTTGCTTGGCTAAGCTATCCCAACTTTGACTGAGGGAAGCTTTATATCAACTCCATCTCTTGCTCTCCCCTGCACCCCTGTGCTGTGTCGTATACTCCATATGCCACAAATGGATTTGCTGATTTGGGTCATTTGATCCAATACTGAAAGGTAACATCACAAACCAAATTCCAGTTGTACCTGACAGCATGGAAATGCCAATGAGTCATTACTCACCACGAGGGACTGGTTAACGCAATCAAGGAACAACTATCTGAAGGATATACAGCTATGTGGCCATAATAAATGATGATGGAAAAAATTGAAAAGATGATGGAGTTATTTGCACTGATGTGCACCTGTAATCTCTACACAATCAAAGCTGATGGAGTACGATCATGAAGTTCACACCTGCCTGGGCTGCATAAGCAGACCTCATCTCAAAAAAACAAAAAATAAAAACGAAAACAAAAACAAAACAAAACCAAAACCAAAACCAAAACAAAACAAAAAAACAAACCACAACCCAAAACCAAGCCAAGCAAACAAACAAAAATTATGGCAGGTCTAATTATCAGCAAGAAAAACACCATTATTTGTTGTTCAATGAAGAATAAGAGTCTAAACATTGTAAACAGTATAATTCAATCTTTCTAAGATAGTAGCTTGAACACCTATCTATATGTCTATCTATACATGGGATTTGGAAGCTGAGACTCTGATGAAATTATATTTGATTTTGAGTTCTTTTGAATTTTTTTAAAAAATGGCTTGGGGGGAGCTGGAGAGATGGCTCAGTGGTTAAGAGCTTTGACTGCTCTTGCAGAGGACCCGGGTTTGATTCCCAGCACCCACATGGTGGCTAAGAACCGTCTTCAACTCCAGTTCCAGGGGAATCTGACATCCTCTTCTGACCTCCATGGCATTGCATGACATGGGTGCACCAACTTACCTACATGCAGACAGTACACTCATACACATAAAAAAAAAAAGAGTCCAAAAATAGCTTGGGGAGATTTAACCCATCTCCTCCCATGTGACAAACATTAGTAGCCACCTCTAGACCACAGACCACAGTGAAAGCAAGAGGAACTTCTTGAAGGACGTTAGGAGGAATAAACATTTGAGCTGCATTTGGCAGTCCTGGCAGTACATATGGTAAGTACTAAGAAATATTAGCTATTGCTATGTGGTATACAAACATAGCCTGAAGGGAATTCTATACAATATTTTTACAATTTTCATGTATGAAACAGTTACATGGTGTGGACTCTTCTTCCTGTGGTGTCACGTCAGGACCCCAGCAGTTTTGTATTTTGGAACATTTAAGATTTCCAAGTAGGGATGCTCAGTCTGTATGAATACTGGTTTGTGCTTACATCTAACAAATACAAAAATGGGTAGTGCTTGTGGTTGAGTGTGCAGGGTATAAAGGAATTACTGGCAACACATAATGTCACCTCTGCTGCCAGAGCTGTCCCTGAGGTACATGTGGCATGGCACTGACAAACCTGGTTCTGGAGTGGACACACATGAGACCCATACTCTAGGACAAATTTATTTATGTTAAGATGAGAATATGTTTTTATAGGGCTATATTATTTTTTAATGTTTTTTTAATTTAATTTATTTATTTTTACGTGTATGAGTGTACTGTCTGCATGTAGGTTTATGCATCCATGTTGTGCAATGCCTTGGAGGGCATCCATGTTGTGCAATGCCAGAAGAGGGCATCAGATTCCCCTGGAACTGGAGTTAAAGATTGTTCTCAGCTGCCATGTGGGTGCTGGGGATCAAACCCGGGTCCTCTGCAAGAGCAGCTGGCTCCCTTAACTGCTAGGCCATCTCTCCAGCCCCAGGGCTATATTATTATACAAGAACATATACATATAGCCCAGCTTAGCCTCTGTCCAGGGTTGAGTCTAACAAATATTAGCATTATTATAAATTCACAATAAAGTTCATATAAATTTATACTTTACATGTAATAAATTTCACATTGATGTTTCACTGGCTATAACTTACACCTAGAGAGCATTTTCCACTTTAAAATAGAGTTGTAAGCATTATTTAAGTGGAAACTAAAACATGCACTAAATTAGTATAATGGGTTTTAAAAAACCCATCAATGGTCTAGAGAGATGGCTCAGCAGTTAAGTGTACTTGCTACTCTTGCAGAAGATCTAAGTTTGGTTCCCAGCACCTACATGCCAGCTCACAACCACCTGTAACTCCAGTTGTAAGAAACCCAATACCTTCTTTTGGCCTCTGTGGTCACTGGTGTGTGTGTGTGTGTGTGTGTGTGTGTGTGTGTGTGTGTGCAGGCAAATGCTCATATACATAAAATAAAAATAAATCTTAAAAAACACAGGTACATCTTTCTGAAGATAAAGCATTTGTGTGTGGGGGAAGAGACTATGAGTGATTTTAGAGAATAGAATATGATAAAATCCAAGTGTTAATTGGATGCTAAATCATTCTTTATACTTTAGCATCTCCATGAAAATGTTAATTTACACTGTAATGAAGATTGGAAATATAGTACTTATAGAGTAATAAAAAAGAGGTCCCATTAGCTCTTCTAATAAGACATATCTATCTTAATTTTTATTTCGGAAAAATGAAAATAATTTGGATTTTAATCTTATAACTAAGCCAGCCAGAAAAGCCAAAAGTAACTCAAATACATAATCATGCATCAAGCCAAACAAACACCTTATGGCTAATGTGGAAGACTTCAGAGATGTTTATTTAAAATGAAATTCCTGATACTTGGTGTGGATCCACTAGCAGAAAAAAATTAGGTGCCAGGAAGCCAGTGCTTTCATAGTTTTTTCCTTCTTTCTTTTTTTTTTTTTTTGGCGTCGGATTCCCCTGGAACTGGAGTCAAAGACGGTTCTTAACCACCATGTGGGTGCTGGGAATTGAACCTGGGTCCTCTGCAAGAGCAGTCAGTGCTCTTAACCACTGAGCCATCTCTCCTGCCCCCATAGTTCTAAACTATCCTTAAGGAAACACTGGAAGTTAATTACTTAGTCTATTTCCTGGCTCTTTGCTACTCAGAAAAAGATTTTTTGCCCATTCATACTGGCACAAATGCAAATATAATTGTTCCTTTTGATAGTTATAAAAAGTTAGATAGACTTAAAGAAATCTGTTGACTTGAGAAAGATTCAATTCAGGGGGCAAGCCAGACTAAGGGCTCCTTTAGTGCTGAGTGGAGAAGGCTGAACCACCAGACACAGTCAGCTTGACAAACAAGTTCTCTGTGTAAGTCGCAGATATGACCTCAACCCGGAACCAGAAGTTGAGGTCCTTCTCAACTCTTTTGCCATCAGCCACAATCAACCACTGACTGTGCATCTAGAGTCTTGGCTCACAGGCAAGTAATAGCTAAACTTCTCAAATAATGTATAATATGGCAGGAAGTGGTTTTCAAGGGGAAATCTATATTTAAGTACTTTAGCAAAAGCTGGTTTGTCCCATAGACCTGCCTTTTATGATTTCAATTTAATACACATTTAACAAGCATCTGCTATAGGTGAAGCTTTATAGGTTAAAGAAAGAGGAATGTCTGCTCTTCACAAGTATCCACAATACTGTCACACACACACACACACACACACACACACACACACACACACACACGGCCGGGGGAGAGGATGGAGGGAGGGGACTACATCTACTGGCTCATATAGATAAGGAAAAAATATTTTTCAGAATTTCTTTGAAGATAAGATCATGCAGGGATTTTAGAAGAACTATTTCTGTGGGACATTTTGCTTTATTATCTTTGGTATAAAGTACAGACAATTTTATTAAAACCCATAAACTAGCTTTTTCTTTAGGGTACTCTGCGAGACAGGAGGAAGGGAAGTCTCCAGCATTTTTACACTGTAAAGGATGAAGCAATGTTTATGGCAGCAGTCACATTCACATGAGTCAAGTTTCAAGATTCTGGTGGGTAGAATCAGTGGTTCTGAGGCTAGCCAACTAGGCTAAATAGCTAGAAATAAACAGCACTATAGGGCTCAGTCTTTAAAAGAAAATTACCAGTAGCTGCTACTCAAGGGTTTCTGTCAAAAGGCTTGATGCTGTAATGGGGCCTCTTAACAGAGTGCTCATTCAGGATAACTCTTCCATAAAATGGCAATACTACTTTGCTGTGCAGCATAACAGTGGCTAAAACAGGTCAAGGATGTGTAGTTACCGTAAGTGAAGGTGGAAAGTAATCAAGCAGTTATATCAGCAGTTTTAGTTGGGGCTGGAAAGAGTTAGGGGGAGCAATATCTTCACCTTTATTTATTTATTTATTTATTTATTTATTTATTTATTTATTTATTTATTTATTTTCTATGTGTATGAATGTACTGTCTGTATATAGGTTTGTGCACCTGTGTCGTGCAATGCCGTGGAGGTCAGAAGAGGGCGTTGGATTCCCCTGGAGCTGGAGTTCTCCTGGAATTGGAGTTACAGATGGTTCTCTGCTGCCATGTGGGTGCTGGGTATCGAACCTGGGTCCTCTGCAAGAGCAGATGGCGGTCTCAACCGTTAGGCCATCTCTCCAGCCCCATTCATCTTATTTTGTCAAATTGGACCCTGCCAAAAGGCAGTGGTGAGGGTGGTATGGTTATTGAATATCTAATGTTTAAGGATTTGTAGGCAATTGTGTGTTCTTTCTAGTATTTTGGAGCCTGGGGTAAGACACTGAGTTAATAGTGCTACCGGCCCATTCTGTGCTAAGTTCTCGGTCAATTTCATATTTATCTTCCTATAGGAATTGTTGCTAATGCCTTTGTTGATACGTTGCTGTTCTCCACTGTGTTTTCTCCATGTATATGTGGCTGCAAATTAAGATCCATGGCTTTTTTTTTTTTAATTTTTTTTTTATTAATTTTATTTATTTCTGTATGTGTATGAATGTACTGTCTGCATGCAGGTCTGTGCACCCGTGTCGTGCAATGCCGCGGAGGTCAGAAGAGGGTCTCGGATTCCCCTGGAACTGGAGTTCTCCTGGAATTGGAGTCTCAGACGGTTCTTGGTCGCCATGTGGGTGCTGGGGATCGAACCCGGGTCCTCTGTAAGAGCGGTCGGCGCTCTTAACCGCTAGGCCATCTCTCCAGCCCCCAAGATCCATGGCTTTACAAGATCCATGGCTTTACAATGAAAATAAATGCAAACACAGGAGGAGAGAAGTCAGGCTCATTCAGGCATAAAAGGAAAGGATACAGATGTTTAAAAAATATTTTGGTTCTGGGGACTGAGAAAAGGACTCCCAAGTGCCTTTTTTTAAAAATTTTATTTATTTCTGTATGTGTATGAATGTATTGTCTGTATGCAGGTTTGTGCACCCGTGAAGTGCAATGCTGCGGAGGTCAGAAGAGGGTGTCGGATTCCCCTGGAACTGGATTTCTCCTGGAATTGGAGTTTCAGACGGTTTTCGGTTGCCCTGTGGTTGCTAGGAATCGAACCCGGGTCCTCTGTAAGAGCGGCGAACCCGGGTCCTCTGTAAGAGCGGTCGGTGCTCTTAACTGCTAGGCCATCTCTCCAGCCCGCCTTTTGTTTTTTTAAAATATTTTTAAAATTTTATTTATTTTTTTATGTGTGAGTGTACTGTCTGCATGTAGGTTGGTGCACCCGTGTCGTGCAATGCCGCAGAGGTCAGAAAAGGGCGTCGGATTCCCCTGGAACTGGAGTCAAAGATGGTTCTCAGCCGCCATGTGGGTACTGGGGATGGAACCCGGGTCCTCTGCAAGAGCAGTGGGCGCTCTTAACCGCTAGGCCATCTCTCCAGCCCCCAAGTGCCTTTTGAAACAAGGTCTCCTTTGTAACCCTGGCTGGCCTTGAACTTTCAACTTGGCTTTGAATCCTTGGTGATAGGATTATAGGAGGGGACCATCACATCTATCTGCGAATTTATTCTTAAAGTTTCACAAAATTGAGACTTTCTTTAGCTGCAAGTATTGACCAGTCTTTCCAGATAACAACAAAAGCAGCAACAGCAAAAGCCTATCTTGTCTCCTGTACTTAGAAACAGCACACAACTTACAACCTAGTATTAGATAAACCACAGATGTCCTATATGTATTAAATGAAGAATCTAGAAAATTGTGGTGTGAACACAGCAGTAGTATTTATTCTATTGTCTGGGCTGTGCCCTCAGGAGGATAGATAGCAAGTTCTTCATAGTTCCTCAGAGTCCCGTGGGGCAGGCAGTGGCAGCAGACCGGCCCATTTATACATATGCAAGGAAAAAAATGGGAGGCTTAAAATAACCAGGTTTGGGGCTGGAGGAATGGCCTAGCGGTTAAGAGTGCTGACTGCTCTTACAGAGGACCCGGGTTTGATCCCCAGCACCCACATGGTGGCCAAGAACCGTCTGAAACTCCAATTCCAGGAGGATTCCAGTTCCAGGGGAATCCGACACCCTCTTCTGAACTCCGCGGCATTGCACGACATGGGTGCACAAACTTGCATGCAGACAGTACATTTATACACAAACAAAAATAAATAAATAAAAAAATTAAAAAAAAAATAACCAGGTTTTAGGAAAGTCCAAATTGAAAATACTATGGGCCACAATACATTTTCAAAGTACTCATGTTCATTGTAAAGTATCTCTCTTTAATACATGGTAAATATAAGGACAGACCCAGAAATAATTTGTCAAAATTACTGCACAGCTATGTAATCTCTGGAAACTATCACCATTATTATTTTTCTTCAGCATTAAGTAAAATGCTGTGTTTTTTCATTGCTTTCCCTGATACTGAAGACCTGGTATTTTATTAGACCAGTAAATTCCCTATGTCTCAGGATAGTGACATGAAAAACTACATGCATGTCCTAATGTAGATAATTTCAAGACATGATGTAAATGCAAACCTTTCCTTATATCCTCTAGAGCTGGAAATTTTATTACAGGTCAGATGGTCACGTTTCTGGGTAGCTCTTGGTGTGAGATCAAAAATAAAGGGCACATTTTCATTTTTTTTTTTTTTTTATCGTTCTACTTCTAGAGCAAACTAAGCCAAAAAGTGGTATTTTTTGGTATTGGTCATGAGTACTACTTCTATTTTATAAATGTAATATACCTTAAATGTATTCCCTCAGACAATATGGATGATCTACCTAGAAAGATACCCTGGTAAATGACTAGAATAATACTCATTCAAATAACCATCTCTCCCAGAGCATATTAAATGTGACACATTACTTCAACCATCAATGATTATATAACATGCAACTATGACCACAAAATGTTAATTTTTTACTACTGCCACGGGAAATATCAGATTGATCAAAAAATATTGTTCTGGGTCTAGAGAGATGGCTCAGAGGTTAAGACCATCTGCTGTTCTTCCAAAAGACCAGAGTTTGATTCCCAGGGTCCCACGACAGGTGGCTCACAACCACCTGTAGCTCCAGATCTAGGAGTCCAACACTCTCTTCTGGCTTCTATATTCACCTGCACACACATGGCATGCACACACACACACACATACACATAAATTAAAATAAATATTTAAAAATATATTGCTCTGCTTAAATTGTTAAATGAAACTAATTTCAAATAATTATATTACTCTGGGCTAGAATTACATTCCCAGTCCTTAAGAACCACAAGAAGCATCCAGGCATGGTGGTACATGCCTTTAATCCTACCACTTGGGAGGCAGAGACAGGCGGATCTCTGTAAGTTCAAGGCCAGCCTGGTCTACAGATCAAGTTCCAGGACAGCTGGGGCTACAGGGGACCCTATCTCAAAAAGACCAAAAAAAAAAGCATCAGTTATTTGCCTAAGCAAAGTTTATAAAGAGGTGAATGGTGGCACAATAAATATGTTCAAATGTTAACATCTAAATATGATAGATATTATATACGTGTGGTTACCAGATTTCAAAATTAAAGAAATCAGGATCCAGTGGTATCCAGATTTCAGCATACCTGCTAGGTCAGCAAGCAGTATGTGTGAAAACAAGACTATCCTGGGACATTTGAGATGCTTGGTAAGAGGAATTGGTTATCAGTTCATGTATGCATTCAAACACTGTCTCAGGCACTCAAGTCATGTACACCACTGGTTTTCAATGGGGGACAATTTTTCTCCCATGAGACACTTAACAATGGCCAGAGATATCACTGATAAGTAGAATTGGGGTGAGATATTGTTTCTGGCATCTCAGGATGTTTATTCTACAGTGCACAGGACTGTCATCCACAGTGAGCAATGACCTGGCTCAAATGTCAGTAGCATTAAAGAGGACCGATCTTGCTCTCTGCCTGAGCAAGAAGCTAGAGCTTGTGACTAAGTTCTGTCTTTACCTCTGCTGTCTGTTACAGGATGCTCAGTGCACAAATAACTATTTGTGATGACTATTTTCAGTCCTTACAACAGAGACTGCTGCTCACCACAAACAGACAGCTGTTTTTCATGTGTGATTTATCTCAGTTCAGCTATAACATAAATAGATCACTTTGGAAAGCAAATGCTTTGACGGGTTTTAATGTTCCTAGTTTATGAGGGATGGATTCCACTTCAGGGAATCCCTAATTAACAGAGCCAAGCAGTTGATCGATTCCACATGTGTAAAGCTAAGCTATTTATGCACACACAATGCTAAAATCTTCCCCCATCAGAATTCCTATTGAATTGAAATTCCACAAGATTTCAAAGGAATTAGTTCATTCTTTCCTACATCTCCCATCTTGTATTTTCTATGCCTTCTTCCTCCTCCCATTAGCTACAGTATGTTGCAAGCGCTGTGCCAGGCATAGTGTGTGAAGAGCTCACAGCTGGTAGAAACTACTAACAGATATTTGTTACTCTTCAAGCTCAAGAAACCTGGAGAAGAGAAGAGATAAATGCAAATAAACATCTGAGCATAGCACTCAC
Organism: Rhizomys pruinosus; assembly: GCA_009823505.1. NCBI lineage: Eukaryota > Metazoa > Chordata > Mammalia > Rodentia > Spalacidae > Rhizomys > Rhizomys pruinosus. Next base: position 555,056 of record VZQC01007700.1, on the reverse strand, counting down.
AGTATGGGTTCAAGGTAAATTCACCCAATGTAGTGAAAGCTGGAAAAGAAAAAGACCAGGAGGAGGAACAACATTTATACCACCACCACCACCATCCACTATTTACTGAGCATTTAATATGTGCTTGAGACTGCGATCTGCTTTATATTATGATCTCATTTAATCCTATAGCAAGCCCTATTGTAGATGCTGACAGTCACCATTTCACAGATGTAGAAACCAAGGCTCAGTCTGATGAAGGCTTGTATACTCCTCATAGCTGCTTACACTAGATGAGTCAGAGACCATATGGTGAAAGCCTAAAATATTTACTATTTGCTAGCCCTCGAAAGAAAAAGCTTCCCAGCACTTGCCTAAACTCTTCAAGCACACATAACATCAAACTGATATTGTGCTCCTAAACAGCTGTTTCCATTCAGTATGATAACCACTACTATTATTTTCCTCCATCTTCAGAATAACATTTTTAACAATTTTAAACTGAGAACTGGGTATGGTGGTGAATGTCTTTAGTCCCAGTACTTGGGAGGCAGAAGCATGTGGATGTCTGTGAGATCAAGGCCAGCTTGGTCTACATATAGAGTACTGGGCTAGCTGGGGCTACAGAGAAACCATGACTCAAAAAAGAAATAAATTTTATTAAACTGATACATAAAAACATAAAGATTATGGACATCAATGAGGCACCATGTGACACACACACACACACACACACACACACACACGTCAAATGTATAAATCAGGCCACCCATATTGACCTGATTCATAGATTTGATGTGTGTGTATGTGGGTATCATTTCTTTATGGTGAAATAAGTGCATTTTCTTGATGGTCTGAACACCCACAAGCACATCAGACCTTTGCACTCCCATCCAATCAACATCGGTGATCAACCTTCCCTCCTTCCCCAATCTGCTGGAAGCAATTCCTTTGCTTTTTTTTTTTTTTCTCTCACTTTAATGGTGACAATGTGAACTGAGGAAATATGATTTCCTCACTGTGGGAAATAATTAAAATGAAACAAAGGGAAAACAATTACTGACCTTATAACAGTTATATGCCAGAATTTTTTAAAGAAACAGGGCAGGCAAGATGGTTCAGCGGGCGAAAACATTTGCAGCACAAGGCTGACAGCCCAAGTGCGATCCCAGAACCCACAGTGGAAGGAGAGAACTGACTCCTGAAGGATCTCCTCTGACCTGCCCCTGTGCCCTGTGGTGCATGTGAACTTGAATTCATGCAACATCACACACACAGTAATAATAAACATTTTTTAAATGAATGCAACATAGTCCTAGCCTCAAGGAAGTCACAGGAAAGCGGATAACATTCTGTGTTCTGTTTACAGTCCTGCAGGACCTCAGGGAAGGGAGCCAGCCAAGGTCCCCAAGAGGAAGAGGAGGGAAAACCCATTTCCCCCTTTAAGGAACTCTCTACTACATGGATTTTGACTGTTTTATTATTTTTTTTCCAGCAAGTACATTTATTCTTCATCAAACAGAGATAGAGTGGAGTGGGATTAAGAAGCTCAGGTCCTTGGCTTCAGAGATGAGGAAGCAAGAAGAATGTACGGTCTCCCGGTGATGACAGGACAGAAAGCTGCTGATGGAGCCTAGCTGACTGCTCAAGAGCTTGCAAGGCAGCGCTCTGAAAAGCCAGGCTCTGCAGCCAGATGTGGGCAGGTTCCTGAGCTTGTCTGAGCTTCAGTTTCCTCATCTGAAAAGCAGGGATCCTACTCAGGGGGTGGTTTGAGTACTGAGCTAACAATATATGAGTGCTGCAGGAATCGGAGCCTACCTCAGAAGAAAGAGAGGATTTGCTGTTAAGGAAATTAGAAATGCACCACAGGGCTGTAGGTGTGGCTCAGAGATGGACAGCTTGTGACCATGCTCAAGGCCCTGGGTTCTACCTTCAGCATCATAATCACTCTTTTTTTTTTTTCTCTACGTGTATGAATGTACTGTCTGCATGCAAGTCTGTGCACCCGTGTCGTGCAATGCCGCGGAGGTCAGAAGAGGGCGTCAGATTCCCCTGGAACTGGAGTTCTCCTGGAATTGGAGTTTCAGACGGTTCTTGGCCGCCATGTGGGTGCTGGGGATCGAACCCGGGTCCTCTGTAAGAGCGGTCAGCGCTCTTAACCGCTAGGCCATCTCTCCAGCCCGCATCATAATGTTTTTAAATGAGTTATGGGAAAACACATCCTAAAACCCCAAGCTTTACGTGAGGGTGTGGTCACACTGTGCTGCACGACCACCTCAGCCTGAGCTTCATTGGGCCAACTCTTGGTCGCCTTCATGCTTTTCCACGGGAGGTGGTAGGAATCACTGTTCATTTAAGCTCTAACTTTTGTTTTTATTTTATTTGTTTGTTACAAGGACTCACTGTGTGATCCAGGCTAGCCTGGAACTCTATGTAGCCCAGGCTAGCACTGAACTCCCATTTTACTGCCTGTTGAGTGCTGGAAGTATAGTTGTTTAGCATCATGGCCAGGTTCCTTTTAAGTCTTTGTAGAGCCTTTTTTTTCCCCTGGCCTTTTCCTTTCTGATCTTGCCATGAGCATCTTTGGCCTAGTCCCAAGGCTCTTCACTTCCACAACTAACTGCTGCTTCTCCAGCTTCAGACTACACAGCCACCCCGACATCCTCTGCGGCTCCTCACAGTGACATGAATCCAACATACCTTTACCACCTTATCCCTCTCTCCTGAGGAACTCCACATCTCCTTAAGCCTGGACATATCTGGTATAATTTGTTATCGTTTAATCTACCTGACATTATTTCTAATTCATTTCAATACTTTCTTGTATTAAGAAATCTAATTTAAAACCATAACCTTAACAGTTAGAGAGACAGAGACATGGTATTTAATTCCTTCCCTTTCTGCCAAGTTGAGGTATGCAGTATCTGGAGATCACATGATTGGAATTGCATTTGGCAAAGGTAAGTGAATAAGCAATGGTATTGTCTGTGGTCCAAAGTACCAGGACAGTCACTCTTCCCCCTCCCTTTACCTATGTTTACAATGTTCTTCCCCTAAGGATTCCTTTCCTCCTGATTGTTTTTCTGTATCCAAATTAACCCCTTTGCACACAGCTTTGTGCCTAAATTCACACTGATCTCTCATTGGGCAACTCTTTCATGCTCAGAACCATCCACCAAGTCAGTGGTTCTTGACTTGAGGCAATGAGATTGTCTAGGAAACCACAGCTGTCATGGTGGGAGATAGGGTGCTCAACACCAGGGCTGCTGCCCAAGCAGCCTACAATGCATGGGACATTGCTCCTCACTTTCCAAACTGAAGAATTCACTTGAATAAAACGTTTGACACATCCTAATCCAAACCATTCTGGACTCTGAGGTTACAAAGTCTTTGAAAGCTCCTGCCCTGCCATAAGGCTGAAATCAAAGAGGCTGACTAAAAAAGAAACTCCTCACTCCTGGACTGACGGAAGTGAACTTACAATCAATACAATGATTTAATTTGCATTTGCTGCTGTTAGCCAAAAATCCTTGAATAAACATGTTCAGCTATGGTCGCAGTATTTTTCTTTGTTGCAGTGGTACAATCTGAGCTCACAGCATTTGCTAGGAAAGAAACAGTCATGAAGGGACCCTAGTGCTCTGCTGATGTATATTTCTTATTGGTAGGAAGTCATTCCATCAATGCTGTATCACAGTTCCTAGGAGAGGGCTAATTTTCCTACAGGGCATTAGTTACCTGTGAGACTTTACCCACCAATCAAGTGTGCCTAGGGCAGTGATATGCTCCTCCTCTAGGGCATTAGTTACCTGTGAGACTTTACCAACCAATCAAGTGTGCCTAGGGCAGTGATATGCTCCTGTAGTCATGGACACCATGAGGAAGGGAGGAGGATCCCCTGAGCCCAGGAGCTCAACATCAGCTAGGGGCAATACAGTGAGAGTCTGCCTGGACACGCACACAAAAATGAAACAAATACCTCCCCCCAACCCCGTACTCCATCAACCAACCATACAAACAAAAATTCCACATGCAACGGGGGACAGGCACTGGGCAGGGTGAGGTAGGCCAACCTAGGATACATACCTACTGAGATTCTGTCTCAAAAATACAGAACAAAAGGGGGCTGGGGAAATAGCTTAGTTGGTAAAGTGTTTGCCATGCAGCATGAGAACCCAAGTTTGATCCCCGGAACCTGTGTAAAAAACTAGGTAAGGAGGCCCATGCCTATGATCCCAGTGCTCTGGGAAGGTGGAGACAGGAGGATTCCTGGGGCTTACCAACTTGCCAGCCTGGTTGTATTAATGAGCTGCAGGTTCAGTGAGAGAGGCTGGGGGCAGGGAGCAGGACAGATGTGGATCTTGGAGCAGCCGGGGGAATATCTTCAACACGTATGCATATTTGAATCAATACAAATATATTTATTTAAAAAATAAGGTGGAGAATGATTGGAGATACCTGATGGTGACCTCTCACCTCCACATGTACCCACATGCATGCACACACACTCACACACACACACACACACACACACACATACACAAATACACTCACTGCTTGCACAAATCTAAAATAAATAAAGGATGGAATAAGACAAATCGGGCAAAGAAGCAGGCCCTCTCAGATTCTGTGGAGATTTATAAGGCCCATAGGCAAAGCCAAAATTCCAAGATTAAAACCATCTGTTTAACTCTGGTTAGCTCAGGTTCCCTCACTTAGTTTGGTCTTGCAAATTTCCAATCTATCTCCATCCTGTGAAGCAAGGCTTACAGAGAACACATTTTGGAAAACGTTTCATTAAAGTTGACAAAAACTTCAGCATTGGACTTCAGAATTACGTTTTGTTTTGTTTTGTTTTCACTAAACAGCAAAGCCACACAAGACAGCCCCGCCTTAACTACAGAGGGCTTAGTGGAAAAAGTTGTGCTTCTGCCCGCCTCTGTGGCAACAGGACCTTATCTTGGCCAGACTGTGTTTCCATTGGCATTTAAATGATGAATGATGGAGTTTGTCTTTTCTACCTTAATAACTTGGATTACATGAAGCAGCACTGACTTTGATTACATTCACATACTAAACAGACATTATTATTTCCTCACAAACAATAAAGCTAATTAGAACTTCTGTGAAGAAAAAATAAATCCCAACAAACAGTGACCCCGAATTTCCACAAGGAAGCAAAGTACAAAATGTCTAATACCATAGAGAAGGTGCCGTTCGTGCATTTGTTCTCCATGCCCCCCAGTCTCTAGTCTTCCCTCTAGTGTCTTTTTTACCCCCAAGTCTCAGACCCAATTGTTCTTTGTAAAAAATCTGTGGTTCTGGGGATGTCATCCAACAGCAAAGAGTTGAAGTAGATCCGCACTGCCTAGAAGTCCTCAGCCCAACTGCCCTTGTTTAATACTGGGCAACCTTGTGAGCCTGGACAGCTCAGTTGGTAGAGCACTAGACCTTGGGGGCTACAGAGATGGCTCAGCAGTTAAGAGCACTAACTGCTCTTACAGAGAACCTGGGCTCCATTCCCAGCACCCATGTGGATTTCGGGGGAATCCAACACCCTCTTCTAACTCCATGGGCATTTCACGACATGGTGTACTTGCAGAGAATCCACTCATACACATAAAAATAATAAATATTTTTTAAAAAGAGTGGGCAGCCTTGTTGTTTCTGAAGAGGTCTATCAGTGTGTGTGTGTTGGTGGGGGGGTGGCTAGGGTGAACAGCAGCCTCTAGGAGATGGCTCCTTAGACATTGGCCACAGCTCTGAACAGGGCCGGACCAGGCACAGTGTGAGAATACACGTGGCAGGAAGCAGTGTTGTATTAACAGTGAGGCCATCTGTCCCTCTCTAGCTCAGGGGGTCTCTCCGAGCTTTCACCTTCAGATAAAAGGACTCCCCTCTAGGGCCTGTGAGTCACACAGCCTGGTCACCCTCCCCACCCTCCTATATCACAATGGAGGGGAGAGCCCAGGGAGATTTCCCCTCAGTCCCACTGGAATGAACAAGCCAGCACCACAGACATAAAACCCACAAACGCTTGCATTTGTATTTGAAAAATCCTCAGATGCTGGCTTCCTTGATTCTCCCAGGACCCTCTGCAACAAATGTGATCCTCTCCCCCTGCAGCCCAGCTTTGCAAGAAGGGAATCAGAAGTGGGGGTCAGGGTGGTTGTCTGGCAAAGCGAGCTGCAGGAACTGGGCTCTGGTTCCCTGGTCCGTCCCCCAGCCCTGGGCTGGCAATTCCTTCTCTGTGATTAAGCACTGCTAGAAGCTGTACTCCAAGGATTATGCAAGAAAAATAGGCCCTGTTTGTTTTCTGAAACTGTGGTGGAAATCCTCCCACCTCGGTGTTAGCTAGGGTTTAGCCTATGATATTTTCCAAGTAAATTTGTACCATTTCATTCATGGCTAATTATGGGCTGGGGGCCAGTAATGAACACTGACCTGTTCATTTGTCACAGGCAGGGCTCACATGCTGCTTGTCAGCCCTGCTTGATCCTTTATAATTGTTCACAAATCCAAAGGTGAATTCCAAACCCCAGCAATGAATGCCGGGAGGGGAGTGGATGGACTAAAATATCTATATATATTTTTTGATCTTTTCGAGGCAGGATCTCCCTTTAGTCCCAGTTGGCCTGGAGCTCACTATATAGACCAGGCTGGCCTTGAACTCACAGGGATCCGCCTGCCTCTGCCTCCCAAATGCTGGGATTAAAGGCATGCGCCACCACGCATTTTTTTTTTTTTTTGGTCTTTTCGAGACAGGGTCTCCCTATAGCCCCAGCTGTCCTGGAACTCACTCTGTAGACCAGGTTGGCCTTGAACTCACAAAGATCTGCCTGCCTCTGCCTCCCAAGTGCTAGGATTAAAGGCGTACACCACCACGCCCGGCTGACCACGCATTTTTTAAAAAAGATTTATTTTTATTTTATGCGTATGAGTGTTTGCCTTTATATAGATATGTAAAGGTACCATGTGCATGCATAGGGCCCAGAAGAGGGTATCACATACCCTGGAACTGGAGTTACAGGTGGGTGTGAACTGCTATGTGGGTAATGGGAACTGAACTGGGTCCTCTGCAAGAGCAGCCAGTGCTCTTAACCACTGAGCCATCTCTCCATTACCATCAAAGTGGGCTGGGGCTGAGAAGAACTCTGAAGCCATATATCCACATATTTCTGCCCTGGCACACTGTGAGGGCAGACCCCTGCAAGCTGACCTCAAGCCAGAGGTCTCCTTTTGTCTGGCTTATGAGCAGATGTCACCCAAGATGCTTTAAAATTTTTATCTCTCAGAGAATAAATAACTCATCTATTGTATGCTTCTTGCCTTTATTTTTATTTCTTGAACTAGATACTCCTTTTGAATATTCAATTTTTTGTCTTCTAACATACCCCAACAAAGACACCGAGGCACAGAGTCCACTGATGACGATACTCATGAGGTATACCAAGCCAGATCTTATGGCCTTATCACAAGAAACTTGTGTTTTTAAGTACAGATCGAATTTCAAAGGTCCAGGGCAAGGCGGGAGGGGTCATTCATTCATTCGTTTATTCATTCATCACTTTTCCGGCCCGAATGGCTCTCTCAGCTTTGGACGTTCCAGCCTCTTTTTGTTCAGTAGCATCTGAGAAGTGGTATTCCAGGCACAGGCTGTTTAACAGCACATGAATAAATCATGGAATGGCTGGCAGAGCTGTGCAGCATCGTGTTTGTTTTGGAGGGGTATTCAGGACAGTTCCCTGTGTGTTTATCTGGGAAATGTGGAGCTCGTGGCTGGTTTCATTTACAGTGGCTGGTGACAAGAGTCATCCACCAGCCAGGCGCTGAAATTCTCAAAGCTCACTTCTTGAATGTGTGGTGGACCCTTCATGATGCCCATTGCCAAAACATGCATTCCTGTCCATCTTTTCAGCATGTGGAAGAGTACCTAATGTGAATGTGTGCTATCAACAGACTCTAGCCTCTGTCAGACCAACACTTGCCCAGCAACAGAGTTTAGGTCCCTGAAAAGAGAGCCTCCTTCTGCTGTATGACTCTCCTGCAGGAGAAGACTGGCTGCGAACTGCAGTAGATTCCACTCCTTGAGGATGCCAGTGAACCCCAAGTGCTTCCCAGATCCAGAGAGCTGGCCACTGTGCACCTCCCCATTAGGAAAGAATACTGCAGCCTGGCAGGTTAGGGACTTTGTTTCTGTGTGCTTGATTTCCTTTTTAAATTTCCCATCTCCAGAAGAATTCCATTCCATTTTCTTTTTTTTTTTTTCCAGTACTGAGACTTGAACCCTGGGCCTCATGCTTTCGAGGCAAGTGCTCTACCACTAAGATACGGCCCCAGCCCTTCCATTCAGCTTTGTTTGTTTCCCCCCCCTTTCCTTGCCCTTTTCTCTTTCTACTCATGTTCTCAGAACAGCAGTGGTGTGCTGAATGAGCTGCATCCCAAGTGCTTGGAGCCGGGGCTCTGCAGAGATGTCCGTTACACTTGAGATACCACAACTGAGGTGCGGGCTACAGCGTCAGCCTTAAGTGAGACTTCTAAAAGCGGCCCCTGCCCCCCAGTCACTGCTGGGGTTACAGCTTGTTTAGGAGATAACTATTTGATTTTATAATTGCTTTTGTGGGTTGCAAAATAATTATGGTGCAGGCATATCTACATGTGCCAAAATAGCACAGGCAATTGTTCTAAAGTACACAGCAAAACAATAATGGAGTCAAGATGGTTAGCTCTTAGGTGGGGTTTACAGAATCTGTCCCCACTTTGTACAAAGTACCAGCCTGAAGCCCACAGAAAGGTCATGGTGGAGGAGGGGTTGCTAAAGATACTCCACAAACCACATTTAGATGGGTTCTTTGTAGGCTGAGTTTCATTTGAAGCTGTTAATCTGTGCATTTGTATCTGAGTATTCTTGGAAAGACCAAGCTTGCACCAGGCTCAGGTATACAGCAGCAGTCCCAGCCGGTGCTGCCATTAATCACTGTGATCATCAGTCCAATACACACACCCACACAAATGTACACGTACAGACTTACATATACACATACACAAACACACACAAATACATACCACACAGACACAAAGATAAATATACACATAATTTTACATGCACATATACTACACATATACACAATGTGTATGTACACATACACACATATACAAATATGGAATACACATATACAAATATACACATTCACAAACACATACACACACATACACCCACACACCATAGAAAATAACAAATATCAGTGAGGATCTGGAGAAACTGAAACTCTGTTCACTGGTGTGAGTGTAAATCATACAGCTGCTCTGGGAAACAGAACAGTATTTTCTCAAAAATATGTCCACAGAATTACCACATGACTCAAGAATTCCACTCCTGGGTGAATCTCCAAAATCACTGAAAGGAGGGACACACACAGATACTCAGGCACCAACACCCCCAGGAACATTATTCACAACACACACAACAACACACACACACACACACACACACACACACACACACACACACGCTCATACAAGCCCCTAGCACATAAGAGTGTGATAGGAGTCAGCACAGTGGTGCTCACCTACATATCATCCCAGGTACTCAGGAAGCTAAGACAAGAGTGTGAGGCCAGCCTAGCCAGCATAGTAAATCCCATGTCAAAAACAAGGAGCCAAACTGCAATTTGCATGAATGACACACACACACAAGAAGACTGGGTACCGGCAAACTGTTATACTTCCTTTCAAGTCAAAGATGAAATATGGAGCTACATTGATTAGAAATGCTATTTTCTAATTACAGGGACTCTGAAGTGTGCAGGCCTCAGCCAACGTTTTCATAAAGAACATATGTGTGAACATCTCTGGCTCCCCAGGCCTATTCTGAACTTGTGACCTGTCATAGACAGTATTTAGCAATATGTGAGGCCATGCTCCAATAAAACTCTACCCATCGACCTTGACATGTGTAGTTCCTGTCTCTTGTGTCATGTGACATTATTCTTTTGATATTTTTCAAATATTCAAAGTTTTAGAAAACTTATTGAACAATAAACCCAGGTGGAGAGCCTCAGGGCCAGAGTTTGAGTCCCACAGGATTCAGGAACTTTATCCATCTTCAGTCTCCAGGTGGCAGAAATAGGGGACAGAAGTGACCCAAGGGCAGGCAGAGGACAGCAGCGATCTTCTGGGCCTCCACACCTGAAGCAAACACCCTCTTCCTCTGATCATTTTCTCCTGTGCTTCTTAATGAGTTGATAGTTTACTTTGGGAGTTTTGGATTTTGTCCTCATTTTCTTGAATCATTGTCACTGTTTTTTTTCTCTTTAATTTACTAATTTAAGAAGTTAAACTTCTTTGGCCAAAATACCTTATCTCAGAGATTTGGTGAAGTGTGACTCTCAGGCAGCTAAGCAGGTCGGACTTAGGGGGCCAAAGGGATCTCCAGACACAGCAGTACCATCAGGTAACATGAGGGGACTACAGCAGCTCGGGGGATCTGAGCTGACCTCTCTAAAATGTTTGAAGTGCCTACAAGGAAATAAGATATCTGAACAATGAAACAACATATGAGCTCATTTATACGCTACATCTGTTTGGGTTTTCTAAACTTACCTAGTTTTCTTAAATAAACTCAATTTGGTCTTTTCTTGACTAACATCTCAGAACCAGTTTACTTTCTGCCTCAGTTGCCCTCCAAGGTGAGTGTAATGTAAATTATAGCCAAAAAGTGTCAGGGAGGATGTTGACAAAGTGGATGTTCATACATACAGCACTATAACATGAGATTGTCACTTTGGAAAACAGTCTGGCTTTCCTCAAGTGGGTCCCATGAAACCACCACGGGGCCAGGCAATGCCACTGATAGTACATACTCAAGAGAAATGAAGTCATAGCTCTACACTAAAGTTTGCCCAGGAGTTCTCACAGTGGGATATCCACAAGAGCCCAAAGTAGAAGCAACGCAGTATCCATAACTGAGGGATGGATGGATAAGTACAGTATAGCCACACAATGAAACATACATTTATCCATAAAAAGCAAATGAAGTCACGATCCCTGCTGCAACACAGATGAGCCTTAAACTCGTCACACTGGGTGAAGGAAGCCAGACACAAAGGGCTGGCCACGCTCCGCAGGATTCCATTTACTCAAAATGTCCAGAATAGGAAAACATAGATCTAAAAGTAGATTTGTGATTTCCTGGAATGGGAGTTACAGAAGGAATAGACAGAGTAAAAGGAGCAGAGGGCTGAGTGAGGGGAAAGAATAGTGAAATGCCTTGAACTGATTCTAGTGATGAATGTACAGTTCTGTGAATATACCAAAACCATTGAATGGTTTGCTTTCAGTTAGTGGACAGTGTGGTGTGCAAATTGTGTTTTTCAAAAGTTGTTAAATGACATGCCTCCCAGGGACTCTTGAATCCTGTCACCGGGCAAGTCCAAACTGCTTAGCATGGAAGTCCAGGCCCTTCACGTGTGGCCCCCACCCACTCCTTCAGCTCCCTCCTCAGCGTGCTGCAGCTGCTACTTCTTCCAGGCACAGCAAGACACTGTCCTTACTGTCACTTTAGTTATTGGATATGCACTTATCAGCTAAATTGATAATTAACCAACATATTCATGAACTGAGTGCATTTTACTATATGCTTAAATATCTGTACTGCTCAAGGTTATGGATAAAATAAATAAGAAGAGGAAACACAGGAAAACTCAGGACAAGGGGGTTCTACATTTGACAGCTCCTTTGGACCATCTAACTTCTCTACACTTGCTCTTCATCCTCTCCCCAAGTGACTCAGGCATCTTTGTCAACCTGATCATATTAAGCCAACACAATGGCTGAAGAACCATGTCCTCCGATAAGAACTGGCTGGCCATCTCTCCCTCAAAGGAGATGCATCTTCTACCTTTGTGTCCATGACATTGCAGTTTGACCTGTGTCACAGGAACATTCCTCCCTGGACCTTCGGGTCCTCTCAGGACAAGAATTCATCCTTATCTCTTTCTTCTCACCAAGTTCACTGTAGCATCAACATCACATCAAATCTGATATGTGAGTAAACCAATGGGCACATTCTACTCTCCCTCTGGTCCTGGATATAGAAACAGCAAATGCTAAAGAAACCCCATCATATTAGTTCTTCACATGGCCTGCTGGTAACATAATGGCTGATTTCTATGCTGGGCTGAAATCTCTACAAACCATTTCTTCTGTTCTCATCTAACAGATTCCTGCCCAACTCATGGTTCTGTCACCTGAAGCTCTGGAACCTTTTCTTTTTTGGGCTCTTCTTTTCCTCCTGACAATATGAGAGAAAGGGAAGGTCACCTCTGCCCTGCCCCTGGCTAGCTGGCTGTCAACTGGTTCCTATTCATGTCCTGGCTTTCATCACAACTTCCAGTCAGAAATAGCATATTATATACAGCCAGTGGCAGACAACTGGCCAATGCTCCTCTCCCTTCACAATGGCATTTTGACTTCTTTTTCAGTGCTGGAGATTGAACCCAGGGCTTCACACATGCCAGAGAAATGCTATACCACAGAACTACACCCCAGTCTTGATTCTTGCATGCTTCTTGAGACCTTAAACACCTAGTCAAGTCTGAGCTGTTCTTTCCATCTATATTGGTTAGTAAACTATAGAAATGAATACCTGAGGCTAGAAAATAGGTAGCGATCTTTCTTCCCACCTCATGAAAATTAATGAATAACTTCTCTTTACTAATCTTTTTAGTTTGATCTTATCTCCTTTCCATGTATGGGTTTAAGCTACAAATTTCAAAGACATTTTAGACATTTCATCTCCCAAACCAAGTGAATAGTTTCAGATGTGTTAAAATGTCAGATAGACATTTGAACAGAAGAGCTTATCTGCAAACTGATACATGAACTGAATGTTATGCTAAAGCCAGGCTGGGTGTTATCGGTCTGGAATCCCATCCAGCTACTCAGTGGGCTGAGGCAGGAACTTGGCAAGTTCAAAGACTGCCTAGGCTAAGAGTGAGTTTTTTTCTCAAGATAAATAAAAAGATGGTTGTGGGATGGAGTTCATCAATGGAACAGCTGCCTGACATGAAGTCCTGAGGTCAAGCCTCAGTACCGCAAAAGAAGTACAAACCGAAAAGAAGAAAGCTATGCTAAAAATAAAAATTGTTGATGGGGTTTAGTCGTCAGTGTTAAAAGTACATAAACATTTGGCATGTGGAACAGAACTGCAGAATCTTGGTCTTTTGACACAGTATATTCAAGGTCAAGGGACAACCTTTGAAGACTGGCCATAGCAGCTGGGTCCCCTCCCTTGTCTGGTCCTTCCTTAAGCACTATCACCAACACAATGGTAAAAAAACATTCAAATGTTGACTAATGGAACAAAACTGAAGATCCAAACTTGAGCACATACAATTTCAGCCACCTCATATTTGACAAGAGGGCCAAGAAGACACAATGGAAGAAAGGCAGCATCTTCAGCAAGTGCTGTTGGCAAAACTGGATCACCACTTGTAGAAGGATAAAGATAGCCTAGCGGTTAAGAGCGCCGACCGCTCTTACAGAGGACCCGGGTTCGATCCCCAGCACCCACATGGCAGCTGAGAACCGTCTGAAACTCCAATTCCAGGAGAACTCCAGTTCCAGGGGAATCTGACACCCTCTTCTGACCTCCGCGGCATTGCACAAGACGGGTGCACAGACTTGCATGCAGACAGTACATTCATACACATACAGAAATAAATAAAATTAATAAAAAAACTGAGAGAAAGATCAGGACAGTTATGCAGAATGCATGATCTGGGATGGGGTGGGGAAGGGAAAAGCCTGAACTAATTGGAAAAAAATGTATGAAATGCAGAAAGCATCAATAAAAACTAATTTAATTAGAAAAAAAATTTTATGAAAAATTGTTATACAAAAGGAGACAGACAGGGCTGGAGAGATGGCTCAGCAGTTAAGAGCGCTGACTGCTCTTGCAGAGGACCTGGGTTCAATTCCCAGCACCAACATGGCAGCTAAGAACTCTTTAACTCCAGATCCAGGGGAATCCGATGCCCCCTTCTGACCTCCACAGCATTGAATGACACGAGTGCCCTGCCTACATACAGACAGTACACTCATACACATAAGAAGTAAAAAAAAAAAAAAAGGAGAAAGAGCAGTGCATGACCATAGACTTATCTGGACTCCTTACTCTCAAAAGATTGTAAAGTGCATTTGAGTTTTGTTGTTCGTTTGTTTTGTGTTTTTTTCTTTTTGTTTTTTTTTTTTAATTAATTTTTTATGATGCTTTGTGACATTTCGTACATCATTTCCAATTCAGATCAGGCATATTTCCTTTCACTTTCCCCCCCACCCCCACCATCCCAGATCATGTATTCTGGCCATAACTGTCCTGTATCTTCAGGTTTTTTTTTTTTTTTTTTCCCATTTTTAGCTATAAGTGATAATCCATGAGTACAAACATCCTTCGGGCAAAAACCAATCTGCAGAATGTTGTGCCCAAATCCCCAGTCCCACCATACAGTGGGGGGGGACAGGTTGTTTGTTCAATCAAATTGACAAATGAGTGTCCAGTATACATCGCTGTAGTTTCATCACACTTCACCCCAATCGCAGCCTTTAAATTCACCACCCCCCTCTTCCGCAGATTGTTCCTAAGGGCTTAGAAAGGGGCACAGGTGGATGAGAAGTAAAACAGTCCACCTCTCTGGAGCTGTTGACTTGGACTGGGCAATTCGGGCTGTTTCCTTTCATGGGCGGTTGACAGTTTTGTCCAGGATAACCTTTCGATCCTACTAATGAAGCACAAGCAATTAGATATAAGGTATTAAACAGTACTAATGGTATGGTAGGTTACTTTGGATAGACCATTTTGGATGATATGTTAATCCTGAATTACATTTTTACCCCTGTTAGATAGGACAGGGTCTTACTGTGGCTATAACATCTCCTAACCTGTAGAGATGTAAGCTTGTGGCATCAGCCATGGTTTATTCCCCAAGGAGAGAGCCATAGCCAATTAGATTTGGGATATACAGGCACATGGCGCCTCTGCTGCACAGTATTTGTAGTAGGTGTAGCTGGTGCTGACGGTGGAGTCTTGGCTTGAACTCAGGGAGACCCGTATTTGCTTTAGTGTTAGTGGCCTTTGGTAACCTCTCCTGGCATTCCAGAGGCATCTGTACACTTCAAGTCGGTCTCAATACTCCCTCCCTGTTAACGTCAGTCTTCGGCAGAGGTCTTATCACCTCTCCTCCTGAAGGTATCCCAATTAGAGGCAAGGACCCTTACCTTTTGGGGGCCTTGGATTCCCCTGGCCAACATCCCCCTGGTAGAAAATCCATTGCTGATGTCAGAGCTCCGGCATTAATATACTTTGCCTACGTGCATAGCCCAAGGACTTTAGTATATATTTGGTTCTGAACAGAGATAATCCTTTTCAAGTTTATGTCTATTATAGTCTATAGTCAATTAAAGAAGGCATTTTTACCGGTTTTAAAAAGATTACCTCTATAAAGTTGTCCTCCAATTTACAGTTGGAGAACGACCTCATCATCTTCATATTCTTCCTTGTTCTATGGGGGGGAGCAAGAAAGTCAATCAAAACCTTTGTGGCACCTAAAGTAATAAGTTTCATTAGGACTCATTATAAATAGTTGTTACATATAGGATCCACAGAAGGGTTCGATTTTTATGGCAATCTGAGGGCTTTTTCTTCCTTTCAATGTTCAGACGGGTCAACCTTTCAGTTGCCACTTTTTGGTACATCCTACTCAATGCAAATCTGTATCTTTTCTTTCGCAGCCGTTAAAGTTGGTGACATTTTGTCCTGTTGGAACAAACAAATCTTTCCCGTATTAGTTTTAAGATTTGAATTGCAGGGTTTTTGACAAACGATTTTCAGTCTGTCTGTATCCCCCCCCCTTTTATTTAAACCCTGAGTCTCCAGAAGACAGTTGTATTATACATAACTATAGGTGTGGAGTCAAGGCACAGATTCATCAAATTCACCCATGTTGTTTTGGGTGACTGATATATGATTAACTGGGAAGCAAACTTAAGTTTTGCGTTAAATCATCTTAAAGAGAATGCACAAGGTGATCGGTACAACAGAGAAATGATAGAGAACATGATGTGCCAATCCCAAAGTTATTGCTCTACAGATTTTGTGTAAAACAAATGTGGACAACAGCGAATTATATCTACCATTTAACTCAGATGCATTACCGTTTTTATCAGAGTCCTGTAAACCAATGTTGTTTAATATACACATATTTACTTTTACTAAGTCCGAAAACACCATGTATCCTGTAGACAGTGTCTGAGGCGAACTGAGTACTTGCTGAACCACGCGCAATTAAATATGCCTTAATCGAATAACACCCGTGTCCCTCTCCCACCCATCCCCACCTTCCCATTCACCACATTTCAGTCCATTTCTGATGCAGTCTTCTGTGTTGTTCTTTTACTATGCATCCCCTCCATGAAAATTTTATATCTGGGTTGTTGGTACTAGCATCCACATATGAGGGACACCATTGTCCGTTTGTTTTTCTGGGACTGTGTTACTTTCACTAACATAATGTCTTCCAGCTCCATCCATTGACCTGCAAAGTTCATGAGGTTGTCCCACCTTTACCAGCTGCATAGAACTCCTTTGTATACATGTACCACAGTTTTCTCTATCCACTCGTCAGTTGAGGGGCACCTGGGCTGGTTCCAGCTTTTTGCTATTGTGAACAGAGCTGCATAAAAACATACGCTGTGCATGTATCTTTGAGAAGTTGTGTCTTGTGGGTATATACCCAGTAGTGTTATGACTGGGTCAAAACGGAAGGCTCATTTTGAGTCTTTATAGGGTTCTCCACACTGCTTTCCATAGTGGCTGTACAAGTTACATTCCCCCCAGCAATGGATGAGTGTTCCCCTTTCCCCGCAACCTCTCCAGCATTTGGTATCATTCGTTTCCTGATCCTAGCCAGTCTATTGGAGTAAGATGATATCTCAAGTTGGTTTTAATTTGCATTTCCTAATTATCAGAGATGTTAACAGTTCTTAAGATGTTTCTCGGCCTTCATAATTCTCCTCTAGATGTCCTCTAATTTTTTCTTTCAGTCTTGCTCCATCTTTTGAGTGATTCATTGTTTTCTTTCTTCTTGTTTTTTGAGTAGCTTTATACTCTGAAATTTGCTTTGTCAGATGTATCTGCGGTGAAGGTTTCCTCCCACTCTGTGGTCTTCTCCTCACTTCCTTTATTGCTTCCTTTGATGTACAGAAGCTTTTGATTTTAATGAAGTCCCATTTGTCAATTGTCGATCTTATTTCCTTGTGCAGCTGCTGTCTGATTTAGGAAGTCTTTTCCTACACCTATGTCTTGTAGTCTGCTGCCAAGCTTCTCTTCTATCACCTCCAGAGTTTGGGGCTTCACGTTGAAGGTCTTTGGTCCATCTGGAGTTGACCTTGTACAAGGTGGAGAGGTAGGGGTTAATTCATTCTTCTACAAGTGGTGATCCAGTTTTTTGCCAACACCACTGCTGAAGATGCTGTCTTTCCTCCATTGTGTTTCTTGGCCCCCTGGTCAATATGAGGTGGCTGAAATTGTATGAACTCAGTTTGGATCTTCAGTTTTTTTTTTTTTTTTTTTTTTTTTTTTTTTTGTGCCAGTACAGGCTGTTTTTATGACTATAGCCCTGTAGTAAAGTTTGATGTCTGGTATAGAGCGATCCCCCTGTATGCTCTTTTCACTCAGGGTTGCTTTGGCTATTCGGGGTCTTTTGTTTCCAAATGAAATTGAGATGTTTTTTTTTTTTTCCAAGCCTGTGAAGAAACTCTGGGGGATTTGATTGGGATCGCATTAAATCTGTACACTAGTTTGGGTAGGATGGACATTTTTACTATATTATTTTCCCATTGCATGAGCATGGGGAGATTTTTTCATCTCTGAGTGTCTTCCTCAATGTTACTTTTGTCAGGGTTTAAAATTTTTTGTTATAGAGGATCCTTGGTGTCTTGTTTAGGTTTATGTTCCAAGGTATTTTATTTGTTTTTGAGGCTTATTGGTGAGTGGGAAGGTTCTCCTTTGTAGTCCTTCTTCAGTGCTTGTTGTGGTGTAAAAGAAAGGCTAACTGATTTTTCTAGATTTATTTTGGTCCATCCTGCCACTTTACCAAAGGTTCTTAATCATTTCTGAGGATTTTCGTAAGGCTGGGTTCAGCATCCCTTAGGTAGACAATCATATCATCAGCAAAAAGGGAAGCTTGATCTCCTCTTTTCCAATTAGAACTACTTTAATTTCCTTTTCTTGCCTTATTGCCCTTAGAAGGGTTGCCATCACTATATTGAAGAGTGATGTGTGACAGGGGCAGCCTTGCAAGTTCCTAACCTTCAAGGGGAATGTTCTGTTTTATCCTCATTTAGGATGATATTGGCGGTAGTGGTTTTTCCTGTAATATGGCTTTGATTACATTGAGAATGATCCCTCTAGGCCAATTCTCCCTCCAGGACTTTAAACATGAAAAAATGCTGATTTTGCACAGGCTTCTTTTCTGCATTCAATTTGAGATGATGGTGTGGTTTTTGTCCTCAGTCCCCATTGATAGTGTTTTTGATGAATGTTTATTTTGATTTTCATATGTTGAACCATCCCTGCATCTCGGGTATGAAATCCAACTGGTTCATGCGTGGATGATGTTCTTGATGTGGAGTCTGTATGCGATTTGCCGGGCCCAACCGTTTGTAGAATTTTGGCATCTGGGTTCATTAGGGAGATGGGTCTGATAGTCTTCTCTTTTTGGTTGTATCGCTTCCTGCTTTTGGTAAGCTAACGTAATGCTGGCCTCATTGAAGGATTCTGGGATAAAGTCCCTCCGTTTGTATCCCTTCTAAACAAGTTTAAGTACTAATGTTGTAAGTCTTTCGAAATATTTTATAAAATCTGCCTATGAAACATCCGGCCTGGGCATTTTTTGGTTGGGAGGCTGACTTATTACATCTTCAGATTTATTCCTGTACTATTGGTCTGTGTAGGCTGTCAATCTCTTCTTGTTGAGCTTTGGTGATCCCAGGAGTTCAGATAATTCCATCCATGTCTTTAGTTTTCAAACTTATAGGATAATATGAAGTTTTTGAAAGTAGTCCCGTTAGATTGTCTGGATCTTTTCATTGTCTGTTGTGATATTTCCCCTTTTCACACAGATGGTTGTGTATTTGGAGTTGTCCCTCTTTCTTTTGGTTAACGGCTAGAGGTCGTCTATTCTGGTTTATTCTCTCAAAGAACCAACTTTTGGATTCATTGATTTTTTGATGGTTTTCTTTGGTTTCTATTTCATTGATCTCTGCGCTGA
>VZQC01007700.1:176134-531660 GCA_009823505.1 Rhizomys pruinosus | reverse complement strand
TTTTTTTTTTCATTTTTAGCTATAAGTGATAATCCATGAGTACAAGCATCCTTCATGCAAAACCTATCTGCAGGCTGTTGTGCCCAAACACCTACAGCCCCACCATCCAGTGGGGGGTGACAGGTTGTTTGTTCAATCAAGTTGATCAAATGAGTGTCCAGACTACATTGCTGTAGTTTCACCATTCACCCCAATCGCAGCCCTTACATTCTACCACGCCCCCTCTTCCGCAGGTTGTTCCCTAGGCTTAGAAAAGGGGCACAGGTGGATGAGAGGTAAAACAGTCCACTCTCTCTGGAGCTGTTGACTTGGACTCTGGTCAATTCTGGCTGTTTCCTTTCATGGGCTGACAGTTTGTCCAGGAATAACCTTTCGATCCTGGCCTGGCGCGTTATGGCGTCTCCCCCCATAAAATTTTTTTCAAAGGTAACTTGATTGGGTCATTTTTGTTTAAGAACCAGTGCCGCTTCGTAGATGAAATGTAAACTCCTTTGAAAGTTCCCTTGGGTTTTTCATGACCTCTCTTGCCCAAGGTGAGATGAGACCTACCATCCTTTCTACTTCTGAAAACCTACGGGCTTCTTTTTAGCTACTTCAAACTTTGGTATGCTATGTGTCCACCTTTTTATCTCTGTTCATTATTCTACATTACCGAGTTTCATCTTCCCAGTGCTTAAAACAGCATATCAAATGAACTGGTTAGAAGAAACCAGCAAGTTTGTTCATGAGACTGTCTGGCACAGTCTACACATTCTTCCTGCTGTAACCTTTTTCCTGGACACTCAACACTTTCATAGTTTCAAGCCACCTCCCTCCCTGCTAAAATGTTCTTTCTCTCCTTACCTGGGATATTCCTCCTTTCCTTCTCAGTCCACATGTCCCTCTGGGGAGCCACCCTGCTTTCCTTACAGCTACCAGCTTCTTCAGATCTCATGACAGTTGCTTTCTTGCTGCTGTCATTGAAGTACAAGCTCTTCAAAAGCAACACCTGGTTGATATCCTTCTAGGTATCAACCCTTGACAGGAAAGACCCTGTACATGCAACTGTTAAACTTAAAACAAAAGGAAAGCCAAGCAAATAACTAGTTGAGGATTTGACTCCTGAATAGAATTTTAAGGTCCACCTTGAGTAGAGTTGCCTGACTTATTCCTGCCTAGCTTCCTGCTAAGCCTGTCTTCTCTCTCTCTCTCTCTCTCTCTCTCTCTCTCTCTCTCTCTCTCCAGAAATAAATGGATCTCAACTTGTCTACTTTGATTACTGAACTATCCCCAAAAAGTACTTTTTCATTATAAATTTAGATAAGCATTTGAGTTCTTTTACTTAGGATATAAAAATATATGTTTTTCACTGTGAGCTATGGAGAAGAATGGGTGTTTTTCATCTTGGACCCAATCCAAGAAATTTAATTACAGAAGAGGCAATGTGGCACAGTACTGTGGAAGGAAAAACCCAAGGCGAAATTGGACTTGGTGGTAACCAGACAAATGATAGTAATCACAGCTAATATTTCTCAAGCATTTTCTCATGCCAGGCATCATGCTAAGTGCTTTGTACCAATGATCTCATTTAATCCTCACAACTCTGTGCAGTAAATAATATTGAAATATCCCAAAGCTACGCAGTGAGCAAGTGGAGGAGGTTTTATTTGCAAGTGGGCAGGGAAGGTGGAGGATCCAGCTGTGGACATACTGCTGGACACTATGTCCTTCTTCCAGAACAGTTCAGCTAGCAGTGCTGACCTCAAGTGGCTGTTTGACCTTGAAGGTCTGGCTGCTCTGCCTGCCCCTTGAGCTTCTCTGTGCAAGATGGATGTGATCCATAGAAACTCACAAGGTATGCTCTCCCAAAGGGCTTTCTTGATGAGGGAATGCTACAGCCTGTGCAACACAAAGTACATGACAATTCTCATTGCAAAATTCAAAAGGGAGATCTGGGCATTGTGGTTCACACCTCTAACCCCAGTACTCAGGAGGCTGAGCAGGAGGTTCCTGTGAATTTGAGGTCAGCCTGGGATACATAGTGAGACCCCGTCTCAAAATCAATAAGAAAAAATCGTATAGGAGACTACTAGGAAACATGTTAACTATCTCTACCCCTAAATTAAAACTTAGAGACTCATTCAGGAATTCAGTGGATTAATGACTACGTGAAAGTTCAAAGAACAGAAGTTGCAGCTGAGAAACATTGATTAATCACAATCATGGTGCATTGTTTCTAAATTTTATTACTTTTTTTTTTTTGGTCTTTTTGAGACAGGGTCTCCCTGTAGCCCCAGCTGTCCTGGAACTCTCTATGTAGACCAGGCTGGCATTGATTGAACTTACAGAGATCTGCCTGCCTTTGCTTCCTGAGTGCTGGGATTAAAGGCGTGTGCCAACACACCCAGTTCTAAATTTTATTACTTTAAAAACATCACTACAAAAACAAGACTGAGAGACTCTCAAGTATTTCTCAAAACTGTTAAAACATTTATTTCTTTTGAAATTACATCTTCACAAGAATTATTTTGTTCCTGAGTCGTGCTGGAGATTAAACCTAAGGCCTTGCACACGCTGAGCAGACTCTACCACTGAACTTTCCCCCACCAAATCCTAGTATTCTTTAATAAGGCTGCTGTCTAAAAATAATTCCTCACTATTATTAAGGGACCAGAGGTAAATTCAAATAAGACTGGGAGATATATGAAATTATATACAGAAACACCTTGCTCTCTAGGGTGGATTTTTCTAAAAACTTCATTTTTAGTCATTCATAAAGGAAATAATCTCCTATTGACTTCCAATATAAAAATCTCAGCAGAAACAGCCATTTCAGGGAGGTTTATAGTGTATGTAACTTTGAATCTATTTGGCTACACAATTTTCTCTCTACTCCAAGGAGCCAGCCTATCTAACAAGTAGATGAGAGAGTTTAAAAATGGATGGGAAAGAACTGGCCTTCTTTAAGCAAGGGACTCTGGATAGACTGAGAAGAGCTCAGACAATGAACTGGCACTGGGGAGTGGCTGGGAGATTAAACTGAAGTCCCAAACACAAATGTGAACTCCAGCAGGACTATAGGCTGTACGGGAGGTGACAATGGAGAAGGGGGTGCTCTAGTTTGTCTTCCATTGCTGTGACAAAACACTCTGACCGACACCAACTTGGGGAGGAAAGGGTTTATTCAGCTTACATCTCCTGGGCCACAGTTGATCACTCAGGGAGCCCAAGGTAAGAACTCAGGGCAGGAACCTGGAGGCAGGAGCTGAAGCACAGGCCATGGAGGAATGCTGTCCACTGGCTTGCTCCTGGCTTGCTCTCTGGCTCATGCCCAGCCTGCCTTCTTATACTGTCACTGCTCAACAATCAAGACAATACACCACAGATGTGGCCACAGGCCAATCCAATGGAGCAAATTCCCCAATTGAGGCTCCCTCAACCCAGGTGTGTCAAGTTGACACTAAAGCTATCCAGCACAATTGACCCCTTGTCAACTTGACACACAAAACACATCACTATTAAACCACCACCTTTCCAGTTCTTATCCCCAAAATATGATGTTAACATGAATCACAACCTAAGACAGTACAACCTCAAAAGCCTCACAGTCCTTAAAATGTCCAAACACTTAAAAGTTCACAGTCTATTAAAAGTCTCTTAACTGTGGGCTGCTGTAAAATCCAAAACAAGTACTGTCTTATTTCAAAGGGAAGAATCAGGCACTCTCAAACAAAACCTAAGTCCAGCAAAGTAGCTCAAGGCTGGACACCTGGGATTCACTCACGATCTTCTGGGCTCCAAAGGGTCTCGGCAGCTCCCCCTCTCCGACTCTGCCGTCCGTGGCACACTCATCTCGCAGGCCCAGGCCGACTCCATTCTACACCTACCGCTGCTCTTGGTGGTCGTCCCAGGGTACCGGCATCTCCAAAAAGCTGGGGTCGCCACTGAAACTGAGGCAGCACCTTCACCAATGGTCTCTTCTGACCTCTCCTGGTGCAAAGCCTCAGCTTCTCTCCATGACCCCTGCAATCCTGGGGTCTTCACTGCAACCGAGGTGCACTTCCACCAATGGTCTTTCCTGACCTCTCACAGTGCCAAGCCTCGGCTGCTCTCTGTGACCCCCTCAAATTTCAACACCAGAACCATATAGGAGACTCTTACACACTACCAAGTCCTGCTTCTGGCTTGAGATGGAGGCTCAGGCCCCTTCTGGATCACAGCTTCTGTGTGCTGACCCTGAAGAAATTCTTCCCAGAAGATTTCACCACAGTGATGCTGGTCTCTTGTTACTTACAGCTGATTTTTCAGCCCCAGCTAACCAGCATCAATTGTCCCAGTACAACAAAGATTTCACTTCAGGTTCTGGTCTCTTGTTACCTACAGCTGATTCTTCAGCCCCGGCTGACCAGAACCCACAGATTAAATAGTCCTAATGATCTCTGCTTCCCTTTGAAACTTCACAAGCCAGGCCTCCATCCTCTACAACTCCTTCAGCAAAACTGTTCCAGGTTCCACAGCCACAATCCTTAGGCATTCAATGATTTTTCTAGCCCAAAGTTCCAAACGCTTCCACATCCTTTCCCCAAACACCAAGGTCAGGTCTGTCACAGCAATAGCCCACTCTCTGGTACCAATTTCTGTTCTAGTTTGTCTTCCATTGCTGTGACAAAATGCTCTGACCGACACCAACTTGGGGAGGAAAGGGTTTATTCAGCTTACATCTCCTGGTTCACAGTTCATCACTTAGGGAGCCCAAAGCAGGAACTCAGGGCAGGAACCTGGAGGCAGGAGCTGAAGCACAGGCCATGGAGGAATGCTATTCACTGGCTTGCTCCCCTAGCCCATGCCCAGCCTGCCCTCTTATACGGTACACAACAATCTGCCCAGGGTGGCACCACCCATAGTGGGCTGGGCCCTCCCACACTGCTGGACAATCAAGACAATACTCCACAGACGTGGCCACAGGCCAATCCAATGGAGCCAATTCCCCAATTGAGGCTCCCTTAACCCAGGTGTGTCAAGTTGACACCAAAACTATCCAGCACAGGGGGTATAAAGACAATTAAGACTGATTGAGATGTTATATGTGAAATACACAAAAATTCAATAAAAAATAAAAATGGACCAGGAAAGTCTACATTTTCTTCTAATTTTTACCCCAATAAACTTAGCTTATTGAGACTGGAAATGTAATCAACACTCGAACAGAGCTATGAACACACACACACACACACACACACACACACACACACACTCACACACAGGAGAAAGTTCCCTCCTTCCCCCATGTCCTTCCTGGGGGTAGAACTCAGGTCATTGTTCTTTATGGCAAGTGTCTTTACTCATTAAGCCATCTCACTGGTTCTAGTAATTATCTTTTTATATTTGAACATTTAAAAAAATTTCTTAGTTTCTCATCAGAATTAAGAATTGTTTTGCTGGCGTTATTTTAAATAAATCTCTGTTTAAAAAATTTTTTAATTTTATTTATATTTTATGTGTGTGAGTGTACTGTCTGCATGTAGGTTTGTGCACCTGTGTCATGCAATGCCACGGAGGTCAGAAGATAGTGTCGGATTCCCCTGGAACTGGAGTTAAAGACTGTTTTCAGCCGCCATGTGGGTGCTCAGGAATCGAACAACCTGGGTCCTCTACAAGAGCAGTTGGTGCTCTTAACCACTGGGCCATCTCTCCAGCCCAAATCTCTCTTTTTTTTAAAGCCCTACTGAGTATACAATTCAGCATTCATTAATGGCCAGTTTGCCTTTCTTGCCAGGACTGAAGCTATTGACGCTCAGATGAAGGAGTTGAGGTAACACTTCGGTGCTGAAAGGCCATAGAGTTCCAAATAGAGGATAAAACTGACAGCATTTTCTCATAATACTGCTATGTTGATTTTTAAGTGACATTAATATCTATCTTTCTATTGAATATAGAATATTTGGAATTGTGGGGTGTGTGTGGAATATACATATAAATAAATAAATGCATAAAACAATTGCTAATACGTGATTTTATGTATTGTTCAACTAGCAGAAATAGTTTTTCTTTTAAGACTTACTCTATATCAGCTAAAGAGTTTTGGTTGCAGGCTATGTAAAAATGGAAAAGTTATTAAAATATGTTTTAAGTGCTTCAGTTGCCTGTCACTTTAAGTGGTGGCTTTCCAAATGGGCCAGAATTTTCTACGATGCAAGTAAGTGGCCTCCTTGCTGAAAACAAAAAGGATGGCACTTAGGGTATGGGATGCCCCACAGATGGACCCCACCATTAGGAACAGCTTTCTCCCATTGGGGATGTAGGTCAGTAGGAGAGTGCTTGCCTAACATATGAGGCCGTGGCTTTCATCCCCAGCACTGCAAGGAAAATATGGGAAGGAGGGAGGGAGGAAGGGAGGGAGCGAGGGAGGGAGGGAGGGAGGAAAAATGGAAGGAAGGTGTTTCCCTACTGAGTTATATCAACTATTATGCTGGGAGGAAACTGGAGCATTAAAACCTTGCCAGTACATTTTCTTAAAAATAGCTGGTACTCAGATGAGATGGCTCAGTGACATTTGACACTGACCTTGACAGCCTGAGTTCAATCCCTGGGATCTGCATGGTAGAGAGTATTGACTCTTCAAAGTTGCCCTCTGACCTCCACAGCCGTGACACGGCACAAGAACACCATCCCAGTAAGAAAATAAATGTAATAAAAATTAAAATAGCTGTTGTTCTTGGCATACAGAAAAAGAATGACTCCAAATGGACTACACTATATTTCCCTTCGCAAATGGGAATACCACATATTCAGAAGGAGTGTTGATTAGTGGTGTATGCAGAGTTAGGTAAAAAGTAGTTTACCACATATTAGCCCATTCCAAATATGGAACTCTTGAACTTAAATACTTCTGTCACTTCAAAGCGACAGGAGAATAGCCTTAGATACATAACTTGGACATGCTGAAGTGTTTGAGGTTACAGAGATGATGTGTGTCATAAGAAGAAATAAATACTGCAGGTTAAAATATACCCTGCTTTAAATAGCAAACACCACAGTTACCAGGGATGGAGTTCATAATTTTATACATAAAGTATACATCCTTGTGTACTGAAATACACCTTTTCTTATTATAGCAACATTTAGAGATACTCATTTAAATAAACTCCCATGGTTGGGGAAGCAGTCCATGTTGGGTACAATTCAGTTAACAGAGTGAGTGACATATAATAAGCTTGGCTTTCATAAGATACTGTATTCTACTACAAGGGAAAGGTCTGGCTTTGGGTCAGATTAATCTATTTGTACGAAATGGTCTTAGTGTCCAGCTTGCACAGTAACCACAAGGAACTAACGTGTCCATATGTGCTTCCCTGCAGCCATTATCTTCTAAACCTAACAGGAAGCGCCTGGCCCCGTCCTCCTGCCTCCAGTACTGTCCCAGTTTGCTCTTGGGTGTCTTGCTCCACGCCACACAGCCTGTCTTGCATTTTAATCAAGGAAAACTATAATTACGCTAGTAGGACTCTAATTTTGAAAAGGCATTAGGCAAGCTGCAGTCACTTCATTACCCAGCACTTCAGAGGCAGGCAAAGAACCAGAGGGATCCTAAGTAATATTTGTTCTTGCACAAGGTACGGGAAAGCTGCCTGCTCAAGCAGGTGTACTCAGGGGCTAGGTGGTGAGCTCAGGGCTGGTTGGAGGCTAATGCTTTCTGTGCAAAATCGGCCTAAAACTTTTCTATGACCTTCAGTGGCCCTCCGGAGTCGACCCTGGAGCTGCTGGGGAAGCGCCTGGAGGCTCCTGAGAAAACACCGCCAAACAGCACCCCCTCTCCAGAGGCTTCTGCCTGCTCCCCACCAGCCAGGTGTCCCTAGTCCTTGGCTCCTTTTGTCTGGAGCCGCTGCCAGAGTGGTACCCCTTCCTCACCCCGACTTCATACCGGATTGGGGTTGGGGGGAGTCTTTGGCTTGCACATACACAGGCTCACCTCTAGGATACTGATACCGTTGGCAGTCCCTTCCCCCTACCCCACATTTTGGGCACTAGGCATCTAGGCATCCTTCCCAAGAGGGACCAGTGACCAAAAAAAAAAAAAAAATCACAGCCATATTTTACTCTAAGTGGACATGGTTCCACACAACTCCACAAGTCTTTGGGGAGCTAGGAGCTAGTCCCCACAAAGGCTAAGGCCAGTCACTTCTCCAAAAAGAACCCACCCACCCATCCAAAGAAAGCCTACATCTATAAAGCAACCCCACAAATCCGATAGTGAAGGATTCGGCGGGGGAGGAGGTGTAACATCTCTTTTAAAGAGCGAATTGCCCACGGAACCCCTAAAACCACATCTTCCCAAATCAAAATCTCAGAGTTGTTTCTTTAACTGCTTCGAGCCCCTTATCAGGGGGAGCCCGGAACCCCGGGTTTGGGGACTGCTGCTGGACCTCTGGCTCCCGGTGGCACTCTGCAAAGTGCAGGGCGGGGGCAAAGAGAAGGTTCCCCGCAGTTCTCCGGGCAGCAGCGTCCAGCGGCGCCCGAGACCGAGACCTGCGGGGCCACCTTCCCGCCACCTCCCGACGGCCCGGCCGGCCCGGCACTCACCGTCGCGGCCGTCTTCCCCGCGACTGCAGTTGCTGCAAATGTGCTTGATCTCCTTGCCCAGTTGACAGTGGATCACAAACGACACGTTGTTGTTGTTGGGGGCGGGGTCCTTCGGGGGCTTCATGCTCAGCAAATAAAAAGCTTTCTTTTTGGGTTTCTCGGCGGCGCTCACGCCTGGCAAGGCGCCCTCCCTGCAGCGCGGCTTCGCGGCTCGCCTGGGCTCCGCCATCCGGCTCCGGGGCGTCCGGGGCCGGGCGCTGATTGCCGCCCGGCGCGCTGCCACTCGCGCCCCTTGGCCGCGCCAGCATCCCCAGCCTCGCCACACCAGCGTCCCCGCGCCGGGCGGCTCTCGGGAAGGCGGCCGAGGGTCGGGACCTCGCCGGCCTCGCTGCCTCAGGGACCCCGGGGAAGGTTTGCCAGGTGCGGAACCCGCCCGTACGTGCGTCCTACCTGCGGCGTTCAGCCGCAGCCTTGCTCGGGGTCTCCGGAGCACAGCCTCCCAGGGCAGCCCCACCCCTGGGTGGATCTCAGAGCCCAGGGTTCTGAGCCAGCTGGGTTTGCGGCCACCTTCACTCTGGAGCTGCAGGGCAGGATGCCACCCCCATCCCTTCCAAGCTTCCCACTGCCAAATGAAAGCAAGATGTACCACACCAGAGAAGCCAGCCCGGAGCCCTAGGGCAGAGGTGCCTCTCCAAGCCAGAACAAATTAAATTCTCTGGTGGGTCCAACCACATCCCTCGACTTTCTCTAAAATCTTTGATGTTTTCGCTTCCAGTAGAAACCTTCGCTCAAGCAGGGGACCTTGTAAGGAGTCCTAGCTACAGTAAAAGTCAAGCCTATTTTTTAAATCCATTCTCAAGTAACATGCAACTTTGGGATAATAGTTAATTTGACTGAATGCTCTCCAGCGGTTAAAGCACAGGGACTGTGGTTAAGGCTTTGCAAGGCCAGTCACATCTATGGAGCTTTCCAAAGAGAGAACAGTGTCTAAAGAAGGCAATTCATGGTCTTCCTTATGGAGTCTTTGGCTTGATGGAATGACTTTCGAAAATCACACGTGTTAAAGACCCACTCACACACATGACCATCCTAAGACTGAGTTCTGGATCACGTTTTGGGGGAACCCCGGCTTTGAGTAGGCACATGACATTCATCATGAACATTTGTTTTTAAAGTAGAGTCTTTGGGGCCCCAAGCCCTGAGTTCTGGTTTAGGTTATTGTAGATTCCCCCAGGAATCTGTAGCATTTAACGAGCTCCCCAGGTGATAAGAATGGAAGCATAAACAGAGAGACAGGTGTTCACAGGAAGCCGGGATCCTCCCACCACACCCCATTCCCTCTCTTCAACCTGCCTACAGACATAGTGTCAATTAAAGAATAGACTATCCCTACCAGTTATTTCCAAGAACTTCTGGGTCCTGGGAATGGAAAACACATAAAAGCAGGTCACTGCTAATCTCTAACTGGACAGGCTCTCCGTGAAGAGTCTTTGCCTAGGTATAAAGGTCAAGGCAGGAGGGATGCCAAATTACTGGATGGTAATGTTTCTGAGAACTCTCTACCATTTCTATTCTTTGTTATCTGCAAAAGTTCTGCCCAAACCAGCATGGTCAAGCTCAAGGTATAAGGGCAGGCATCCTCAGGTCTGGAGGAGATGCCAGGGATGGGGTTGAAGGCAAGAGTTGGAGGTGTGCTTTGGATCCCAGGTCCTACTAGTGTCCACCAAGGGATTCCGTAGCCCCTCCCCCCCACCTCTTTTCACCTGGGTCACCAGCCAACCAAGTCACAGGTAAATACCACTGCTTCTGCTCCTGTCATAAGCTTGCCACTGGATGGGTACTTGGCTAATTGTACTCCTATCTGTGAGATGAAAAAAGGTGCATTTGTAACATTGTTTAGATGCCCAAAAGGGATGTATCTTATGTTCCTGGCAAACAGAGTTTCTAATCCTTAGGCCTTGTCTTATACTGTTATCATCTCCTAGTTCCCTGCTGAAAAGAGTGAAAGAGCTGGGCCACTCCCTTTAATCCTAGCTCTCGGGAGGCAGAAGCAGGCGGATCTTTGTGAGTTCAAGGCCAGCCTGGTCTACAGAGTGAGTTCCAGGACAGCTGGGGCTACAGGGAGAACCTGTCTCAAAAAAGACCAAAAAAAAAAAAAAAAAAAAAAAAAAAAAAAAAAAAAAAAAAAGGCCCAAAGAGGCGAAAGAGTTGAGGATTTAGCTCAGGGATAGAGGGCTTGCCCAGCAAGTGCAAGGGTGGAGGTGTGTGCTTACAATACACTACACATCTTCTGAACACCGAAAGCCTTTCCCACTACTGTCTGCCCCACAGGTCAGAACAGAAGACTCATGTAAACCCCATCTGGCCTTATTAAAACAACTGGGCTGGAAGCAATCTTTTATTTACTCCCTGAATACTAAGTCTGACCTCAGGCTGTGTGTCCTGATCTTAATTGGCCAGGTATCATTATTGATCATAGCATAGAGAACTTGGGCATACCTGCAGCCGAGGTTCACATACCCCAGAATGAGCTCTGAAGCTAAGTGTGCCAGAGGCCTGTGGCTTGCCTTGTTTGGTAATCCATCTTCCTAAACTGTTGTCCCTAACTTGGCATCCTCTAACTGGTGGTGTACAATATACATGTGATATGAGGTCATTGACGTTTTCATTAATTAAAACTCAATTAAATTAAAATTTAGCTGCACTAGCCACAACTCAAGAGGACAACAGCCACATGCATACTACATTGGACAGGGAGGATTAGAGAACATTTTCATCATCACAGAAGTTTTCATTAACCATGGTGTTCTTAGAAGATGTATGACTTTTAGCATCTGAGGGTGAAGTAGAGATGCCATCTCCTATTGCTATAACAGAAGGTGGGTGAAGGGGACCAGAATACAACAAAGTTAGCATTGACAGCTGCATCTGGTGGTTTCTGGCACCACTTTGCTTTAGCAAGCAGCAGGGCTGATGTGAATATATGCCCTGCGTGTTCTCTTGATCGTTCTGGATGTCAAGTGGTATTCCTTACACAGCTTATGTCTGTCTCTTCCATGGACAACTTCTGCTTAAGGATTAACCTTGTTATTATGGCTTAACTCAGTCACTGCTGTTGGATCATTATCTTCTTCTCCCTTGCACCAATAAGGTATGAAAATGGCCATCCTCAAGCAGTCCTTAAAGGAAAGGAAAACAACCTAGCACATTCTGTCACCTAGAACAGGGCTTCTCAACATCAGACCTAGTTGGCTTTCACAGAATAGTTACCCTTACCTGGATAATCTAAATGGAAAAGAACCCCAGGGGTCACTCTCACTCTCAGTTGGATGACAGTTTTTTCCTACCCTTTCTTCTGGATGCTCTTAACTTGAAGTTCCCTTTCTTTATTGATTTGATGTCCTCAGATCCTGCTACTCAAAATGTGTTCCAAAAGACCCGCAAGTTCCAGTTTCTAGGGAGCTTATTACGAAGGCAGATGTCAAGCTTTGTTTTCAAATCTGCATTTTAATAAGATCTCTAAGTGATCTGGATGCACAGTAAGGTCTGAGAGGCACCCCTAGGAATCAGCCAGATAATACTATGAATTACCTATCAGAGGAATGCAAAATTTAGCTCTAAAGTAAATGATAGGGCTGTTGATGTCTCAGAGCTTAAAGTTTAGTGAGAAAGAAGATGCACTTGGTGAAAGGGCAGCTATTCATAAGAATAACAACGCAGCAAATGGAAACATCAAATCTGTATCCAGGAATAGCCATGGAGAACAAAGCATTCAGTATCTGGGCTGGGTCTGGAAGGCTGATGCAGAGCTGTTGGGGTAGAGGGGTGGTGGTGGTGATGGTGGTGGTGGCAGTGCAGGGAAAATGCAAGCTTGTAAGTGAGAAGGAACTCATGCTAGGTGGGGCTATAGGTGATGGAGGACAGGCATCCTGGACAGCACACCCAGAAGGACAGGAACGGAAAACTGAGCTTTCCAGAAGACCACAGCATTATGATGGCACGAAGGCAGCTGGCGCCCTTGAAATGCCCCTGAATATGAGAAGCTGGGAACCATCCAGTCAAAGTTAACAGGTTAGGAACAGGAAACTCACAAATTTAAAGGTAGAGATTTTGAAACTTTCATTGTATTAGTTCCTTTTCAGGTTGCTGTTGCAACCTGACAAAAGAAATTTGAGAGGAAAGATTTACTTGTACTCAGGGTTGGGAGGCTCTCAGCCGCTCTTGAAGGGATGACATACATGGTAGTGGGCTCCATTTGTAGTGGAGGGATATGGCACGGGAGCTTCTCACATTTCCCTGTGAAGTAGTGTTATTCTTGGTAATGGCCCTGAAGTGCAGGGCTTCTGTACAACCTTCAAGCTTGGCCCCAGAGTCTTCAAGTCTCTCACCTAGGCTCCATGTCTAAAAGTTTCCACAACATTCCCAGAGAGCATCATCAGCTGGAAACCAAGTGCTGATGCATATGACCTTGTGGGGACCATTTCACATCCAAAACATAACACTTAAAGGAATTCCTTCACACTTACAAAAAAGACAAAATTGAAATACGATGTATTAAAACCAACACCAGGCAAAGAGGGAACTGTCAATGTGCTACACTTTGATAAAGTAAACTCATTACACATACATGATGTAAGTAAAAGATTCTTCAAATCCTTTCTTCCATCGACCACTTTTTGGTCCTATTTGAACTCCCATTGTCCATTCTGCTTTTCTCCTGTCTCTGGGTGTCTTTCTCAGTCCTAGCCCCAGTGGGTGGAGGTACCCGGCCCTGGAAAAGATGTCCATGTCTAGAACCTGTGACTGTGACCTTATTTGGATCTTTTCAGATGCAATGAAAGATCTTGAGATGAGGGAATAAAACTAAATTATCTTGGTGAGCCCAGTGGCAAGTGTTCTTGTAAAAGGCTCAGGAGAATCAGATAAAGGGAAGCAGCTCTGTGAAGAGGGATGTGGGGACCAGTGGGGTACCATCTCAGCATGCCAGCAGACCCCAGAGCTAGAAAAACACATGCATAACATCTGAAGAGCTTTAAACTTAAACCTGGTCATCTGGTCTTCAGAACATGATAGGATAAACACCTGTTATTTTAAGCCACACCTTTGTGGTAATTATTGCATTAACACAAGAAAATTAATATAATCACCAACGATTAACAATTTATTATCATCCCCAATACAAGAATTAATTTTTTTCCAGGTTTGGTCTAAATGTGTAGTATATACAAACCAGAACAGAGAACTAATAAAGTGTAAATTAAGAACGAGGTTAAAAATGACTTCCAAATTGTTCACAAATGCATGATAGCACTACACTGCTGCTACTGCATGGGTAGGCATGTGTGTGTGTGTGTGTTGGTGTGTTGTTTGGTGGGTATTTTGTTTTGGCAGGCACTAGAATGGAAGTATGGGGTGGAATGGAAACAGACTGGTGTTAGAGATTGAGCAGCTCTTCATAGTTGGGAGAGAAGCTTCAAGACATCAGTCTGTGGATACCTGAAGCCACCAACAGTGCCAGTATTGTGCCGTGGGCTGCGTTGTCAGTCTGTGGATACCTGAAGCCACTAACAGTGCCAGGACTATGCCGTGGGCTGCGTTGTCAGTCTGTGGATACCTGAAGCCACCAACAGTGCCAGGACTTTGCTGTGGGCTGCGTTGTCAGTCTGTGGATACCTGAAGCCACCATCAGTGCCAGGACTGTGCCATGGGCTGTGTTGTCAGTCTGTGGATACCTGAAGCCACCAACAGTGCCAGGACTGTGATGCATTGTTCTTACCATGGGCCTGAGCAACCCAAGCATGTGATTTTTTCCATTGCCCTATTAAATCAAGACCTTTTCCCTATTTATTTTATTTTAGTCTTTTTCTTTTTTTGACACTGGGTCTCCCTGTAGCACCAGGTGGCCTTGAATTCCCAGAGATCTACCTGCCTCTGCCTCTGCCTCTGCCTCTGCCTCCCAAGTTCTGGGATTAAAGGTGTGCACCACCATGCCAGGCTTTTACCTCTTCATTTAAAGGAAGTACTTTGTAGCTTGTCTTGGGCACAGGCAAGTGGCTGACATTACCCCTCCTATACTTCAGTACCATTATCAAGTAAAGCAGTGGTCACTTGAACACACTCTGACACAAGGAGAGTTGAGCTAATAACAGATAGCTAGTTACCAAATGAGTGAAGGTGGGTGGCATGCCAGTGTGCTGCAGTGACGTACTGGGCGACGAGGGGACCCCGGCTCGGGCGACGGAGCAATGGGTCAAGTGCTCTGTCAACAAACATAGGACCAGATCCTGAGCAGCCACATAAGAGCTGGATGTGGTGGCACATGCCTGAAACCCTGGCACTGTTGTGTGTCATGGGGAAGACAGATGGATCCTGAGGGCTGCTGGGACAGCCAGTCTAGTCAAAACAGCAAGCTTCAGACCCTGTATTTAAAAATATGGTGGGGGCACTAAAGAGGATGGCTCGGTAGTTAAGAGCACTATCTGCTGTTTCAGAGGACCTGGGTTTGATTCCCAGCACCTACATGGCACCTAATAACTGTCTGTAACTCTAGTTCCAGGGGATCTGATACCCTCCTCTGGTCTCTGTGGGCATTGTGTGACCCGGATACCCTTACATACATTCAGGCAAAACAATCATACATATAAAATAATAAATCAAAAATTAAAGTAAAATAAGGTGAGGAATGACAGAAGACATCCTAAAGTCAACCCTTAGAGTCCACATGTGTACACTTCAGTGTGTACATTTCTGCACACACATATACACACAGACACAACACACACACACAGAACTCATATACAGGGACAGTGTAGGATGGTGTGAACTTTCACTTCACTGTTTAGAATGATATGCAATTGAAAATTTATGAATTAATTTAGTTTTCCATTTAATATTTTTGGACTAGGGTTGAACACAGGTAACTGATGTCGAGGATGGCAAAAACCAGAGATATGGGGGACCAGGGCAGAGACGATTTATATTCTGTGCAAGAAGATGTGATTGGCATTTGCTGTGGGAGGCCAGTGAATCCTGCAGGCAATTCACCATATGTAAGTAAGCCCCCATGAACTGGTCCTGCTGAGTGAATTAGTTATGGCTGGCATCTGTGCTAATGGTAGACTATCCTTCTTGACTCTTGCAAATCTAGTTATTAAGTGTTTTTGAATTCACTCCACAGTTGGTAGCTTTTATTTGCCGTCTCTGATAGAAGCACTGTTTTTGATCACAGTATTTTTCTTCAAACTGAGTAGCAACATACTTCCAGCCTTAGATTTTCTCCTTATTGTTTCTTAATCCAACTTGGCAGGTTTTTAGTGTTGGATCCAGGGAGTGGACAGTAGGTTTACAGAAACCATTTCATCTGTTTTTATAACTGGAGAAGGAATTTTTAAAAGCACAGTTGAAATAGCTAAATAGTAGGAAAAAGATTTTTTGTTGTTTATTTTTGGGTCTTTTTTTTTTAACTTTTATTTGTTTTAGCAAAGGGAATTTTCCCCCCTGAAAACTGAATAGAAAGTAGTTTTTCTTCTAGAATTGTGATAATTATATTAAGAGATTGTTCTGTGCAAATTACTCTGCAAACACTTTAGCTGTTAGCAATATGAAGAGAAGCAATTAAAATCATTGAAACAAGACAGGTAGAGAAAGAGGTGATGGAGGGAGAACATCCAGAGGATGATCTGGGAGATTTCTTAGGTGTGGTATTATCTTATAAAGCTTCCTTGGCTTGCTGTTTCTCAAACAAGTCCTCCCTAGGTAGCCTCAGTGTGGCCTCAAACTTGTGGTCCTGTTGCCTCAGGCTCCAGAGTGCTGTGATTACAGGCCTGTGTTGCACTATCAGGCTTTTTATTGTATTGAGTTATCCCATGTATGAAGAGGGTTGGTCCAGCTCTTGAATACACATAGAAGGATTTTCTCTGTAACAGGCCACAAAGTGGGTATCAGTTTTGTGACTTGGTCAAGAAAAAGATCAGATCTGGTGGGAAAAAAACCTGCAAGATCTTATAAAATCAAGCAGCTGTGAAGCCTATACTGCTAATATCCAAAAAAAGGGCTCTCATTCTAAGTTAGAAAATTAGACATTAGACATTGCTGCTCATTTCTGGGGAAAAATAGAGAGACGAAGCTTAGGCTGAGAATTGGTAAGTATTAATATATGAGAGTTGTAGTTCTAACTTTTTCTTACATTTTGCTCCAAATTATAAATCTTATTTTTAGAATCATATTTATACCTTTATGCTTTATAAACATAGCCTCATGTTTCTTTTTAGGGCCAGGCTTTTGTGGGGGCAGATTTAGGCACTTCTAGCTATTTATCTTATAGAAAGGCACCAGAATAAAATAAATGAATGAGGAAGTCCACAAAGAAATAATTATGTACATTGTAGTATGTTTACAGCATGCAAGTCTCTCTATATCGATATATATGTGTATGTAAATATGTATGTACATACATGTGTACACATATGAAGATATGCATTTGTTCATTTTGGGTTTTTTTTTTTTTTTGAGAAGTCACACTATGGTGGCTTTGAGTTCATAACCTTCCTGCCTCTACCTATCAAGTATTTACAGACATACATTGCCATGCTTGTCCTCACAAAATATTGTCACATGAAAAACATTAATGCTCAGAGAACTGACTATGCAGAATCCCATTCTGTGAAGGAAATATGTAAGGACTTAACCTTGTTCTCCAGATATTTCTGAATCACTGTCTTCAGGTGTATGGTAGTGCTGCACTCTGTACAACTAGATAGATCCCTGAGAGTGCGCAGAGCCGGGGACCAGCTCTGACCCACTGTGATGGACTCCAGTTCAATATAGTGCCTGCTGCTTCCATTTGGGGTCCAGAGTGAGACACTGGTGAGTTGCTTACAGTTATAATCTTGAATGCTCCCAAAGGCTTGCTGAAGGCTTGGTTCCCACATTGTGTGACTATTGTGGGACTGGTGGAACCTTTAGGAGATGGGACCAAGCAGGAGAAAGTTTAGTAATCTTAAATTTGCCTTTGAAAGGAACTTGGGAGTCTGGTCCCTTCCTGTCTTTGCTTCCCAGCCAGTAGGGGAGGAACAGGTCTTCAGACACAAGTTCCTGCCATTGAAGCACAATGCCTTTCTCGCCAAGAGACCATGGATTGAAATATTTGAAATCATGAGCCAAAATAAAACTTCCTCTTCTTAAGTTAATTATCTCATGATTTTTTTGTCACGGTGCTACAAAGCTGATTAAAATATAAGCTGTGGCATGTACATATAATATAGAAAACACACTTGTGTTCCAATTTACTGAAACATTGGAGGTGTTTTTACTGCAGCATAATGTAGTCTGTCAGAATGAAGACGGTCATGACAAATTTGTGTACACGTATATCACCTTTTAATCATGACTCCAACACTGCTTTAACGTGGAACTATTCTTTTCATTTTACATCCCAGGAAAAGAAAATCAATTAGATTAAATACATTTTTAAGATTCTAAAAATTAGCATTCCACCAAGTAGAAATTTGAGTCAAAATAGATTTAACAGTGAAGCACATACTTCCTCCCCCAAACATCCCACTGACATTCAGGCAACAAGCTGATTGGTAGCTTTTCATCAGAGGACCCTCAGCACTATTTTAAGAAAGAAGCATATGGCATCATAAAACACGACCCAGAAAGGTTATCAGACCACAGGCATAGGACACAGAAACCTTGGCTGTCATGCCGAGCAGAGCTGCTGGTGGCAAAGGGGACAGGGACAAAAATAGGACGCACAGTTTCTTATCTACCATCTACATTGGTAGAATTCTGTCCCTTCAGTCTTTAAAACAGACCAAAGCTGTATACTCGCTGACGTGATCTTTTTAGGACTGGGATTATTTCTATGGGTGTGGTCAATCCCTTTTCCCTGTTTCATAGGAGTTTAAGACTAGCTAATGATAACTGGCCTTTAGGACAGAGTCACAATTGTTTCTATAGAACAGGTGCAGGAACGAATTAATGAGATAATGCAACATTGGCAGGAAACAGAGACTGGCTCTTTTTGCAAGTGTAACAGTTTTACTTGTACACGAATTGTAACTGCGTGTGTGGGCATAGGGAAGGGGAGCCTATAATCCTAGCACTTGGGAGGCAGAGGCAGGAGGATCTTTGTGAGTTCAAGGCCAGCCTGGTCTACACAGTGAGTTCCAGGACAGCTGGGGCTACAGGGAAACCCTGTCTCGAAAAGACCAAAAAAAAAAAAAAAAAGATTTTACCACAGGTGCATAGAAGTGGACTATGCGGGCTGGAGGGATGGCCTAGCGGTTAAGAGCGCCGACCGCTCTTGCAGAGGACCCGGGTTCGATCCCCAGCACCCACATGGCGGCTGAGAACTGTCTGTGACTCCTGTTCCAGGAGAACCCAGTTCCAGGGGAAATCCGAGACCCTCTTCTGACCTCCGCGGCATCGTCGCACGACACAGGTGCGCAGACCGGCAAAGCACACATACATCACAGCCATAAAAATAAAAAAAAAAAAAAAAAAAAAAGTGGCTATGCAAAGGTTTCTCCAACAAGATGTCTAATTTACCGAAGAAAGCACTAAATATTTCAGAGACGTGTGGAGGGTCGATCAAAAAGAGAGCATCATTGTTTCTAAGAAGCCAGGTTGAATCCTCTGTCCCAACATTCCAGGATCCTGGAAGCTGGTGTAATTCCCAAACAATGTCTCTGGCAGCACAAGAAGCCACGTTGAGAGGGCTACCTTCCTATGTTTTTTTTTTGTTTTTTGGTCTTTGTCTTTTTTTTTTTAAAGTATCTTTTTTATTTATTTTTAATTTTTATTTTTTTGTATGCGTGTGAATGTACTGTCTGCATGTAGGTCTGTGCACCCATGTTGTGCAATGCCGCGGAGGTCAGAAGAGGGTCTCGGATTCCCCTGGAACTGGAGTTCTCCTGGAATTGGAGTTACAGATGGTTCTTAGCCACCATGTGGGTGCTGGGGATTGAACCTGGGGCCTTTGAAAGAGCATTTGGTGCTCTTAACCGCTAGGCTATCTCTCCAGACCTTTTTTGGTCTTTTCAAAACAGGGTCTCCTCATAGCCCCAGCTGTCCTGGAACTTGCTCTGTAGACCAGGCTGGACTTGAACTCACAAAGATCCACCTGCCTCTGTCTCCCAAGTGCTAGGATTAAAGGCGTGCGCCACCACGCCCGGCTCACCATTCCTAATTTTATGTTATATTTCAATAGATGTTTTTCTCAGTGACATATATGATAGTCACACAAATTATTATAATAATACTTTGTAGGCATTTTGCATATGAAAGAAATTCTATAGGGGTAGTAGGGTCAATTAAAAAGCTAAATGGAGACTAAAGAGTGATTATAATATATTATTGGTATTTAAAAGAAAATATACATATGCTAAATACACACATATATAAGAATGAGAGAGAGAGAAAGAGAGAGAGAGGAGATAATACTGTAAAAACTCCCTCAGGGTCACAGTGATGTGTCTGAGGGGAGAAGACAGGCCATTGTGTTGGGGAGAGGGAGATAAAGAGGGTGTTTAGTGAGCTTCTGATTGATGCATTTGAGAAACAATGCTGGGCTTTGTATTCATTAAAGTAATAATTTGTTTATAAAACATATTTAAATAATAAAATATATTTATTTAATATATAGTTAAACCAGAGTTCATACAATAATCATGTTACAAAGACTTTGTAGCTAATCTGTAGTCTAGTAAATAATGAAACTACTTAAAGGAAATTTTACAAAACTGTTAACTCTGTCAAGTCCAGTCTCATTTTTGTTAGTTCTCTTTCTTTTCCTTGTTGAAAAGTGGCAATACATCAGGAAGAACCATGGCATTTACAGTAAGATCCCTCATTTCATGAAGACAATCATATGCCCAGGCTAGCATCTCCCATCAAATCAGTAAAAACTTTTTAAAGGCAAAGAAGCTCTAGGTAACTCTTACATTTCATCTAAAGCCTAATCTGAACTTTACCTTTTAAAAAATCGCCCCTATTTTGCTTTCAAGAGACAATTCTGGGCCTAGCGATTAAGAGCACCAACTGCTGTTGCAGAGGACCCGGGTTCGATCCCCAGCACCCACATGGCGTGGCTAAGAACCATCTGTAACTCCAATTCCAGGAGAACTCCAGTTCCAGGGGAATCCGAGACCCTCTTCTGACCTCCTCAGCATTGCACGCCACGGGTGCACAAACCTACATGCAGACAGTACATTCATACACATACAAAAATAAATAAAATTAAAAAAATTTTTCAAATAAAAAAGAGACAGTTCTAGGGGTAGCTTGGTAGCCT
This sequence comes from Rhizomys pruinosus, assembly GCA_009823505.1. NCBI lineage: Eukaryota > Metazoa > Chordata > Mammalia > Rodentia > Spalacidae > Rhizomys > Rhizomys pruinosus. The sequence continues at coordinate 510,803 of VZQC01007700.1, read as the reverse complement.
GAATCTGGCTTGCAAAAGTTCAAGGTCTCTGCCGGCTTCAGGGCGTGGATGTGCAAGACTCCGCCTCACTTCTGGCACTCTCTGGCTCATTTGTTCACAACTCCTTATTACCAGGTTTATGGATCAGCATCTGCTAATTTTTCTTAAGTGTGGCACTCAAAGTCAAGTATGAGTTATTAGAGCATTTTATACACAGTTTGGGAACCTTTCTCCACCATTAAATTCATTGACAGTCAACTCCCAAGGCAGGGATTGGCAGTGTTAAGGTTGGTGTCTGACTGCTGCACATGGTCAAACCTTAACTGACACTGCGTCAGTCTTCAGTGTCTATGTCAGCAGAGACAAACGTTGTCCTTTACATTATCGTGCTTTTAAGCAGGAGAGAAATAAAGGAAACAAGATCATCATAGGAAATGCGGTCTGCCTAGAATTTCCCTGGAGTTTTATTAAAGGTTTAATAATAAGAGCTATAAATGTTTCCACATGAAATGATGTAATAGAGACCTGAGGTGTTTCCTTGTGGACAAATATTTGTAAATGCTAACCCAAATGAAAAGCAGAAATCTATATGATGTTTTACAGTATTCAGTGATATTTTGCTAAGTTGTGAGATAAATTTAATGACTAAATTGATACAGTATTTTTATCTTTACTTAAGGCATTGTTTGTAAAAAGAAATGGATATGGCACTGCAGTGTGTTTTCCAAAATGATCCAAGTTCAAAACTTCATAAAAGAAGGAAAATAAGCTGGGTGTGGTGGTGCACGCCTTTAATCCCAGCACTTGGGAGGTAGAGGCAGGTCGATCTCTATGAGTTCAAGACCAGCCTGGTGTACATAGTGAGTTCCAGGCCAGTGGGGCTACAGGGAGACCCTGTCTCAAAAAGACCCCCCCAAAAAAGGAAAAGTATAATTCAGTATTAATTGTAAATACCTGTGAGACAGGCCAGGGGGACCTACTTCTCCTTGGCTCTAGGTAGAATTAAAGCATTGTTGAAACACTGTTGGACTTTGCTACAATTGCTGTTAGTGTTGATGATAAGTTCTTTACATTCATATTGTGAGCATTCTTTCTGATGCTTATTTTCCTGTAAAATAGCAAAGACACTGGGAACTGGACAATTTGTCTCCTTAATTAGCAGCAATTGGATGCTCTCTTGCTGTCTGAGCTACCTTGAGCAAAAGGACTGTCAGAAAAATGGCCAACTGAACTACCCTTATGCCAGCATCAGCCGTCTTGAACATTCCACAAATTTAGACTACCATATGCAAGATTTCAGCAGATTGCTCAGCAGACCCTTGAAGGCACAGCCCCAGTCAGAGGCATCGGAAGCAGTTTATAGCAGACATTTGCTATCACAACACTGGATGAGCTGTTTCTACCTTGGCCAGTGGAAGAGCCTTTCCCCTATGGAGGAATTACCATGAATGATCCCAAACACGATGACTGATTGGTGCTAGAGGCAAGGCTGTGATTGGCCAAATGAATGGTTGTGATTTATGGGTTGTATTTGCAGGCTGCTTAGGATCAGTCAGGGGACTCCAGGGAAACACATCCTAGTGTTATTTCTGATGTTGCATCATTGAGCTCAGTAAGACTAATCTCTGGAATAGTCTTTTCTTGCTTTCTTCAGTAATGCAGGCTGGTCTGGAAATGGGAAGCTAGAACAGCTGCAGCTTTGAGGGAGGAAGAGAGTGGTGGCAGCAACGAGGGCTTCAGAGGCAGTCCCAAAGCCAGAGCCATCTCCAGGCATTAGGAAACCAAACAGCCCTGCTTACAAGTAGCACTGGTTCCAGGGTCCCAGCTCTGGCTCCCTGGGACAAAGCACTAACAGCCCCTCCTTGATTGCTGAAGAGCCTGTGGCCTGCAAAAGCCTTAACCCCTCCCGTCAGCAGGGGCCACGGGTCCCAGTCAACAGCAGGGTATAGATGTGATACAGTTGATTCCACCATCTATCAGGATCCTGTCCCAAGTGAGATGCCTTTCTGAGTGATGCTAGTTGTGTGAGGGAAGACCATCCATGAAGGGGTTGCTGGCAAGACAGCATTTAGGCACTGGGACACTTGGAAGACCCAATAACTGAAGGAGCAGGTGACCAATTCCAGCACACCACAGAAGCAGAGAAGCAGAGATGGTGTGATGAGAGAGTACAGAGCTGATGATGAAGGCTTGTAAAGAGACAGTGGAGGCTGGAAAGATGGCTCAGCAGTTAAGAGCACGGGCTGCTAGTGCAGAGGACCTGGGTTTAGTTCTCAGCACCCACATGGCATCTGACAACTGATAGTAGCTCCAGTTCCAGAGGACCTGTGGCCCTCTTTTGACTTCTATAGGCATTTTGCAACACAGGTGCACTTACATATATGCAGGCAAAACACTCCTACATAAGAAAAAAAGGAAGGAAGGAAGGAAGGAAAGAAGGAAGGAAGGAAAAGAAGAGACAGTGAAGAGAACCCACAGGTCTTGGTTAGCTAGGATAATTCCAGACTGCAGTCTTTAGGGGCCAGGATCTCGGAGCCCAAAGCGAGAGTTTTAACAGTGCCCAGGAGACAGTCCCAGAACTGGAGGCTTGCACGGGGCCAGCACTGTTGTAGCATTAAGGGTCTTGGTACCAAAGGCCGACACAGGGACTACAATACTAGAGGCTGCCACTGACTGCCGTGTCCACTTCCCATCCTCACTACTGTCAAACACTGAGGGAGGAAGTGCTAAGAAAAAGGGAGCACATGTAACACAGATTTTTAAATGTTTATGTTACACCTTATTTGTTTTAGGACTTTTTTGGGGGGGCCTTTTTGAGACAGGGTCTCCCTTTAGTCCCAGCTGGCCTAGATCTTACTCTGTATACCAGGCTGGCCTTGAACTCACAGAGATTTGCCTGCCTCTGCCTCCCAAGTGCTGGGATTAAAGGTGTGCACCACCATGCCTGGCTTGTTTTAGCACTTTTAAAAGAGCATAGAGAAAGAAAAGTGACAGGTTTACCCAAAAGACTATCAAGCCTTCCCTCCCCGCTTCCCCTGCAGTGCCTGCTGTGCCGAGGGTGTTTATGTTCTCCATCTGTATTTTTACTACGTATTATGTAATTTCAAATTTTAGGTATTTCTTTTCAGGTTTTAAATACACTATGAATAGTATTGCATTTGTTTTGAGGTGGGGTCTCATGTAGTCCAGGCTGGCCTTGAACTTGCTATGTTGTTTAGGATGACCTTGAACTCGATCCACCTGAGTGCACTTCCTAAGTTCTGATGTGATACTAGGGATCAATTGAACTCAGGGTCTCATGCATGCACGGCAAGCACTCTACTAATTCAGGTACATTCCAGACCAGAGATATTGCATTTTAACATGTTGTTACAGTCTATGGTTACATACATATTTAATTCAGCATTCTACACTGATCATTGCAAAACACAGTTTCGCTTTTCCACTGTATTAGTTCTCCAATATATGATCAAACCACAACTTGTTTTACGACCCCAGCACATGGCTTTTTAGATGGTATCTAGATTTGGAGGAATTACAAACAGTCCTCTGGTAAGCATACTGATTGACTCTTTTCTGTAGTTCTGTGCACTAACCTCTCCAAGGACTCTGACTAGGATTGGAGCAACTGTGTCATGGGATATGTGTGTCTGTAGCTTAACTAGGTACCGACAGACAGCTCTCAGTCACTGGAGCAATTACCAGCTCCTCAACAGTGTACAAAGTTTCCATCTGTCTATTCAATATTTAATATTTATCAATATTTTAACTAGTTTTTTTTAGTGTGCTGGTGATTTAATTGCTATGTCCCAATTCTCATATTTTTGGGTTTTCTTTTTTTCTCACTGATTTATATAGACTCTTTCTAGTTCTGTTATAGTTTTATGTGTTGATGTCATTCATACTTCTGTCACATAAAAGATTTAAAAAATTCAAATGTTCCATTGTTTATGTTTTCATACTTGTAAATATTTCTTAGGAAAAGGCACATGGAGTTTTCATCCATAGACTCTTTCAAACATTTCAAAAGCTTGGATTTATACATATTGTCATTAATCCGTTTGAAGTTAGAAAATAAATATTTCCTATAATACAGGGACAAACTTTTCCCCTGTGCACTGCTTACTGAATAGTTTATGCTTTCCTATTGATTGCTAAAGCATTTGTTATCGTATACCAGAATATCCTTTTCTATTTGTTTTGTTTTTGGATTTTTGAGACAGGGTCTATTGCTAGCCCCAGCTGGCCTGAAACTTGCTATGTAGACCAGGCTGGATTTCATCTCACAGAGATCTGCCTGGCTCTGCCTCTCAAGTACTGGGATTAAACATGTGCTCTATCATGCTTGGCTACCAGTATATCTTTATCTATTAAGGTATGTTATTGGACTTTGCCCCTAACTTTGTTAGTTAAACCTTCCTTGTATTTTGAGCTAACTGTAATTGTCTATGATATTGTTCTTTTAAATACCTTGCAGACATTGACTTAAAATATTATAACTGGAAATGTTTTCATTTATGTTCATATTGGGTGAGGATTTTTTTTCTTTCACATAGTACTTGATATATATATGTGTGTGTGTGTGTGTGTGTGTGTGTGTGTATCAAAGGGTTGTAGTACTCAAAAGATTTGTGAAATGGTCCCACTCCCTCTGCCCATCTCCTTGAACAGTCTAAGACAGAAGTTACATGAACTGTAGAATGGCTTATAAGGATAACTCTTCTTGAATATTTACTAAAATTCACTAGCAGACCAGTTTCAGTTTTTTAGGGGTTTTCGAGATTTTGGTTTTCTTTTGCTTCTTCACACAGTATTATAGTTTAAATTTTATCTAGAAAATTCCCAGTTTTGTCTCAGTTTGCAAATTCACTTGCATGTAGTTGGTCATAATATCCTCTTATAGTATTTTTAAGTGATCTGTTAACTATGCCCCTCTAATATTCTCTATATCCCTTGTTTTGCAATTGAAGAATCTTGCCATGTCTTGCCTGTTTCATTGCTATTTTGAAGACATAAGCCTGCCTGCCTGCCTTCCTCCCCACCTTGGATCCCTCCCTCCCTCTCCTCTTTCTTCCTCTCTCCTTTCATCCTTCCTTCTCTCTCTTCTCCCTCCCTCCCCTTCTCTCTTTTGTACCTCCCTCCGTCCTTCCCTCCCTTCCTTCCTTCCTTCCTTCCTTCCTTCCTTCCTTCCTTCCTTCCTTCCTTCCTTCCTTCCTTCCTTCCTTCCTTTTTGAGTCTTCTATGGTAACATTAGAGTTCCTCTCCATTATTCTCTTATTTTCTAACCTTCTGCAGTTCTTGTGTGCCCATTGCTGAATATTCTTGAGTCAACCTGTGGATTCTTTTTTTTTTTTTTTTGGTCTTTTCAAGACAGGGTCTCCCTGTAGCCCCAGCTGTCCTGGAACTCACTCTGTAGACCAGCCTGGCCTTGAACTCACAAAGATCTGCCTGCCTCTGCCTCTGCCTCCTGAGTGCTATGATTAAAGGCGTGCACCACCACGCCCAGCTACAACCTGTGTAACCTGTGGATTCTTTTTTTTTTCTATGTGTATGAATGTACTGTCTGCATGTAGGTTTGTGTACCCATGTCGTGCAATGCCGCGGAGGTCAGAAGAGGGTGTTGGATTCCTCTGGAACTGGAGTTCTCCTGGAATTGGAGTTACAGAGGGTTCTCAGCCGCCATGTGGGTGCTGGGGATCGAACTTGGGTCCTCTGCAAGAGCAGTCAGCGCTCTTAACAGCTAGGCTATCTCTCCAGCCCCAACCTGTGGATTCTTATGTACTAATTATTTCCTTATACAACATACAATGCAGATCCATTTAAAGATACAAATGTCCATCCAAGCACTACTTGTAAATTCAATATATTTTGCAGGTACTTTAAATCTTTAAATTCTACATGTTGAACAATTTTTTTCATTAATTTTTGCTACACAAATTTCTTAATTTAATCTCAAACACTATTTTGACAATATTTTATTATTGGCTTATAAATTTTGTGCATGCTTTGTATGCCATTAACAGTTTAAAATTTATTGACTTTTGTGAATTAGCTATAGCAATTAATTTTAAAAGTAATCCATATATTAAAATGATATGTAGTCTTCAATTGAATATGTACAGAAAGAAAACATGTTAGTTGAGTTACTCAAATTTTCACATTTATTAAATTGAACCAATCTATCAATTACTGAGAAAAATGTTTTATTTAAAAATTGCCTCTTGGGGGCTGGAGACATGGCCTAGTGGTTAAGAGCACCGACTGCTCTTGCAGAGGCCCAGGGTTTGATCTCCAGCACCCACATGGGGACTGAGAACCATCTTTAACTCCAGTTCCAGGGGAATCTGACACCCTCTTCTGACCTCCGAGGCATTGCATGACATGGGCACGGGTACACAAACCTACATGCAGACAGTACATTCATACACATACAATAAATAAATAAATAAATAAATAATCTCCTTTTATACTTTGGGATATTTTTTCCTTGTGATTTCTTTGTCCTAGATTTGGCAGTATTTTTTTTTTTTTTTTAGATTTTCACATCTCTCAATCAGATACTTATTTTATAGTTAAAATTAATGATAATCATTAAGTATTGTTTTCATTAAGTAACAATTTTCATTATTGGTAATGATGCTGTTAGCTTTAAAAATCATTTGAATTGACAGCAATATTAGTATGCTAGTTTTCTTTGGTTAATTCTTCTCTATGTGCAATCAGTGTGACATTTTTCCATTGGCTGAGCAGGAAGATTAATCTATTTACAGTGACAGTAACATATTTTATCACATGATTATGCTTACCTATTTGCCTTTCCTCCTCTTCATCTCTAACTGAAGCAGTCTTATTTATTAATGTGCTTCTTTCAGTGTAGAAGTTACATACATTTGATAGTAACTTCAGCATTTCTACTTTTGTTTCATTTGCTCAGTCCCTGTTGTGATTCATTTCTTTGTGTGACTTGGGGATTTTCATTGTGAATTTGCAGTCCGAAAGGTGCTTTTCCATTGCCTTTAAAATGTATTTTAAGTTGCTTCTACCCTATCTCCAAGATTCCAATGGGCTGGAATGGGATGTAGGGGAAGTCTTCCTGGGATTTGTGAACCCTATGAAGACCATACATTTGGATCCAGTTTCAACTTTTTAGATGCCACAGGCCTCTACCCAGATCCCCAACTGTTCCCACTTCTTACAGCAGAAGGCTGTGTGTGTGTGTGTGTGTGTGTGTGTGTATGTGTGAACATGGTAAATAACAATTCATGGCAAGGGATTTGGGGTACAAGGAAACAGCAGATACTAGGCCTGTGAGGGTAGCTCAGGGGGAGAACAGTCATTTAGCAGGTGCAAGGTCCTGAGTTTGACACCAAGCATCACAAAGAAAGAAAGAAATGGACATCAGTGGAATTGGGAATGTAGCTCCATGGTAGTCAGTGCCCAGCATGCACAGGTTCTGGGTTAGATGTCTAGAACTGTAAGAAAAAAGGAAGGAGGGAAGAAAAGAAGGAAAAAAGAAGAAGAGAGAGGGAGATGGGGAAAGAGAAAGAAAAAGAAAGGGAAATAGGTACCAATGTAGATTTTAAAAGGCCTTTGATAATAATAATAATAATATTATTAGTATTAGTATTAGTATTAACAATACTAATAGACTCGGAAACGTAGTTATGTTTATATTATAAGTAAGGTCAATTGTTTTGAAAATTTACAAGGCTTATCACACCGAGTGCTTGATATTGTCATTACTTGGAATTCTGATCAAGCTTTAAAATGTGTACAGAAAATATTGTGCTTGTGATTTTCCACCCACTCCTGACAAAAAGACATTATAGCTTAATCTAATTAAAGTGAGTCCACCACGAGTGTGCTGGCCTCTCTCAATAATGTGCCTCATCATCCAACTCTCCGTTAATTCCTCAGAGGCTGGCCAGCTCCATATGCTACCAAAATGCTGATGGGGGAGTTTGCTTTCTTCAGTTTTAGGACTTTTTTTAAAGGAAAAAAAAATGTAGGACAGGACTCGGTCAGACGAGAATAAACCAAGAAGCAGGAGGGAGTATTTTTAATGAAATCTATCTAGAGAAGCATGGAAGATGATTTTTCCATATGGCTGGCCTCTTCAGAAAGCATTCTGCTGGGCAGGTATTCTAACTGTAATGGAATGAACTGTTGTCATTACTGAGTGCAGAAATAATGGACAGCTCTGCATGTAGAAAATTTTACAACATGGAACAGTCCTTAACCAGGTAAAAACCCAGGTTAAGCTTATCCATTTACTGTCCTGCTTTTCTGGGCCACCCTTAAGGTATCAGTGTCCTTAAGTATAGAAATGATTTATGCCACTGATTTATCAAGGGGATGGAATCCAGGTGAGCAGAGGCAATGTGCTCAGGTGGCAACTGACCCTCCTAGAGCAGGCAAGTCATAGCGCTCAGTCCATAGGTGGGAGCTGAAGGTGGTCTGACAACTTTCATAATGGATTGATATTACCTGTCGGGGATGGGGTGGGAATATCTCCGTAAGAAGAACCAGGAATCCAAGGATCATAGCAGTTTGTTCTGTTTCCAGTTTAGACTGCTGCTGCTCTGCTTTGCAAGCACTCAATCATACCTTAGAAAATATGAAGAAATGCTGTCCTGAATGGGGCTGGAACGTGAGGAAGGGCGTCCTGAGGTCTGGAGCCAGCTCTAAACTGTGGCTGCATCTCTGTAACAGCTCATATAAACCCATGCTGCCCAGTGGACCGGTGTGTAGCTCAGCTGTCACATGTGGGCGAGACAGTCTTTAAAAATATTTTTTATTGATTCACAAATTTCATACAATATATTTTGATCATATTCAGACTTCCCTCTCCTCTCTACTCTTACCTCATACCCCCCAACTTCATGTCCTCTATTATTGACTTTTATTTTTATTATTTTTTAAAATATTCTATTTATTATTTTTATTTTCTGTATATGAGTGGATTGCCTACATGTATGTAAGTGCACCCATGTCTTATAATGCCTATGGAGGTCAGAAGAGGATGTCAAATCCCCCTGGAACTGGAGTTATAGACAGTTGTTAGCTGTCAGAGGAATGGAACCCAGGTCCTCTGCAACAGCAGTGCTCATAACTACAGAGCCCCTATTATTGTATTGTTTTGTAATTTTGGGGGGTCTTTTTGAGACAGGGTCTCTCTGTAGTCCCAGCTGTCTTGGAACTGACTTTGTAGACCAAGCTGCCCTTTAACTCACAGAGATATGCCTGCCTCTGCCTCTCAAGTGGTAGGATTAAAGGTGTGTGCTAGCACACCCGGCTATTGACTTTTTTTAAAAGGCTTATTGAATCTAATCTGTATTTCCTAAATACTCTTGAGTGTGGGTCTATCTCTGGAAATCTGGCCAATCTACCAGCCATCAAACCAGTAAGGAAAACATACTCTTGCTCTCCCTGCACCTACCAATCACCAATAGATCCTCAGCGAGGGCTAAAGCTTCCTGCCCACCTCTCCCATCCATGCTGGGCCCCTGTCTGGCTTGGGCTTGCACAGGTCTTGTGCATGTTGTCATAGGTGCTGTGGATTCTCATGTTTGGTTACTCTGTTGTATCCAGACAACAGTTTCCTTGTGGTCATCAACCACCTCCGGCTCTTACAATCTCTCTGCCTCTTTTTCCACAATGATCACTGAGCCTTGGGAAGGAAGGGTATTAGGGCTGAACACTCCACAGTCTCTCACTCTCTGCACATTGACCAGTAATGGGTTTCTGTGATAATTTTCATCCACTGCAAGTAGAGCCCTTTCTGATAAGAGTTGAGAAACATACTAATCTATGGGCATAAAATCATTATTAGTCAGTTTAATAGTATGACAAGCCATTCTTGATGACCTTAGCAGTGTAATTCTCTCTTCTGTGCTCTTAAGAGTGTCTCCTTCATGTCTCTCCTCTCCCTTGGCCTTGGGAATCTATATTTATTTTTACTTCTGACTCTACAGAATGTGACAGTCTATAGAAAGTAATTATATCTTGTCTATCTTTGTGTCTTCAATACATGACCACATGGCACAGCAGTGATGTTTGGCAAATGAATGATGAAATGCTGAGTACCCAGAAGTCACCTTCTGCAGTTGTATTCCACGTGGGGATTGTGCACTGCCATGTGTAAGTTGCAAAGCTCTGTGAAGGTATTATGGAACCTTGGTAAATATTCATATTGATTGGATAGAGATTATGTTTTCCTTCTGGGAGTTTGTTGAGCAGCAGGTTGAGCAAGAAACACATTGTTCTAGATTTGTGTTCTCAGAGGATTCTGCCAAGTTCAGAAATTTATGGGAGCTTTCCGCTCTACACACAGATGGTAGCTTACACTCTTATTTCATACCCATTATCACATTGATGCTCTTAGAAACTCTGTGAGAAGAGTAGGCTCTCATTGTCATCACTTCACAGAAGACAGCAAGATGGATGGTTGAGTGACGTGTTCTTGGTCCCATGTCAGGGTGACGTTACAAGTCGGACATGAGTCTTCCTTTATCTGGTGTTTTTCTACCTTGGGTTTGCCACCCCAGGTGCTGGCTGAAATGCTTAATCTCTTAGCTTTTGTTTTCTTTTCTAAAAGGGGGAGTAGTATCGTCCATGCTGTGAGGAGGTAAGATGGGAGAATTAAAACACTGCTCAGGTATACTGCAAATATTCTCATTATGCATCTTGGTGTTTTCCATGATTGATGGACATATATCTTCATTCATAATGCATCACTTCTACTGGCACTAATGATAATTCTGTAGCCAAGGATCCAAGCAAACCTGCTTCAATACTTCATTATGAATATTTAACAGGACATTCAAGCACTTCTCACACCCTTTGCTACCACCATGGAAACTGGTGATCAGTATGATGTGGCTGCCTGCCAGATAATACTTTGAGATGATTTCTAGGTCATCGACAGCAGTCGGGCTGGATGGAGGCAATTTAATTTATAATTGCTTATGACAATTGCTCCATCCTTGGGTCTGTGCTGAAAGAAATGGTATCTTTATTCTTCTTTGTCTTTTGCCAGCTAAGATGTGCTGCAAATGGAGCTCAAAGCATTTAATTTCTATTATCAGTTCACAATGATTGCCTTCATTGGAGATCACATGGTACAGGAGAGTGGAGCTGAAGGTCCAGCCCTGCTACCAGCAGTGTTTTCTGGTTTCAAAGCCACAAGTTGGTAGCTTTTTTATACATGTGCAGCAGGGACCCTTGAGGGTCCTCACTAGGGGAGTGAGTGACCAGTCCTATCTAGCCCAATTCCCGGAAAGAATCACATCCCTTCATATTCTTATTTTTTTACATTTTATCATTATTTTATTTTCATGTATATGAGCACATTGTCTGCATGTGTGTGAGTGAATCTGTGTCACGCAATGGCCACAGAAGTCAGAAGAGGGCTTTGGGTTCCCGGGAACTGGTGTTACAGATGGTCGTCAGCTGCTATGTGGGTGCTGGGAATCAAACCCAGGTCCTCTCCCAGAGCAGCTAGTGCTCATAACCACTGAGCCATCTCATCCTTCATAGTCTTACAATGGGCATGGGTAATGCTATTTTTGCATGAATGGGATGCTATTGATGATCTGTACTTTGCATCCGGACTTTAGACTCTTTTCTACAGTAGAGGCACAATTAGCACCCTTCTCTTCTCCAGACTGGGTCATTTGCACGATTCTGTTGTTTCTCAGCTTTTGCATTGGGTTCCCTCTGCTGCTGTTACTTGTCAGTACCCACGTGGGAATGGAATGGAGTTCCCCTCCCACTTCGTCTCCTCCAACATGCCTGTCCAATGAGCTTTATTTGCTCAAAAGATATTTTTATCCTAAGTTCTCCTACTTGAAAACCTCCCCTGCTTTACATGGTCCAGTCCAAAACTTTCCTCCTGGTACTAGAAGCTGCATTAACCTGAGCTGCGCTCACCTAGGCACCTCGGAATCTCATTTTCATCAGAAACATTTCTTATCATTTTGCTTTTGATGACACTTGGCTTCAGCCTAACATATTCTCTCTCCTGCTTTACTTTGTGGAAAAAGCAGATATTGGGGGGGTAGCTCAGTGGTGTGTCCATATGCTTAGCATGCCTAAGATCCTGGGCTCAACGCCCAGGGGGATGGGGGGGAGAGAGAGAGAGAGAGAGAGAGAGAGAGAGAGAGAGAGAGAGAGAGAGAAAGAGAGAGAAAGAAGACTGGAAAGAGGGAAGAAGAGAAGGGGAGCCAAAGGAGAAGAGGAGGAGGAAGGGGAAGAGGAAGAGGAGGAGGAAGAGGAGGAGGAGGGAGATCACAAATGTCTCCATAGCACCTATTGCTAGCATTTCAGTCCACGCTATTCCTTTTCATCTCTGACTTGTTACATATGTTGATGGAACATATTTTGCAGCTGAATCAAGTGCTGCTCAGAATTGTTTCCAAATGTTTCAATTGAAAATATTACCCTGCTTTTATAAGAAGGGCTTTCTGACCTCTTCTTCATGTATAGAACAAAATTAAAATCCTAGTGCTCCATTTCTTTCTTAACTTAGTCACAATATATTATAGAAAGGATCAGAATATTCCAAAATAAATTCCTTTAAAAATTACATTCCCAATTATGAATATAGAGCATTCTTGTTATAAGGAATATACAATGTAATCTTATACCTCTAGAGAACCCTAATACATAAAAATAGGAAAAGCCACTCACAGATTGAGCCCTCTGAGAAAGCTGTCAATGTATTGACAAGGGTCTTTCGGGTACGTTTCCCACAAAATTTTGGCTTCTCTATCTCTGTCCTGCTGTTGACCCTGAGCTGTATTGTTCTGAGCCCTTCCTGCTGAGCAGACAAGTCACGGAATGTTCACATAACACCTCACCAAAGCTCCTTCAGCCTCGAACAGATTGGGTATTGAACAAAGGCTATGGGTTAAAGGGTTGGTTCCCACCCTTTGGTGCTACTGGGACATTCTGGAATATTTAAGAAATGATACCCAAAGCTGGATCATTAGATCATTGGTGGTGTGCCCTTGAAGGGATATTGGGACCCTGGCTCCTTCCTTCATCCCTTCTCGGCTGTCAGGAGGTGAGCAGTTTTCCTATGTTGTGAACTTTAGCCATGGTGTGCTAACTCACCATAGGCCTGAAAGCAATGAGGCCAAACAACCATGGACTGAAGCTTCTGAAACTGAGAGCCAAACCAACCTTTCTTCCTTCTAACTTAATTATTTGTGGCATTTTGTCACAGTAGCAGAAAACCAACACAAGATTCATTCTCCCATATAAGGTCAAACTGTCTTCCCTACAAATCTCTAACACATTTCTTCTATGCCAGCATTAAGGTGTCTGTTATGCATTGCACATGTAATTTGGAGGCCTCTGCACATATTTCTGTCACTTCAATGAGAAGAGATCTTGAAGTCTCGTTTCTGGCAAGGGGTGTTACTGAATCTCTAATATAATGCTTAGCACACAGATGACATTCAATAGACACTCTATACAAATGAGTACCTCAGTATTACTTAGGTTTTCTCATCTAGTGGGTCAGAGAATAAATGTTCACTTATACATGATTTGTAAGTTCCACAGTAGTAGAGACATAACATTCTATGAAGATTTGTTAAGTTTACTGGCACATTGTATCTTGTTTTTTTTTCTTTTTAGTTTTACACTTTTTTTGGTATTTTTGAGACAGGGTCTCCCTTTTAGTACCAGGTGTCCTAGAGCTCGCTCTGTAGACCAGGCCTGCCTTGAACCCACAGAGATCCACCTATCTTTGCCTCCCGAGTGCTGGGATTAAAGGCGTGCGCCACCTCACCTGGCACATTGTATCTTTTTTTTTAAATTTTTTTTTATTAATTTTATTTATTTATTTCTGTATGTGTATGAATGTACTGTCTGCATGCAAGTTTGTGCACCCATGTCGTGCAATGCCACGGAGGTCAGAAGCAGGTGTCGGATTCCCCTGGAACTGGAGTTCTCCTGGAATTGGAATTTCAGACGGTTCTCGGCCGCCATGTGGGTGCTGGGGATCGAACCCGGGTCCTCTGCAAGAGCGGTTGGCACTCTTAACCGCTAGGCCATCTCTCCAGCCCCACATTGTATCTTTTATGATAGACATGGTGCCCGATTACAAGTTGAGAGGTTGGGAACAGACTGTAACCAATGCATTATTCAGCTCGACAATATGCAACTATGTACTTTACCACTACAAGGTCCTGGGTCTTCCCATGTAGACATCTCCCCAACAGAACATCAAATACCACCAGCACTTTGAAAGCTTGCTCAGTGTCCAAGTCAAGGTTGCTTCTAACTGTAGTTTAATTTTGTATATTTTTCACCTTATATATACTGAACATAAGTGTGTATTCTAGCATCTTTCACACAGTACTGTTTTGTGGGATTCATCTATACAATCATGGTTCATTACTTCCACATTCTGGCATATTCCATTTTATTGTTATAACAATTTATCCATTCTATTATGTGTTTGGGGGGGGCATTAAGACAGGCTCTCCCTGTAGCCCTAGCTGGCCTGGAACTCTCTAATGTAGACCAAGCTGGCTAGATCTCACAGAGATCTACCTGCTTCTGAATCTCAAGTGCAGGGATTAAAGGAGTATACTGCCACACCCAGCTACTTTAAAAACTTCTGAGTATGGTCAGTGTAAACAGCAGCCACATTTAAACATGAACATGGGTTTTCACTGGAATGAAAATTAAAAACTAAGCATGATACCGGAATTCGGGATATCCAGCTGCATCTGTACTTGATGAAGTTTAAACCTGTTTCTGTTACTCTGAATCCATCTGAAATTTAGTCTTTGGAAGTTAATTTTTCAGCTGTGATAAGACATTAGACCTGGAGGAAACCAGGATCACAGAAAGATTTGAATGTGATAATTGATGGCAGATCAGATGTGGAACAGAACAATTATAAACAGGATTTTCTGAAATGCTTCTTAAAGAATCAGTGTAGAATGACTACAAAATTGAAAACCTCACATTCTCTTAAAGATATTTCAACTGAAGATGGGTTTAGTTGAACAAAATTTTAAATGTGCATACCAGTAAGAGATATCATTCAAAAGCAGGACACCCTCTTTTTGCCAAGTACAGAACCTGTTCCCACAAGTTGTAAAATACAAACTTCAAACACCAAATGTGTCAGTCATTTAGTTTTGGTCACACTTTGCCCTTCTGTTTCTGTGATCATGCTACACAAATCCTCTTGGGTTTCCTGTTTATTAAACACGTGCTCTGAAATCTTCATGGGCTGGTGCTCCAGCAATACAGACCTGGAATGGAAAGATGTGCTTTGTTCTTATGAAACCAGGTATTGAGTCAGGGAAAGTATGTAGATAACAGTTCCAAGTCCATCCCCAGGAATGATACCAAAAATATTTACAAACTATTTGAATGGTATCTTGCAATGAAAAGTCTAACTTAATTCGCATCTACAAAATGACAAATTGGAAATAATGGCCATAGAAAAGATGCTCTTTTTGCAACATGAGAGGGACTGGCTCATACATAAACAATGAAATTCCTAAGGTTAGAATTGCTGATTCACTTTAGTCCTGACATGTAATGCTTCTAGAACTAGTCCTTCCTGGCTCCCACTATTTGTAAGCATCATCCTCTTTTACCTAAACATCAGGTTTAGAAGGCTTCCTTCCTTCCTTCCTTCCTTCCTTCCTTCCTTCCTTCCTTCCTTCCTTCCTTCCTTCCTCTCTCTTTCTCTTTCTTTTTCTTTCTTTCTCCTCCTCCTCCTCATCCTCCTCCTCTTCCCCCTCCTCCTCCTCCTCTTCCTCCTCCTCCTCCTCCTCCTCCTCCTCCTCTTCCTCCTCCCCCACTCCTCCTCCTTTTCACTTTGTTGATTGTTTTTTGACATTGTCTCCCTAGAGCCTGGAAGTCATGGTGTGAATCAAGGTAGCCTGGATCTCATGGAGTTCTACCATCCCTGGTGTAGAAGGATTACTTTATTAAGAGCTTAAATTGTCTCATATCCTTAGTCTCGTCAGATATCTTGCAAGCCCTCCTGAAAAAAAAAAAAAAAAAAGTATCCAAATACTTCCCTATATGGCCACAGAGTGTTTTTGCTTTTAATCTAAATTCTAAACATCTCCTCAGACATTTTACACTCAATTTGTCCTCTTCTATATTTCCAGTCTCTACTATACATGAGTTTGTTTTGCTTTGATAATTTCTCTTCTATGGGATGTTCTTAGTGTTTCCTAATTTTTCCACATATCCACCTTTTCATACCTTGAGGCCAAGGTTAAACACCATCTGCACTTTGGCTTAGAGAAATGCAGATCTCATCTTGATTTAGCATTGGCCTCTTTCTACCTTGTGTGATAGAGCATCCCTTTCTCACAAAGTACGGCATGGGAAATGTCTCAGATTTTGTATTCTTTTCTTTTTAGACTTTGAAATGTTTGTATTTTGAAAATTTGGATTTTGGAACATGAGCTAAGTTGGGGATAAGAACCCAGTCCAAACATGAAGTTCAGTTATGCTTCCTATGTACACGATGTTTATAGCCTAAAGGTGGTTTTATGCATTTTAATAATTTTGTACATGTAGCAAGTTTCATGATTTAGAATTTATCACTTGTGACATCATTCTGGTATTCAAACACATTTCAGATTTTTGGGATATGTCAGATTTTAGATTTTTGGATTAGGGATGTTTAATCTGTAGATTGGTGACATAATTCTTTTATGTGTGCTTTTAACTTTGTAGACAGCTAGGCTTTCTTTTTGTATTTCTAGGTTTACTATAGTTTCCTGCATCAAGTGCTAAATAATTTGCATTTATTTGAGTCTGGGAATTCAGTCTTTTATAGGAGATAAACACACAAAACCAATGGACTGAGTGAAACCTTAGGCAGGAATTTGCTACAATCTTACTACAGAATCTTAGAATATCACTTCCTTGTATATAAAAGTCAAGATATTGGTTTCCATAACTTTAGGGGGTGTTAGTCTTAAGGATGAAAGAAGAAATGTAACCACTTCCTCCCCCACTTACAACTACCTACTTACTATGAGCATTAGTCTCTTTAATTATAGCTAAGGAGGAGGAATAGTTTTTTAGGGCCAGGACCTGATTCACTTGTCAGATAAGAAATTAGATTCTCTAAAAGTGATATAAACTGGAGTTTTGTGACTATCTGTAAGAGAACTGACTCCTAAGTGCAAGTGTGATAAGAAGCCTTAGATGTTATATTTTATCACAGGTAAATAACTGACAAATAGAAAAGTTACCCTTTTGTGATTCAGAGGAGGCTGTAAGCATGGATTTAAACAGAAGCTGAAAGAGATTGCTTTGGGGACTAGAACCTGAGTATCTCTGGATAAAGGGACAGATTCTGGGTTGTGAGGTATTGCAAAGCTACAAGGAGAGGCCAGTTTCTTGGGAGAATTCGCATCTGGTGAAGCCTCACGAAAGGGGTTGCTGGTGCCTGCTGCTCAGGTGAAATGTGACTCCACAACTTGGTTTCAGTTCTGGCAAACATGTAATCTCTCCAACATCATTAGGAAAAGTCTTATTGGAATTGGGGACAAAACAGATATAAGCAATACCAACCAGAAATCAAGCTGGGGGGAGGGAAGCCTTGGAAGGAAAGCCCAGGTAGATTCTGAGAATGTAAAGTATTTGATGGAGTTAAAGTATTTCTCAATTCATTTTGACTGATCTAAGAAAACTCCCAACGAAAACAAGCCCAGGCCTAGATGGTTTCATGGCAGAATTCTATAAAACATTTCAAAAAGACTTACAACCATTATTATTCAAATTGTTTAGAAGGATACAAATAGAAGGAATTCTCCCAAATTCCTTCTATGAAGCCAGTGTCACTTTATTACCAAAACCAGGCAAAGATACAACCAAAAAGGAGAACTATAGACCCATCTCACTAATGAACACAGATGCCAAAATTCTAAACAGGATACTGGCAAATCGCATAGAGACCCACATAAAGAAGATCATCCATTATGACCAAGTTGGAGTCATACCAGAGATGCAGGGATAGTTCAACATACGAAAAAAAACCACACCATCATCTTAATTGACACAGAAAAAGTCTTTGACAAAATCCAGCATCCCTTCATGCTTAAAGTCCTAGAAGGAATTGGATTGGAGGGATCATTCCTTAATGTAATCAAAGCCATATACAGGAAACCCACAGCCAATATCATCCTAAATGGGGAAATGACAGAAACATTCCCTTTAAAGGTAGGAACTTGGCAAGGCTGCCCCCTGTCACCACTCCTCTTCATATAGTGCTTGAAACATTGCAGAGCAATAAGGCAGAAAAGGAAATTAAAGGAGTACTAATTGGAAAAGAGGAAGTCATGCTATCCTATTTGCTGATGATATGATTGTTTACTTAAGTGATGCTAAAAACTTCACCAGAAAACTCTTAGAAACAATTAACAGCTTCAGCAAAGTGGCAGGATACAAAATTAACCTAAAAAATCAGTAGCTTTCTATACAATAACAAGCAATAGAAAAGAAGAAACTCATTCAAATACCTCAAAAATAATAAAATACCTAGGAACAAACCTAACTAAAAGCACCAAAGATCTCTACAACAAAATTTTAAATGCTTAAAGAAAGAAATTGAAGAAGACATCAGAAGATGGAAAAACCCTCCATGCTCATGGATTGGGAAAATTAACATTGTAAAAATCTCCATTTACCACAAACTCTCATATAGATTTAATGCAATACCAATTAAAATCCCCAAGAGTTTCTTCACAGGCTTGGAAAGAAAGTCCTTAAATTCATTTGGAAAAACAAAAGACCCCGAATAGCCAAAACAAACCTGAGTGAAAAGAGCAATACAGGGGGAATCTCTATACCAGATTTAAACTATACTACAGGGCTATAGTCATAAAAAACAGCTTGGTACTGGCACAAAAACAGACCTGTTGACAATGGAACAAAACTGAAGATCCGAACTTGAGCATATACAATTTCAGCCATCTCATATTTGACAAGGGGGCCAAGAAGACACAATGGAGGAAAGAACAGCACCTTCAGCAGTGGTATTGGCAAAACTGGTCACCAATTGTAGAAGAATGAAATTAAACCCCTACCTCTCACCCTGCAACAAAAGTCAATCCAGATGGATAAAGACCTAGTGTGAAACCATCTGAGGATAGAAAAGTTGAGCAGACTACAAGACATAGGCATAGGAAAAGACTTCCTAATCAGACAGCAGCTGCTGAAGAATTAAGGTCGACAATTGACAATGGCCTCATTAACTCAAAAGCTTCTGTACCTCAAAAAGAAATAACTAAGGAAGTGAAGAGAAAACCCACAGAGTGGGAGGAAAACTTCACCGCAGATACATCTGGCAAGCATTGATTTCCAGAATATATAAACTACTCAAAAAAAAAAAAAAAAAAAGAAAGAAAACAAATACCCACTCAATAGATGGAGCAAAAGAGCTGAACAGAGACTTCACAAATGAAGGAATTAGAGATGGCTGAGAACCATCTTTTTTTTTAATTTAATTTTATTGATGTGCTTTGTGCATTTCGTACATCATTTTCCAATTCAGATCAGGCATATTTCCCTTTCCCTCCCCCCCACCCCACCCATCCCAGATCATGTATTCTGCCATACTGTCCTGCATCTTTCAGGTTTTTTTTTTTTTCCTTTTTTAGCTATAAGTGATAATCCATGAGTATAAGCATCTTCGTTGCAAAACCAATCTACAGCTGTTGTGCCCAACCCCCACAGTCCCACCATTCAGTGGGGGTGACAGGTTGTTTGTTCAATCAAGTTGATCAAATGAGTGTCCAGACTACATTGCTGTATTTTCACCGTTCACCCCAATCGCAGCCTTTACATTTCTACCATGCCCCTCCTTCGCAGATTGTTCCCTAGGCTTAGAAAAGGGGCACAGGTGGATGAGAAGTAAAACTGTCCTCTCTCTCTGAGCTGTTGACTTGGATTCTGGTCAATTCTGGCTGTTTCTTTCATGGGCTGACAGTTTTGTTCAGGAGTAACCTTCGATCCTACTAATGAAGCACAAGCAATTAGATATATAGGTATTTAGACAGCACTAATAGTTATGGTAGGTTACTTTGGAACCATCTTAAGAAGTGTTCAGGGCCTGGAGAGATAGCCTAGTGGTTAAGAGCACTGACGCTCTTGCAGAGGACCCGGGTTCGATCCCCAGCACCCACATGGCGGCTAAGAACCGTCTATAACTCCAATTCCAGGAGAACTCCAGTTCCAGGGGAATCCGAGACCCTTTCTGACCTCCCGGCATTGCACGACACGGGTGCACAGACCTGCATGCAGACAATACATTCATACAACTACAAAAAAAAATAAATAATAAATAAAAAAAATTAAAAAAAAGAAAGTGTTTCAACATTGCTAATATTTAAGGAAAATGCAATAAAAAAAATTAAAAAAAAAGAAGTGTTCAACATTGCTAATATTAAGGAAATGCAATTAAAAACATTTAAATATATCTCTATTCCAATAAGACTGGCTAGGATCAAGAAAACTAATGATACCAAGTGTAGAGAGGTTGTGGGGAAAGGGGAACACTCATCCACTGCTGGTGGGATGTAAACTCGTGCAGCCACTATGGAAAGCAGTGTGGAGAACCCTTGGAAGACTTAGAATGAACTTGCCACCTGACCCAGCTATACCACTCCTGGGTATGTACCTACAAGACTCATCTTACCACAGAGATACATGCACAGCCATGTTTATTGCAGGTCTCTTCACAATAGCAAGGAGCTGGAACCAACCCAAGTACCCCTCAACTGATGAGTGGATAAAGAAAATGTGGTACATCTACACAATGGAGTTCCATGCAGCAGTAAAGAAAGAGGACATCATGAACTTTGCAGGTAAATGGATGGAGCTAGAAGATATCATGCTGAGTGAAGTAACAGAGTCCCAGAAAAACAAACAATGAATGGTATCCCTCATCTGTGGATGCTAGCACTGATTACCTAATTGTTTGGCAAACTGAGCAACATCAGTGTGATCTGAAAACAACTGTGCTCTTATATTATAGAATCACTTAAAAAAAAGAGAGAAAAGAAAAAAAAAAAAAAGAATTCCCATCAGTAAATTTCAGGGAACTGGCCAGGTTTCTGTCAAGCTGAATGGAAGCACATCCCTAGGTATCTGTACACTTGTGCATGGCTCAGAAACGGGAGGAAGAGTAAGTAGATGGAGCCATGAATACTGATGCACAAATTTAACTTTAAACTAATTGTTTAGGCAGATTGCATCCTACCTGGGAATTTCTAAAAAGCAAGGATAAGACCATGTAAAGGTTTCATCCAAGTTATACCCTTTATAAGCTGTCTTTCTCCTGAGTAGTCTTTATCTTTGGTCTGCATCAATATCTCTAAGATAACCAAAAAAGAATTTCTGTAAGATTAAGGAGATGAATCTTAATAACACACTTTTTATAGGAAATGTTTCAGATTTTGGATTCAGATAGTTTCAGATAGTTTTCATAGATTCGATTGCTTTTTTTTCTTTCTTGAACTGCCCACTTTATCCTCTGCTTGCTACATCCACACACAAGTCATTTTGTTTGTTAATTTGGTGAGTGTAAACTCACTGTAGTTTTAACCCTTAGTTTTCCTGTGTTCAGCCTAATGTCTACTGGGCCCTTTGAAGTGAGTGCAAGTCATTGTGCTATGTTGGTAGCAAGGACCACAGAGGGCTCTCGTTCTCCTGAGGAATGTACAGAATTACAAATGCCAGAATAATAGAAATGCAAAGAATTAAAAGGGTAAGAAATACAGAATGCAACGTGAGCAGAGTGCAGGAAAGAGGAGAGCTGTCTACTGTGACGATCAGCAGGTGAAGCTGCAGGCACAGTGAGACTTGGAAGGCAGAGCTGGGGAAGAGGAAAGGGAAATTCTAGATGTGGAGACGATTGTGAGCAAAACTAGAGAGGTCCCCTGGTGCCTGCACATCCTGCTCTAAGGATCTCGAAGTTGCCATTGCACAGTCAGAGCCTGACATCCCAAGCCCTGCTGTCCTGAGGTCTGGGGCTGGGAGGATCACAGGTGGGACATAATGAGTCCTTCTCTCAGCCTCATCATTTTGAGGCCATGGAGAGGAGGACATGTAGGAACAAGAAGGGTGAAACAGGACAAACAATAAAGCTCTTAGCTTGTCACATGTGCAGACACCTTATGACTGTATTTTCTGGAAACTCTTAGAATATCCAGCACTTTCACATTTTTGGTAAGAAATGGGGTTACTGTAAAGAATAATGTCAATATCCTTCAGCTATAACATAGAACAATTCTCCATCAATTGACCAGGGTGTCACAATTATTCTTTACCGTCAGTATATAAAACATTTCTACATATTGTGACAGGGACTCTCTGTGCTTGTAGCTAATAAATTATGCCAATTACGAAAGTGATTTCACCCTTAGGTGAATATAAAGGACCAATGTTGATAGCCTCGCTTGAATGAGAATCTGGTCTTCTAAAGGTCATTCCAAACAAGCTATGTTAGAGGGCAAATATTTGACAATTAAAGGAAGAGAGGACTTTTATCATTCACTTAAGTTTTACAACAGTCCTAACTGTTCACAGAATTCCCAGAAAGAGTGTAAAATTTCTTCTGTGGAGTCTTCTTTTGGTATGGGGCAGGGCGATGGGGTCACTCATTTCAAAGAAAAACTCACTGTATTGGAGACCCATTACAAAAACAGAGAAAGAGTGTGTATTTCTAGACAACAGGACTGTGTGCAAGCTTACAGTGCCAGCCAGTTATTTGGAAAGAACATAATCAAGCAACAAAATCAAGCAGGTGCATCTGGGCTACAGCTAGGTGGCTAACTACAGTGTAGGTGTCTATGGCTGTTTGATCGCTGAGGACCTACTAGTAATTGTGACATAGAGCCCTGGCTCCTCTCTGGACACTCTTTGGACTGTTTTCTTATTCATGTTTGCACTATGAACTCCTGAAGGCAAGAGATTGCTGACCAATCTGAATTTTTAGCTCAATGCCTAGACACCCTTTCATGAGGCACTTACTAGGTCCCAGACCATGTTGAGTGATGATAAGAATTAGAGGAAATTGGTCAAAATGGAAAACATGGAAGCCTGGTCAAATTCTTGAAATATCAAAGAAGAACACTGGCTGAAAATCAAATGCAGCAGTATCTGGTGGTCACAGTCCCTGATCCATGAGGGACCATGGGTCAGTGGCGAGGCTGCAGTATGGGACAGGGCTTAGGATATTCTCAGCTTTTTCTAGAGAAAGGGCTTTAAAACCAGCAATCATGGGGCTGGAGAGAAGGTTCAGTGGTTAAAAGCACTAGCTGCTCTTGCAGAGGACCCCCATTTGATTCCCAGCACCCATATGGTGGCTAACCAATGTCTGTAACTCCAGTTTCAGTGGAATCCGATGCCCTCTTCTGACCTCTGTGGGCACTGCATGACATGGGTGCAGTTATACACATGCAGGTAATACACTCATACATATAAAATAAAAATAATAAAACTTTTTTTTTAAACCCAGCAACCATTTTGAGCATATTAAGGACAAAAAGCTTTAGGAACGGCTCCTTTCCCTGTAGACAACTGGCCTTACCCATTGGAGAAAGATCTACTCAAGGGTAAACCTGGCCCAATGACCACTGAGAATATTCCAGTTAAAAGATGGCAATAATCACAGAGATCCACCTGCCTCTGCCTCCCAAGTGCTGGGATTAAAGGCATGTGCCACCATGCCCGGTTCACTCCATGTCATTTTGCAAGCTTAGCTCACAGCCTTTCCCATGAGATTCAAACCGTTATAGTGATTAGGAGTTAATATGAAGTTGACCTGATTCCACAGTTGTTTCACATCAACCATGTGCCAGAGCTGGGCCAGCAGGCACTAGAAACATATATGGGGCATTCTCAAGCTTTGTAGATGAAGCTCAGTAGAGTAAGAAAGTGACACAGATGTGTAAAAGTGTGTGCAACAAAGGAAGAAGAGCTCATTATTGGGAAGCCCAGAGAGGCCTATCAGAGTGTTGGGAGAAGACTCTGAAGAGGGGCGTGCCTGCCAGAATGCTAAGGAAGAGGATCAGGGTGTAAGGCTGGGGAATTGTTTGCATCCTATTGAAACCTAACCTGCATGGGAAGGGCAGATACCATGGGGTGACTGGTGTGGAGATGGACCTAAAGGCCAAGCAAGTGCAAATATCAGACAGGTAGGGCTGGCTCCTCCGAGAGGGCTGCAAATGCCTTTCTAAGGAACTGAGGCTCATCTTTAAGGTCTTGGAGAGGAGGAGGTGGAGGGGATATAAGAACAGGCTAGGACAGAAAGAGACTGGCTACATCTAGCAGTGTAGGGGATTCCACAAATTCTGTGGTCCTGGTGAGCCAACTGAAACTTTCAGGGTCTTCATTTCCTCTCGAGTCAGATGAGAAGGCTGAACTAGATGTTATATAAAGTCCCTTATGTTCACATTCCGAGGGGCAGTTAAATCAAATCTTATTTAAAAATTTCCCAAGGAGTTTTACCTGTTACCAGCCTGAGTGATTCTTGAAGGAGTTAAATCTAACTTGGTTTTATTAGAATATATGCCACTCATACATTGCCTCAGAGGAAATGCACAGGTCAGCAATACTGTTCTCTTGTTCTGAAATACACTGATTGATGCTTAGAATTCCTTGGCCGGCGGTCTTCTCCACTGTCCCTTCTCCTGAGTTGTGACTGACTGCAAAGCCTCTTCTACATGTCACAGATACTGGCATGCTGGCTTCTGAGAAATAAAATTCAGAATGGAGGAAGGGAAACAAATGATCCCATTCTTCCTACTGCACATATTTCCCATCGTGTATCTAAAGGCCATATCTTTTCAACAGCTGATAACAGAACCAACTGCTCTATTTAACAGATAACACTGGGTGTGCATTAGAGGAAAGACCCCAAATATACTCTTGGCCAAAGTGAACTAAGCAACTGAAAATGAGCTTCTGTTATTTAAAATGCTACAACACTGGTATATGATATCTCTGAAGAATGGATAGAAAGAAAATTCCATTGTAGACTTTCAAAGAATGGAGCTTTAAGAGTATTTCCATATAACTAACATGCAGCACCCATAGTTGATTAACCTGTTCAGGACTTTTATGGACTCTCCTTCAGTCCTTAACTATAGATCAGTTTTCATGTCCAGCCTACCATGCTGTATATGTTGCTAAGTAAGCACTGAAGAGCCAGGACTCATAATTTCAGGAACATTCATAGCACACTTAAGAGACCACTACATTCCATTTCCTAATTGATCATCCACTTCCTACGCTCTCCTCCTCTCATGGTTCTTGCAGGAGATGTTGTTAGTCTCCCGCCAGAACTCAACAGCACTTCCTTCCATAATTCGAACGCTTACTGGGAGCACCTGCACTCTGCGGTGGGCTTTGTCTCCTCACTGTTGGAGCAACAGAGAGTAAGTGCCAGTGACACAATGCTCACCAAAGCTGTGCTGTAGAGTGTACGTGAATACAGGCACAGTTTTCACACAAGTAAGTTGGAAATGACTTGGTGGTGTGCTGCACGCGTTGGTAGCTGGCTTAATGATACACCCATTATTGTTTTCCTCCTCCATTCTGTCGTATTTCCTCAAACCTCTTTTGGAATTTCCTGAGTGATATTCCTCCCCCCACCCAAAAAAAGTCAAAATCTGATTCCTACGTCTGCCTCTTGTAAATCTAAACCAATCTCTGAAACAGTTCTCGTAACAACCAAGTATCCTGAGATGATAAGATATTGAAAAACAACCCATACACATATTAGATCATCCCAAAGAGTTAGATATTTCTTTGGAAAAAACAAAAGTCAACCAGCCTGGCTCCAAGGTCACCAAAGGAGGTAACAGCAGATTGCAGGTCTCTTGAGTCCCCTAAGGATAATCTCTGGGAAGGAGAATAAGCTGATTCATGGTCCCAGGACACTTCTGAATTGACAGATCACAATAGCAGAAGTCTGTCATGTGATTTGGGTTGAAGAAAACAAACAGTTCATGACAATATGCCAAGGATATGAGAACAAAAAATCTGGGGGGGGGGGATGAGAAGACAGAAGTTACAGGAAAAATATTGTTAGCCAAAGTGAGGAGAGAATATTTAGGCAAACTGAATAGCGACTGAAGGAACACTCTAGTCTCTAACCTGAAACTCATACTATTCAATATTAGAATACATATAACTTTTACATTTTTATATAATTAAAAAAATATATTTTTTTTTTTGGTGGAGCTGGTGATTGAATCTAAGCCTTTGTGCATGCCTTGCAGGTGCTTCACCACTGAGTTATTGAGGTCTATTCCCAAGGCCCTTGCTCTTTTTTTTCTACTTTTAATTTTGAGACAAGCCTTCTCTAAGTTGTTCAGGCTGGCTTTGAACTTGCTCTGTAGTTCCAGCAGGCCTTGAACTTGTAATCTTCTAGCCTCTGCCTCCTGAGTAGCTGCAAATTATAGGACTGCCTGTATTACCTGGCTCTATAAGTTTTCTCGCCTTGGGAAGGACAAAGTTATGAAACCAGCATCTTTGAACAGCATTAGAAAAACGTTCTCTAATTGGGCTTTGGGTCAGGATTCAAGGCTGTCTCCTGCCTCTGGCTTCACGCTTCATTTTCTACTGTAATTGCCTGTCTTTTGTTCCTTAACTTCGAACAATTTACAGCTGTTGCAGTTGGGGGGTAAACCCAGAGAAAAGGAGATACTACAGAACCTTTAAAAACAAGATACAGGGCCTATTTAAAAAGTGCCTTGTGACGCTCATGTTTGTTTTAAAGAAATCGTAGGAGAGAATGAACATCTCAAAACAGGTTATGATGCAATATAAATATTATTCCGTGTGTGTTTATTCTCATTTCTCCAAACTTCCACATTTCTTTGGCATGGTGTCTCTTTGTGGGCTTGACATGTTGATGTTATTCTGTAATTTATTAATGAATAATAATAACATTCCTAGATAAAAATAATATTCTCAACTGCACATGATCACATTTTTTATTCATCTTATTCTTCTAAAGTTTCAAGTGGAGGGCATTTAAAATCAGAGACAAATAAATAATAGTATTATTTTATTCTAGTCTTGATTTTGTTGTTATGGTTAAAGAAAAGGTTTTGAACTCATGTTCAAGGTCAAACTACGGAAGTATTTTACTCTGAAATTCAAATACAAGTTTCTAGAGTTGGGATATGGTAGACAGAAAGATGGCCTAAACAGTCAAGCCTTTCTGTTACTTTATATGGCAAATGTCATTAATTAATTGATAATGCAATTAATTAAATAAACAAATGAACATATGTGAGTAAATTAGAGCACTCAAGGAGGGAAGAGAATCCTGAGTCATTCAAATAGCCCCAGTGTCATGACAAAGGTCCTTATAAGAGGGGCTCAGGAGGCCAAAGTTAGAGAAGGTGGATTGGGGAGGAGGAGTAGGCTTCAGGGAGGCCCTGAAGCAGGTGGCAGAGAAGTTTGGGACAACAAGGGAATGGAGTTCCCTAAGAGCTTTCCAGAGGAAGCAGCTCCACCTGGATCTTGACTTTTTCTCAGTGAGAATTGACTTTGGCCTCTGACCTCCAGAACTGTGAAAGGCTAAATTGGTGTTTCTTTAAGTCACAGAATTAATTTGTTTCAGTAGGAACAGGAAATGAATGCACTGGAGGTAATTTCGTTATTGCTGGTCAGTCTACCAAGCATCTCAACCTCATGTTGTGCCCTTTTCTTCACTCAGTGTCAGGGTAACAGAGCAGAACCAACTAGCAGAGCTTCAGGTCAGATGTCCCCCACACTCTACTCTTGGCTCTGTCCACTTCCTGTGCAAAGCTTTAGCCAAGATTTTCCACCTCCCCTGAGGAGCTCTAATTGCCTCATAGATAAAGCAGTGGTTGTTTATATTTCCAAATCATCAGAATCACACCCCCATTCCCATAGCAATAAACCATCTCTATAGCAAAACGTATCAGCATCTTGTAGTTAATTAATTAAGCTTCAATGTGATAATGCATGTAAGTTGTTCCTGCAGGGCATTTCTTACACAGTCGGTACTCAGTAGAGGTCAATTCTCCTCATCTTAACCTTGCACACAAAAGCTGTGCACTATCCAAAGAGCTTTCTCTAATGGGAGTGTGTGGGTCTCCACCACTCCTCCTGTCTGCCTCCTGTGAGATGCTGTCAGAATGCCTTGGCAGGGTCTACGAGATGCGTTTTATTGGAATGACTTATCAATTCTTATTATTCTTTTTGTAGTGCTAGAGATGGAATCCAGGGCCTTGTGCATGCTTGTCCAGCATTCTATCACTGAGCCCTGCTCTCAGCTCTTACTAGTGTTATGAATATATAACCTGAATATGTTATAAATGTATAAGTTGCCATAATTCCATGAACATCAGCACCTTTAGAGTCCTACTACCTGTGTAACAGAATTGCCATAATCTACCTTTACCATCTTCCCCAAAGAAACCCACTGATAATTTTCTTTAACTCTTTCCTATTTGTACCCTAGCCCTAAGCAGCTATGAACCTAGGTTCTGCCTCTACAGACTCTAGGCCAGCAGGGACTAATAAAGGAAGACCCTATCTCAAAAAAGAAAAAAAAATACTTGCAAATAAGTGAATAAATGTGATTTAAACATTAAAAAATAAAGTATCCTCTTCATTTTACCCATTTAGATAGGGGAGGAAAGGGAGGGTTATATAAGTAACTATGGGGGATAAAAGGGAAGAAACAGCTCAGAAGAGATCGGACCATAGGAAATAGCACTTATCAAGGGAAAATAAAGGGTACATTTTCAAATCATGATTTTAAAAGTAAACAGTCAGCCTTCTATGTACATAGATTCCACACCATTAATTCAATCACCTATGAGTTAGAAATATTTTTGAGAAAATGCATCAGTACCAAACATGAAAAGAACTTTACCCTGTCATCATCCCCAAATGATACAGTACAACAATTACTTATATAGTATTTGCATTATCTAAAGTACTTTTAGAGATGACATATAGTATACAGGAGGATGTGTATAGATTATATGAAAATACCATGCTACTGCATGTTAGGGACTTAAGCATCTATGGATTTTGGTATCTGGAGTAGAACCTGGAACCAATCCCAGATGAACACCTAGGGATGACTGAGAACTGGTAGGAGGACTGTTAGAGGTGATGGACAAAATGAACACCTAGGGATGACTGAGAACTGGTAGGAGCACTGTTAGAGGTGATGGACAAAATGGCCAAGAAAGGAGATACAGGCCCTAGAAGTAGTGATGGGTGGAGATGGAGTCATTGAAGAATGAGCAAGAGGGATCCTGAACTCTTTCCTCCTGCCCTGGTTGGTTCCAGACTGGGCTCAACATAGTGTTTGGCAATGAAGAACAAACAAACAAGCGGCTACTCCTTGTGGGGCTGGAGAGATGGTCATGGCTCAGTGGATAAAGTACTCGATGTGAAGCATGAAAACCTGTGATGGGATCCTAAGAACCCCCCATACTGGGTATGGCAGCATGTGTCTGTAGCTCCAGTGTTGGTGGAAGGGAAGCAGATCTGAAAGTTGCTGGCCAACCAGTCTAGCTATACCAATGAGCTCTGATTTCAGTGGGACACTCAGCCTCAAAGATAAGGTGGAGAATGATTGAGGAAGATACCTGGCATTGACCTCTGGCTTCCACATGTGTAAGTACAGGCAAGCACACAGACAGGTACCCATTTCCTATACATCCCAACACACGCATCTCTCTTAATGCCTGTTCTGCCTTGTCTGATCTACAAGCATTCATTCTACTACTCATCATTAAAATACAGTTTCACTTAAATATTAGATGTGGAAAATGATGAAGAAGATTTTAGCCATGATTGTTGTTGTCAGCCATTGATTCCTGCACATGAACTACTCATAAAAATACACAACAAAATAGAAAACATATATTTGATGACAAAATGCTTAATTCTTTAAAGCTTGCTGTGAGATTACTACTAGCAGATTTTTAAAAATTGAGGTGGTAAAGAATGACATTTTGGCAGATTAAACTTTACTTGTAAAGTAGGATTGTGCATGTACAGTTTCCTTCTTTTGCATTTAAAACTTATATAAGTTGATTAAGCATCCTTCTACCCTAACAGATTTCTCAATATCTACATTACAATAGCTTATTTATTCATTTGTGTGTGTGTGTGTATGTGTGTGTGTGTGTGTGTGTGTGTGTGTGTGTAGGTAGGTAGGTAGGTTGACATGTACCATGGTGAGCATGAGAGGTCAGAGGACAATTTAAAGGAGTCGATTTTCTCTTTCTAACCATGTCTGCTCTGGGGGTAGAAAGGCTTTTCGGCAAGTGCCTTTACTGGCTAAGCATTTTTGCTAGCCCACAATAGCTTTTATTATCAAAGCAACTTTAAGAAGTAACTGACATTGTTGACTAAGCATTGTGAAACAGAGAAATTTGGCTTCAATTAAGCTAAAATGGAAACAATCACACATGAGAAGCATTATCTAATATTTAAGTGCACAATATTAATTATTTTCAAGCATAGATGGCACACTCGGCTTCTTAGGGGCATATTTTTCAGGTACCTCATCCAATCAGTGTGCAATTGTAAGCAGAATCATATGCCCCACAGAAGTAATATTTTATTTGAGGATGTAGACAAGTATACTGTAACACCTGTTCCTAAGATTTTTTTAAGGCTAATTTTTGTCTTGATATTTTCAGTGTAGGATTCTGAGTTCTCAAATATGTATCTAGGGATTTGAGCATATTAACTACTTTTTTAGAGCTTGAGGCTCCATATTACTTCTGTCCAGAATTACCCATGTAGCTAATCTCCCTGAGTGTGTAGGAAAAATACCTGAATGTGTAAGGGGAAGAACACAAGGCTGCTAGATTATTCTAGTTGAATGTCAACTGTGCAGTCAGCACATCTGGAATCTAAGGCATTTAGCGCTTTCTCTTAGCAACATAGAAACAGCTACTTAGGCTCTCATTACAGACATCAAATATGAATTCACTGCAGTTAAATACCTGCCAGAGGCACAGCTGAGTTATTTGATTTAGGACTGGGAAGCCTGGAAGTAAAAACTATATCTCCAAGTCACAGGTTTTACCCACTAGCTCTATAGGAAGACTTGGGGATTCTTAAAAAATTCCCCTGTCTAACATCTACTCAAAATATTTGATTAGGAGGATTTTTTTGTTTGTTTGTTTTTGTTTTGAGACAGGGTCTCCCTATAGTCCCAGCTGGCCTGGAACTCACTCTGTAGACAGGCTGGCCTTGAACTCACAGAGATCCTCCTGCCTCTGCCTCCCAAGTGCTAGGATTAAAGGTGTGTGCCACCACACCCATCGATTAGGAGTTTTTTAAAGCACTTCCGGAGGTTATGAGTCAGTCTTCTAGAATGCTTTTTCTCAAAATGTGGTTCATTTTGTGGTTCAAGGACCAATCACATTAGCATCACTGGAAGGCTGCTTGAATGACAGTCTAGATCTGAGAAATCAGAAGTGGCATATTAACATGTTTCCAGTGAGATTCTAATGTGTTTGGAAGACCAAGAACAACTTTTCTTTTTAGAGGGTATGTCCTAATTAGCTTTCTATTGGTTTGATAAAACACTGATTAAAAAACAACAACAACAACAACAACAACAAAAACAGGTGGGGGGGCAAGGAAGGGGGCACAGATCTAGAGTTGATTGGAAATTTTGTATGAAATGCACAAAGCTTCAGTAAAAATTAGCTTTGGGGGGAGTAACGGGTTTATTTTATCTTACAATTCCCAGGTCACACGGTTCAGGTGTGTGTTGTTTGGAGGGGAGGCCAAGGCAGGAACTGGATGCAGCAGCTGAAGCAGAGCCCACTTACTGGCTTGCTCTCCTGTCCTCTGCTCAGCCTGCTCAGCCAGGACCACCTGCCCAGGGGTAGCACCAGCCACAGAGGGCCGGGGCTTCCGGCATCACCCAATAATCAAGAAAATGCCTCACAGACAGGCTCACAGGCCAACCCGATAAAGGAAATTCCCCAAATGAGGTTCCCCTTCCCAGGTGTGCCACATTGACAACTGAAACTATCTAGCACTGGATCTTAGTACTTTTCTTTGTATTGCCTGATCACCAGGCCTTCACTGCGCTCTAGTTTTATGATTTGCCTGAGTTACACATTTCTTTTTAAGACATTTTCCTATAATATATCCAGTGTTCCTCACACAAGTTTCACACACTAAAAGTGCTTTTGCATTTTAGTGACAGAATAAGTTCTTGCCACCAGATGAAGTTCCTACTTAATCAGACAGACATGGTGGTTGCAGAATTTGGGAGGAAGGGAAATTGGGAGACTGTTATTTAATGGGCACAGAGTTTCAGTTTTGTATAAGGAAGGATTCCCAGAAATGGATGGTGATGATGATTACATCTGGATGTGAAGGTGCTTCATACCACTGAGCTGAGCATTTGAACTGGCTAGGTATTAAATTTAACCTTTTGGGGGCTGGAGAGATGATTCTGTGGTTAAGGGCACTGGCTGCTCTTGCAAAGGAGCTAGGTTTGTTTCCAGCACCCACATGGCAGCTAGAAACCATCTATAACTCCAGTTCTAGGGGATCTTGACACCCTCTTCTGACAACATGGCTACACTTACATACACACAGCATAATACTCATACACAAAATAAGTAAATATGTGTTACGTGTCTTATCACAATAATTTATTAGAATTTAAAATTTCTCCCTTTTCTTGGAGTTAATGGGTCTTTCAAAGCTGGTGTGTCCCAAGCCCATTTTTCATATTCTGCACTAAAAAAAAGGAGAGAGAGAGAAGGCAGGGTCTCATGCAGCACAGGCTGGCCTGGAATGCACTCTGTGGCCAACGATGACCTTGACCTTCTGATCCTGTTGCCTTCATCTCCTGAGTGCTGGGATTACAGGTGTGCAACCACCATGTCCTGCATGTCCTGTTTTATGTGGTGCTAGGAATCAAACTAATGGGTTTGTGTGTAGTAGGCAAGTGCTTTACCCACTGAGCTATATACACCCTCAGCCTTCTCCTAGCTTTTTATTTTTAGTACTTTTTAGTATTTTTGAGACAGGGTCTCCCTGTAGCCCCAGCTGTCCTGGAACTCTCTCTGTAGACCAGGCTGGCCTTGAACTCACAAAGATCTGCTTGCCTCTGCCTCTCAAGTGCTAGGATTAAAGGCATGTGCCCCCCCAACACTAAAATTATGGTTTTAGTAGAAGAATTCTCTCCCAGGATATCACTTAGCAAATGAAATTCGGTGAAGGGCACAGAAAATTCTGACGAACAGTACAGATTTCCTGACAAGATGGAAAAAGGAGAGGGGTCTCTGCCAGGTTAGAAAAGCTCAGTGTTCAGGGCTTCTGCCCTAAAACCACAACCAGAACCTCTGCTGAGGTGTCTGAGTTCTTGGCACAGCAAGACTTCCGGTTTTCAAGATAATATTTTTAAATGGCTCATAAAGAGTTTCTTGGCCACCAGTAGTCCTTGCAAAGCAATGTTTTGATGATTGAGCTATAAATGAATCAGAAACATATGCAGCAAATTTCCCTTGGGTTTGGCAAAGCACATTTTGGACTCAGTTCTGTCCAGGATATTTGAAAGATGGTTTCCAGTGTTTGTTGGATCAAACAAGGCTTCACTTTTCCCAGTTCCCTTTCAAGCTATGACAGTGTATGAAGACAAAGATCTCAGAGCCTTTGTTGCTATGTTACCAGATCTCTACACAAATACGCAATGGAGGCACTCAGAAGCTATGGTCCAGAGTATAGACGTGTATATACACATTGACCAGCTACTTCCTATGTATCTATATCTATATCTCTCTATCTCTCTATCTCTCTATCTCTATCATCTATCTATCTATCTATCTATCTATCACTCAGCCTTAGTATACTTTAAGAGGTTTCTTTTTAAATATATAGATGAAAGACTTCGGACTTGGGTTATTTCAAAGACTAGAGATTTCCTTTAAGTGAACTCTTTTCTGCTTACCCACAGAGATTCAAACTTGATTCTCCCTGTAATTCTTGGCATTGAACTCTGGAGAGTGTTTGAAATAATGCTGTGGCCTGGGAGAGAGCCCTTCCGTGTGAGCAGAAAGAATGCTCACCTTCTTGAACATTTTAAAGTGGTATTTTAGAAAGAAAGAAAAAGACCAAAACTTCAGACTTAGGTTTTCCAACTCCATTATGTATTGCTAATGTGCTTTTAAATAGAATGAACAGCCCTGAGCCTTCTTAGATGAAATGCCCTCTGCATTGCTTGGGAACTATTTTATCCACAGGCACTGAGAGTGCTATGGGACTAACTTAAGTATTGGGGGATAAATTATTTCTTACTATCTCAGAAGCATAGGCCTAAGGCTCAGGAGTACAGACATGGGACACTTGTAGATAGGTTGATAATCTTAAGAGATCTTTGATGTCTGAGGTGAAAAGTGCAATGAGAACTGTGACTTGTGAATGGTACATTTGCCAAACTGAATAGACAAAAAGTGCTTCACGTCTATAAATGAGCACATCTGTAAATAAACTATACTAAAAATTCAAGAATGACCCAGAGAAATGATTCTTCTCAAAGACATGAATTATATTCTTAGAAATATTGACGTGTTCAAATTTGAAACAATCCAATAAAATATGACACAGCATATCTAATTTCTGCAACTGCCAAATAATTTTAGCTACTCCTTTGCAATAAAGAGGGGGCACGAGGAGGAGGAGGAGGAAGAAGAGGAAGAGGAATAGGAAGAAGAAGAAGAAGAAGAAGAAGAAGAAGAAGAAGAAGAAGAAGAAGAAGAAGAAGAAGAAGAAGGAGAAGAAGAAAAGGAAGAAGAAGAGGAGGAAGGGGGAAGAAGAAATCTCAAGGCCAGAAGAGCAACATTCTTTTGGGAGGGAGGAATTTGAACAGAATCAGCAGGTAGGGAGGAAAATATGTAGTGGATGTGGTGAAAGGAAGAAAATATTGGGAAAAATACAGTTGAAAACAGGAAACTGAAGAGCAAGATTGGATGTCATCAGTGTTAACACTTTTCTTCCTTTGAGATTTTAAATGCTAAAACTTGTCCCTGTAATTACAAGTTTCCTGGTTGGTGGGCCTGAGTTTGCTTTCCCTGTTCTGGCAATCATTTGTGGGTGTCTGTAGACAAGTCACACTTCTTTGGGCCCCAAGCTCTCATCTACAAAAGAGGAAGAGTTGTCTCTCTCTCCTAGGGTTACTGTGAGGACCAGACAAAAATCATTTCATGGACCCTCTTGATTGAACCTGGAATACAGTGAGGGTCTACAAAATGATATTTGGAACTTTTGCCTTCAGACCTGAGCTCTTACCCCCCACTGTGCTTAGTCTGTGCCCTGCCTGCAGCCCCGGCCCTCAGGCTCCCTGGATTCTGACAGGCTATCTGCCCCAGCATACTTGAGAATTCTTTGAAGCTCTTTGCTCCTCTCTGTCACCATGTGCAGCAGCAGTAGTGCCCTGTTGATCCTACTCCTCAACTCTTTCAGTTTGTCTTCTCTCTGTCTAAACTGGGCCTTTTATATAGTCTTTACGAATGTCTAATATTTCATCATAACATTCTGACAGGTTGGATTCATGGTCACTGTGCAGCACTGTGTAAATTCTTTCTTTTCCAGCCTTAAATTGTTTTGTGTGCTTTTGTATGTCTCTGTCTCTTGCTGTCTGTCTGCCTGTCTGTCTGTCTTTCTGTTTTGTTGCCTGTTTGTGAAGTGTAAAGGCCCAAGAACAGCCTTAAGTATCAGCCCCCAGGCAACATCCATCCTTTCTTATGACAGAGGTCTTCCCACTTCTATCTCCCCAGCAGTGAGATTTCAAGCACCTATCACCATACCACTGTGCAGGCTTTGCCATGGGCTTGGGGATCACACTGAGGTCCAGGTGCAAGCATGGATGAGAACATCTTACTGAAGGAGACATCTCCTCTACTCCCTTGAATTAATGACTAGTGGATTTTCATTATCCGTAGAAGTTCTGTTCTATGGTGTCACTATGAATTAGGGCATAATGAGCTATTATTATTACGCAAATGTGGGATTAATTTACACAAGCACAGCTTCTTGAACCCATCAATACACACTCACACACTCGTGTCTTATGTGTGTTTCTCAGCATGTAATCAACGTATAGTGCTGTCCTGTTAGTCGTGAATTCACGGTCACAGGTGACGGCACTCAAACCATGAATGAAGGCTATTGAGCCTACTTGCATGTTCCATGAGGCACATTGCTACGTTCCTGAACCTGGGAGCTCAGCAGAGCAGCACAGCATGTCAGCAGCAGAGCAGCACAGCATGTCAGCAGCATAACACCAGGGGGCCATTCCAATCAGCAATATCACCAACAAAAATCACCAAATGCAAAAGATATGACATTCAATGTGCCGCATAAGGACCCTTATTGACAGGATGAGAACCCAAACAAGGGGGCAGAGTGTCACCTGGCTTATTCCACTCTAGCTTGGATTTTCACTGTCCAGCACATGTTCATGAATGAGTGTGAAGGCACCTGAAGAACTGATTTAGCTTACGAATACCACATTCTATGGAGCAGATAAATTTTGGACAAGCAGGCAAATCAGGATCAACTGCTTGGTCCTAGCTGATGGGTTCAATGTGCAAGTTAAAGTAGATCATCCGCTTACCTAGTAGGCAGCCAACAGGTGAAACTTTTTACTGCTTACTGTTATCAATGGTCACTATCTGCTCATCACTACAGTATTAACAATCACCATCTCTCTCTATTTACACCTTGCTATAAATGGTTTTAAGAGCTAACCATGTTATTTCTGGGCTTGGCATTCAAGTTTTTTGCAACCTGCTTAACAACAGGTTGCTTGCTTTCTATCTTCCCCCACCCCAGAAAAACTGGCCTGAACACATGGCCCCCTCTATGCCCAGTGAGTCTTCCTCTAGGAATCTGCTTCCCCCCACCCTGCTTCTCCTTTGTTGGGAATGTCCCTGTCCTTCCTGTGCCCCCCACACCACCTCCTTGACTTCTTCTTTGCCATATATGGAAATAAGACTATCCAGCCCTCAAGATACTTGTTTTAAAAACACTGAAGCTGGAATTACTCTCTCCCTCTTCTCTACCCCAATAATCTTGCTTTTCTGTTCTCGTGGAAGCTGTCATTTTCTACATTTTGTTAAAATTCTTATGTACATGCTTTATTTCCCTGAAAAGGGATGGGTTGATGTGATTCATCTTTTCATGTACTGCAAAACTCTAATACAATACTTTGTCCTCAATACAGGAGATGATAAATGCTTACTGATTAAACACCATAACAACAGCAAAACCCCCACAAAGCAGTCAGCTTTGGCTTTACTGAAAAAGACACGATATTTATAAAACACATTTTTATTTGAGAAATTCTACATGTGAACAAACTAACAAAATAAAGTGTCGACTTTATAATGACAGCCAAAGAGAACCTACACTAGATTATTAAAACATGGCAACTTGTTTCTGAATTACCATTCTTAGCATTTTCAGCTTGAGACCCTTTTCTAGGTAAGTCAGATACCTTAAAATCAGGGCTAAATAATCCAAACAGTGACATACTCTGAAATTACATCATAGATTCTTCCAAAAGTCTCATTCTAATGACCAAAACAAGAACACTTGATACTTTGAGAGAACATTGCTTCCCAATAGCTCGAAGCTTGGGCAAACTAATGTGCAGCCCTAATGCACCTCCACTGTCTCTACAGAGGACCTGGTATATGGGAAAATCTGTCTACTAATGATCCAGTGTGTTCTAGCCTGTGCTGGGAATCAAGAGAAAAACCAGTAAACATGATTGAGGCATTTGGGGAAACAATCCTTTCATCTGCAGCATTGGAAGGAAACCCTTCATGCATGTGTATCTGGGGGCGGGGGTGTTTGTTTGTGGGAGTGCACATGTATGCAGGCACATGTACCTATGTGTACATGTGTCTGTGCTATCATTCCTCAGGAGCCATCTACCTGTCTTTTGAGATGGGATCTTCACTGCCCAGGAGCTCACGGAGTAAGCAGTCTGGCTGCCTAACAAGCCCCACGGACTCGCCTTCCCAGCTCTGGGATTACAAGTACACTCACCATACCCAGCTTCTGTCCCATGCGTTCTGGGTATTGAACTCAGATCTTCGTGCTTCTACAACAAGAATTTTACCAACTGAGCTATTTCTCCAGGTCCAGGGGTGCCTTATTTTTAATGAAAAATGACACGATGGGGTGTTCTACAAGTCACTAAATATGTTTTCCTTTGCTCCTTTAAAGATAATTTCTAGCACTAGCAGTTGACTTAAAGAAAAATCAAGGTTCATTTCTTGTCTTTCATTCACATTTTCCTATTTGAGTGGAGTACTCACACTGCTAGCTGGGAATTTGGATGTGCCTTTACCCCATGAGTGTGCAAATGGTCTTGCTAAAGGTGGCTCCATGTTGTTGGTGGGAGGGGAAGAGGAAGTGTGAGCACACTCACCCTCACCTGTGTGCACCTGTGAATCACCTGCCCCATCTGTTACCACTTTCTGGCTTGTGTCTTTTTGTGTCTGCAAATTCAGAACAGATGCCAGCTCTTATGTGCTTGACACAATGGCGAGGACAGCCATGAGATGAACCGTTTGTCTCTGAAATCAAAGAGAGGAAATTTAGAAAGTGATTTGCAAATAACATTTTCCTCTTTACTCACAAGCTGTATTTCTGTATTACTGTCTGTACATCTGTGTATTTGTGTATGAGTTTATGTGATTATGTGTGTATTTGTGTGACAGAGAGAAAGAGAGAGACAGACACACAGTTTCAAGGAAGATGTCAGTGACTATCATTGTTTGTGCAGAATGGGAACTGTGGACTGACTGACCGAAGGAACTGTGGTAAGTATACATGGTCACACAGAACATGGCAGGAACCCAGAGAACAGCATCAATCTTCAACTTCCTTTAAGGGAATAGTGAAAGGAAGGGGGAAGTTGTCCAGGGGAGAGTGCCACCATCCTTTCACTCTCAAAGGAACATATAATCAAAAATGATTTTTTTTTTTTTGTCTTTTTGAGACAGGGTCTCCCTGTATCACTAGCGGGCCCGGAACTTCCTCTGTAGACCAGGCTGGCCTTGAACTCACAGAGATCTGCCAGCCTCTGCCTCCCAAGTGCTAGGATTAAAGGCATGTGCCACCACGCCCAGATCAAAAATGATCTTAACTCCACCCTCCTAGGATGGCTGTCAGTGCTGAGGTACAACCTCGCTAAAGACCTGTTCATTCTTTGACAGAACACCTAGTGGGAGTCAATAAAACAAGGCCTTCACTTTCCCTCTCAGACAGAATATCCCAGGAAGTCAAGTTTCTCTGACTGCTTGGCAACCTGAGCTGCTGGCCATGGGTCAGATTGTGGCAAGGTGGAGGAACCATTTTCCTTTATGGAAATACTTGGTTTCTTTACAGATCTCATTAACTCTATAAACAAGAATGCCAACCCTTAAAAACTATTTTTCTTAACTTGGTGGCTGTTAAGGACTAAATCAGGCCCCCTAAAATTCATGTCAGAACCCTAACCCCCAGTATCTGTAAATGTATCTCCATTTGGTGATTATACCTTTGAAGAAGAGATTAAGGTGAACTGTGGTCTTAAGGGTGGGTTTCATTCAGTGGTGTCCTTAAGAAGAGATTAGGAGACAAACAATGCAGCAACCAGGCAGGGAATGGCCCCACAAAGGTGCCACTCTAAGGTAGCTATCTGCAGGCCAAGGCAGAGTCCTGAGGAGACATCAGCCTTACTGACACCTCGATGGTGGACTTCCTGGTCTGCAGAACTATGAAAGGATGATTTTTTTTGCCCAAGCTACTCAGTCAGAATAGCTTATGATTATGATGCCTTAAAGCTAGAAAGTATAAGAAACAATTTTCTTCTTCATCATAAGTAAGATAATTATGCTTTTTTAGTAACACACATTCCTTTTTCCTTGATTTTTTTAAAATCCTAAAATAGTTATTAATGCCTTTTGGTTAGGCCAAGATGGACTTCACATTTCCAACATCATCATGAAGAATCTCTACATTCTACTCCTCTCTCTAGTGTTTTTGTTTTGTTTTACATATGTACATGTGTGTGGTATACATGCATGTATGTCAGTGCATGTGTGTGAAAGCATGTGCATGGAAGGTTCAGCATCTTACATATTTAGACAGGATCTCTTGCTGAACCTGGAGGTCAGCTCTGGGGTTACAGGCAGGCTATTCTATTCACCAGCTTATTCATGGGATCCAAACTCTGGTCCCCAGGCTTGGGTGGCAACAAGCCTTCTACCTGCTGAGCAGCATCTCCATCCATCTCTTTAGTTTTAACATATGAAATCATTTGTTTCTCTCAGATTTCTTTGTAGAAATATAAGAATTTGTTTTAAAAATATTTTAAAGATATATTTGTATGTGTTTGTGCCTACCTGAATTTTTATGCACCACATGCATGCAGGTGCCTGCGGAGGCCAAAGGACATTGGATCCC
Organism: Rhizomys pruinosus; assembly: GCA_009823505.1. NCBI lineage: Eukaryota > Metazoa > Chordata > Mammalia > Rodentia > Spalacidae > Rhizomys > Rhizomys pruinosus. The sequence continues at coordinate 470,318 of VZQC01007700.1, read as the reverse complement.
CTGGAACTGGATACAGGTGGTTGTGAGCTGCCTTACATAGGTGCTGAGAACTGAACCCACATCCTCTGTGAAAACAATCTTAACTATGAAACCATCTCTCTAGCCCCAGGAATTACTTTTCTGCATATTTTAAATGAGGAAATAAGATTCAAGGGAATAATTTATTCAGGGCACAAGATGAGCTTCTAACAGTTTCAGTTCTCTGTCGTGCTCCTCTCTCCACATCTGCCATACTCCCTTCTCAGCATTATAATATTCCTGAGTCTAGGGTGTTTTCACTTTGCAACATTTACTTCCATTTTCTTGAAACTTTTGTCTCTTTTTTTTCTCCCCTGCAATTATGTTGCCTTGCTTTTCATGCTTCTCAAGATTTTGGCATTATCACTAATCATTAAGGAAATGCAAATCAAAACCACTTTAAGATATCTTCTTACTCCAATAAGACTGGCTAGGATCAAGAAAACAAATGATACCAAGTGCTGGAGAGGTTGTGGGGAAAGGGGAACACTCATCCACTGCTGGTAGGAATGTAAACTCATGCAGCCACTATGGAAAGCAGTGTGGAGAACCCTTGGAAGACTTGGAATGAACTTGCCACCTGACCCAGCCATACCACTCCTAGGCATGTACCCTCAAGACTTACCCCACCTCAGAGATACATGCATGGACATGTATATTTCAGCTCTCTTCAAAATAGCAAGGAGCTGGAACCAACCCAAGTGCCCCTCAACTGATGAGTTGGTAGAGAAAATGTGGTACATCTACACAATGGAGTTCTATGCAGCAGTAAAGAAAGACGACATCATGAGCTTTGCAGGAAAATGGCTGGAGCTAGAGGACATCATGCGGAGTGAAGTAACACAGTCCCAGAAAAACAAACGACGAATGGTATCCCTCATCTGTGGATGCTAGTGCCAATTACCTAGTTGTAAGTATTTCTTGTGCATGGCCCCTTGAGCTTTTGTCCAAAGCAGTTGGGAGTGATGCATATTGGAAACAACAACAACAACAACAACAGAAAGGACTGCAGCAAAACTGACTGAAACAGTGAACTTCTGCTCAAAACAGTCAACTTCCACATAGAGAATGTTCAGAAAGACTGAGAAAGAGATGAAAAGCATGTTTGGCAGAATACATGAGCTCTGATGGGGTGGGAGCATGGGGGGGCGCAGGTCTAGATTTGATAAAAATATATAAATAAATTAAAAAAAGATTTTGGCATTATGTTGCAGGGGGCCTCCTACAAGGAGATGCAGTACTGATCTTCAGTGGGCCTTCTGCAGGACAAACTCCGAGATGTACTTGTACCTGGTTAAGAGAACCCCCAAGCTGTATGGCGGTTGGAATGTTTTCACCTCTTAGTCCATTGCCTGGAGTTATGGATTCTGAACTTCCCAGTATGCTGAAAACTCATGGAATGCAAACATAAAGACCTCTGGGCACCTTTAGATTAATTACACTGTGGTCTTAACACTTTCTATTATAGGATCAGCAATTTCTCTCATGGGATGCATTGAGTCTCTATGATAGATGACTACAAAGAAGAAAAAAATTTCACAATCTTTATGGGCCTAGGAAAAGGTGACAGATTCTGTATTATCCCTACCTGAGCTTTGAGACTCTGGTCATGTACTACTTTGGCCCTTTTTCAGACTTCTCTAGTGGGATAAATCCTCCAGGAACACTGAGTCCTGTAGATTCAGGCTGAAACAAAGGCAGAACCTGGCTGCACCCAGCTACTTTCATTGGCAGTGTCGGAGATTCAGAGATAGGGCTGCCTTTGTAGGCCACTGCTACAGTGCTCCCCCACCTCCCCCAACCCCGGTTGGGTTAGCAGGGTGGTATTCCTTGGTGAGCAGTGCTCAGGGAGCCTGGAGACCAGTATTCTTCATCTGGTCTGCCACTGATATTTTGTATGGCGGAAACCAGTTCAGTGGGCTCCTCTGACCAAAGCACAGTGGCAAAGCTGCCTCCTCACATTGAGGACTGAACATGTGAGGAATTAATTCCAAACTATGATGAAGATCACATATACTGGGTTAAAGGTTCACACATATGTGTTTTTATTTTCTGATATATTAAAAGTAATGACAAGGTTTTAAGATATTTTGTAGTCACTACATATTTTTATTTATTATTTTTATTTTATGGATATTAATGTATTGCCTGCATGTGTGTAAGTGCACCTGTGTTATGCGATGCCCACATAGGTCAGAAGAGAGCATCAAATTCCCATGAAACTGGAGTTACAGATGGTTGTTAGCTGCCAGTGTGTGTGCTAGGAATAGAACCTGGGTCCTCTGCAAGAGCAACGAGTACTCTTAACCACTGAGCAATCTCTCCAGTCCTATCACTAGATATCTTAAATCAGAACAATTAACAGCAGCAGATGTTGGCTGAGGTGCTACCTGAGCTGAGGTGTTCTCTTCATGCCACAGGGCCTTACTTCCACTACGGCTGATATCCAATTTTATAGTTGAGGGAGCCAGGTCTTAGAAAGGAGAAGAAGCTTGCCTAACGTTTACTCACTAAACTGGAATATAACTGTCACCCTGACTTACAAAGCCATGATTTTAACAAAGTCTCTGTATTATCATAACAACCCCTTTTCAGAACTTCCCGAAATCACATCTTCTGATTAGTTCTCCCATAAACTATTCAAGTACACACTAAGGGACAAAACTTGGCACTCAGAGCACATCTCTCAGAATGCTCCCATACTGAAAGTAACACAAAACTCCTCTCTGTAAAACTATAAGCTTCAAGTGGGTGCCAAAACCTAGGCAGATTACCAAATCGCAGAGAATTAGAGTGCAAAGCAAAGCACTCAAAACTGAAGCTATTCAGAGTCACACTCGGCAGAGTCTGGAGGCCATCTTTTACGAATCTTAGTCCGGCATATTGTCGAAGTGCAGAAATAAGGGTTTCCAGCAACTTTTTAACGGATGGAAATCCAGATAAAACAAACTCACTTCATTATTTAAGCAATGTTTTCTTGAGGGAGCAGTATGGCATTTTACAGGGGGTTCCTGACCTGCCGTTCTGTCTTGTACCTATAATATTATAGCTTCTATGTTTCAAATGCAGATTTTAATTAAAAATCTCATGATGTATTTTGTCTTTGTTCTTTAGTTTTATCTGTTGAGTATTAGAATAAATGGGGTGTCAGGTACCCAGGAAAGAGAAGAGGATAGATATTCATGACAAGGCTTTCGGCTTTTCAAATGTGATGATGTGGTCTTGGAGATTTAAGAACCACCGATGAGACATTTTTATTTGGACGTTCCTTCAAATCAAATATCTTTTCACAGAAATAACTGTTCCATCATAGAGAGTTGTTTAAATTCAACACATTCAACTCATAATTTACCCAAATCTAGGAGTTAGGCAAGAAGGGATAAGAGACTGCAAAAACTTGAGTATCTCGTTACAGTCTTCTTAAGAACATTTTTCCTTTTGCTTCTAACATCACTAATGTGCTTGGGAAACCTCATGTATATGGACAGAGAAGAATGATGATTAGAAACGGCCTCTCATGTCTGGTCTATGTACCTGGATCTCTAGAAATGTGTGCAAACACAGTCACCTGAAGCCATTCTTATCCCGAATGAGCTGTGGTCAAGTTCTGCATTGATTTTCATCATCTTCTTGCCGAATATCTCCACATTCCAGAGCCCCACTCCAGCAAACCCAGTCCGTCCTGCATCTTTACATTTCCAAGTCATCTTTCTTTTGTACCCAGGGCTTCTCTAGGAGTCCATCTTCCCCCAAAGAACAGCTTCAGACTTCAGATTTTCCTTTCCTGTCTCTTTAAGTCAGAAACTTCCCAAGGCTGAGCCAGCCTGAGCAGACACCCAGGGCTCCACTGCAGTGAAGTCTGCAAGTGGATATCCCAGGTCTACAAAACAGCCCCAGACCTGAGTGAGTCCCCCGTGATCACCGACAAGAAAGATTCGGGACAACCCATAAGCCGATTGAAAGATTTCCAAACCAGACCAATAGATGCTGGCAGTCCCAAAGGGGGAAATTCTCTAAACCAAGGAAAGCGTGAAACCAAGGCAAAATTCACCTAGCAAACTAACAGAAAACATCAAAATGATTTCAGACTCCAGTGCCTACCTTAAAGATCGCCCAGATATCTGGGCTCAAACAGATATCCACCCCTCAGGCTCTGGTCTCTCCAACAGCTGTGCTTTCTCAAAGTGAGCAAGTCTCCCCGAGGGCTGGGCTCTGCAAACACACATGCTACACACACAGCCTTGCGGTGCCAGGCAGCCCCTTCGTCCTCCTTCCCGGCTCTGCCAGCTCCTGGCTACTGACCAGCTTCGTCGTGGAGAAGTTGGGGGACTGATCCAACTCACCCCGCGCGATGTGGCAGCGCACATCAGCAGCAGGGGACCACAGACTCCCCTTTCAAACCTCCCCGAGTGGTTTCCCCAGGCTCATTCGGATCCCAGCACAGCAGGCGCGCAGATCACCTCCTCCTGGGCGGGACCGCGGCCATGCAGACCCTGCGGCGAGGTGGTGGCCCCCCGGGACACAGTCACCTCTTACCTTCACAGAGCTCCGGGTCTCAAAAGCAGGGCTGCGGTCTCCAGGGAGTCCTGCGTCTGACTCGACACCGGAGGCCACTGGTTTCGGAAGCAGGGGGCATTTCGAAATGAAACAGAAAGTAGCCAGGGATCCAAGCCAGACCCTCGACCTGCACTGCACTTGACTGCCCCCAAGCTCTGTCTTCAGACTCAGCCTGTGGCGCAGCAGCAGGCTCAGCCTGCTCAGCCTGGGAGGATCCCGAGGAAACTGCCATAGAGAAGTCTGGAAATTGTAGCCACTGCTTAAGATGTTATTTATTTATTTATTTATTATTTTTAAAGCATTTGTTGAGTTGTTTTTTTTTTTTTTTAAACAAGTAGTTTGTCTCCTGCAGGGAATTAGCAATGCCATCACCTGACTCTATAGCTCCATTATATAATTCAGTCTGATCTGAAAGCCACATTTTCCCACCTTAAGCCCACCCCACCCCCAGTGCCACCTCTAGACAGCATCCACTGTCTTCCTGAGGAGGCACATCCTCAAAACAACAATGACAAGGAACTTTTCTGGAACCTTCTCTTGGGGGGGCTGCCCTTCAGTTTGATTCTTGGGGACAGGACTTCCTAAGTGCCAACCCTGGACAAGCTGGGATGGAACTGCTGTGGCTTTCTTGTCGATCTCTTAGGGCTGCTCCCTCTACGGGATTAGCCTCTGAGCAGAGTTTTAGATGGCAGGCAGAACGGAAAGATCTACTGTCTCAGACAGCTTTGTAAGACAGGTGCCAAGTCTAAAATCTATAGCGGGGGCATTACTATTCTCACGTATCTAAATTCTGGGAAATGTCAAAAAGATACCTGGTCTTGAGGGTTCTTTTTCTTCTTTTCTTTTCAAGACAGGGTTTCCCTGTAGCCCCAGCTGTCCTGGAACTCACTCTGTAGACCAGGCTGGCCTTGAACTCACAAAGATCCTCCTGACTCTGTCTCCCAAGTGCCAGGATTAAAGGCGTGCGCCACCACACTGCATGCCTTCAGGGTTCTTTAACAAACCTCCTTGAACTTGATCTTCTTAAACTCCCACGGACACTTCTAAGAAGAATATTGTCTAAGTAAAAGCTGCTGCTTGCTTGCTTTGCAAAGTCAAAGCTTCCACCTCCGTACCCAGCCATATCATAACTGGTAAGGTCAACGGACCTATCATGAAGCTATCATGGTCTTAGGGAAAGGAAATGAAAATTCTGACAGTCTGTGCCAATTTCCCTGACTTAGCATCTAATCTACCTTCTCTTGCCAAGCAATGCTTGCTGAGGGGCCATTGAGAACTGGCAGTGAATAGAGAGGCTCTTTGTAAAAACAGAGATGGCAATACAGGAACACATCACTTAAAGCCTCATGAGTCACGATGATCAAATTTACAAACTCTAGCCAGGTCATCTGTTCCACACAACACCACAATGACTTACATGCATTATGGGCTCTGAGCCCGCCAGCCTCCAAAGGTTTTGCAGTAGGATCAGGGAAGGCCTTTTGACAGTTGCCATTGATAAGAACAGAAGTTAACATTGGTCCCTCTTTGTTTTCCCTAGACTATCTTATGTTCTCCTGTTCAACAAAGGAAATTGATCCTGTGACCAATATTAAAGAAGGTGTCATTAGATGGATGAGCCTTAGGAATCACCTTTGAAAACGTTGAGAATTACCCACACACCCCTCTGAAGTGGGCAAGAACAAATTGCTATTTCTCTTATCAGACTCAACGAAGCCAGGGGCATAGGCAGGAATTAGTAGGCAGGTTTGCTCTTCCTGTTCTGACATGCAAAGAAGACTCTATGTGAGGAGAATGTGAGGATTCTCTATGTGAAGATCTATGTGAGGAGAATGTCACTGGACTATGTCACCCAGATATATGTCATTGGGATGACAGATTGTTATTTGTTTGGGGCTTGCCTTCCAGGTGTAGTAAATAACATACAAGCTGTTGTGGCAGTTACCACAGTAACTGCTTTCTTTTTATTTATTTACTTATTTGTTTGTATTTTATGTGTATCAATGTTTTGCTTGCATGTCAGTCTACCGGTGTAAGCAATGCCTGTGAAGGCTAGAAGAGGGTATCAGATCCCCTAGAACTGGAGTTAAGGACAGTCATTAGTCACCATGTGGGTGCTGGGAACTAAATCCAAGTCCTCTACAAAAGTAGCCTGGGCTCTTAACCACTGAGCCATCTCTCCAGCTAAGTAATTACTTTCTAAATAGGAATAAGGGCACATTGGGAGATATTAGAAAACATCTGGTAATTGGACCTTCCTTAAGAACGGCAGGATAGCCGGGTCTGGTGGCGCACACCTTTAATCCTAGCACTTGGGAGGCAGAGGCAGGTGGATCTTTGTGAGTTCAAGGCCAGTCTGGTCTACAGAGTGAGTTCCAGGACAGCTGGGGCTACAGGGAGACCATCTTGAAAAGACAAAAAAAAAAAAAAAGAATGGCAGGAGACAGTAATGGAAAGTGTGTTCTGCTTATCTGTGCCTAGTTAGTAAATACTGACATTGCAAAACTTGAATTTCCTAGATCAGCACTGACCAGTAGAAATATAATAGGAGCCACATACGTAATTAAACTTGTAGTAGCCACATTGCAAGAAACTAGTGAAATATGTTTTGGAGTATATTCACAACATCATTGCAACATGTAATCGGTATAGAAATTAACAAAAGATTTTGTACTCATTTTTCCAGTTCTGATTTCTGAAGTGTATTTTACACTATGTCATACCTCAGGAGTAGACTCATTCCAAGCCCTCAGTAGTCAGGTGTAGTGGTTACCATATCACATGGCCCAGCCCTGAGTTATATTTGGCCACTTGGGGGTTAGATATAGTTTTTAGGAGCATATTTGTCTGGCTGCTTTAAATTTTGGAAGATGAATTTGTGGGGTTGTCAGAAAACTTGGCCTTACAGCCTGTGTTTGATCCCTGGGGCCCATGTAGTAGAGCAGGAGAACGAGCTCCCACAGTCCTCATCTGACCTCCACACATGTGCTGTGGCATGTGCCTGTGCATGTACACACACAAACACATACACATGCAAATACATAAATAAATGCAATAATATCCTTCTAGGGATGAGCTCCCAGATAGGTTATTTAATCCTGAGTGATCAGCCCTAAACACTTGTACATACAAACACCACCAAGTAAACTCAGTAGGTTGTTTCTGTATATACATTTGTATATATACATATATATACATATATATATATGTGTGTGTGTGTGTATGTGTGTAACAACAATAATCAAAGAAGAAGTCGGGATATTGAGGGAGAGTGGAGGGAACATGGGAGGAGTTGGAGAGGGGAGCACGAAGGGTGGACATGATGCAAATGCAGTATTCATGGATGAAAGTCTCAAAGAATAAAAAACTTAAATTAGAAATGTAACCATAAAAATAAATAAATAAATAGATAAATAAATAAATAAATAAATAAAAAGGAGTTTGTATTCACTTGGTTCTGGCCCTATGGCATAACTCAAATAATATCTTTCTAGGTAGAACAGGAAAATGTCAAATAAATTTGGAATTGAAATTGTATGAAAAATTCGGTTTCTTTCATGCTAACAGGGAGACATGAAGATAAAAAAAAATAGGGTCTGGAGAGATGGCTCAGTGGTTAAGAGCATTTGGCTGTTCTTGCAGAGGACCTGGACTTGATTCCTAGCACCATAAGACCAGTTTCAGGGAATCCAATGTCTCCATCTGATCTTCGCAGGCATTACATGACTCGGGTGCAGGTACATACATGCAGGTGATACACTCATACACATAAAATAAAATTAATAAAAATAATTAAGTATTTTTTAAAATCATGGGTTTATAGAAAGCTCCTTGTTTAAATCATGGGTTTGTAGAAAGCTCCTTCTTTGCATTGCCAATATTGCCTGAGTTAGAGTCCTCTGCACCTTGCTTGACTATGTCCTCTATACTCTCTCCTCTCAGTCCATGTCTTGGAGCTCTTGAAATTAACCATCCAATTTTATCAAATCTACTGGTCACCTTTCTCAGGTTATGGGGTCTTGGCTATAACTCAAGCCATCATGAGACGCCATGCCTGGCTTTCCATCTTCTGCCTTCTCTCTTTCAAATTTCCATTTTCTACCCTGCTTTCACTATGAGTATATGTCAAATTCAAGCATTAAATCATACAACTTCTCAACTTAGACTTTAATAGAAACCTATACCCTTTTGAATAAGATTCCCCACTGCTTGCTGTGATATACTGGTGATATGCTTTGTAAACTGGCTTTAGGGACTTTCCACCACCTCGCCTTGTTGCTTCAATTCTGATTCTATTTAGTCAATGTATTGTACTATGGCATGGTTTTCATGACTCTGTACCTTTGCTTAAATTTTCTCTGCCTGGAACAGCCCTCCTTAAAATGTTTGCTCCTGCCTGGCATGGTGGTACATCATTTTGGCTTTATTATGGCTTTCCAGTAGTTTTTACATAATCTAGTCTGTTAGTGCTTTAAGCAGTAGAAGGACTGACAGGAAACACCATGAAGATTTGGAGCAAACAAATCTCATCCTCGATGGTGAGAGGCACACACAGTGAAACCACTTTGGAAGAGACTTCAGCAGTTTCCCATGAAACCAAATGTCCTCTTATTAGACCATTCAGAAATCCTACTCATTGGGATTCATACAAAGGAGTTGAAAATGTCACACTCAAACAAAAACTTATATGCAAACAGCAGTTTCATATAACTGCCCAAACTTTGATATATTAAGATGTCCTTAAATAGGTGAACAGGTAAGAAAGCTTTAGTACATTCACACAATATATTCTTGAAATGAGCCATTAAGCTATGGAAAAATGGAAGAAACTTGAATTCATATTATTAAGTGAAAAAAGTCTGAAAAGGCTACATATTATTTGAGCCTATCTCTGTGCTAATCTAGAAAAGGCAAAACCAGAGAGACAATGAAGAGAAGAGTTAAGAATAAGAAAGATGGGCCAGGCACAGGGGAGTTTTCAGGGCACTGAAACGAATTGTCTAACACATAATGGTAGACACACCTCATTTTATGTTTGTCCAAACCATTGAATATCTACAGGAACAACAAACAAACAAATGAAACAATGATGAAATAGAACAAAAATAAAACCCCAATACAAAAGCAAACAATGTAACAAAAAAACACAAACATTTGGGTGTGGCAGGGCATGCCTTTAATTCCAGTACTCAGGAGGCAGTGGCAGGCAGATCTCTGTGAGATAGAGGCCAGGTTGGTCTACATAATGAGTTCTAGGCAGGCTGAGGCTACAAAGTAGGGACCAGAAAATCCCTTGTTCCTGGGTCCTAGGCCAAGGTTGTACTTACTGGGTTCCAGTATATTCTGTGAGTTGTTTTCCTCTTAGGTAACTGTTTATTCAATTATTTACTGTTTTCTGCATTTTATTTTAACAACATAGAACCAAATTACATGAATGGCAGTTCATAAGCAAAGGATTAACTAATCCTTCTTGAAATGAAATGAAGAGAAAATACATTTGTTTCCCACAATAAATACATATTTGATCTCCACAGACAGTGCAACCAGTCTGGTGTCAACACAAGGCAGAACCAGTGAAGTTTCTGGAGATTCTGGAGTCAGAAAGACTCAGAGGTAGACACAGGGCCATGCTGAGGGGATGAAGACACTGTGGATTCTTGTGGACATTCTGTGACCTCATGGCTATAGAGTTCTGCGTAGGGTAATTGATTGATGATTCAATGAATGGAAATGCTTTTTCTTAAGACCAACTGCTAGCAGATATTGCAAGATCCTCAATGAAGTGTTGGAAACTGAGTTACAGAGTTCCTAGGATGGCAGTGGGGGTGTGCACTGTTTGACTTCCAACATCAGGTTTCCTCTCTTCCACCTTTCCTTGCTCTATTTTCCCTTCTGACCTCTTTAATTTTTCTCCTTTCTCTCTATCTTTCTTTTATTTTACTCTCTTCTTCTCATTTACTATGCTTAACATACGTTAATTTTGTCCTTTGCTATTCTTGGTCAATTCAATAACGCTCCTTGTATGAAGATCTTCTTGCCAAAGCCATATTAAACTCATCAGGTGTCTAAACTTAGGCTAGCTTGGTTTTCTCCACAGTAGAAGGTCTGCAGTTCAATAAACAAGACAGGTATGTGACCAAAGGATTCTTGTTCAGAGCGAAGGGGGTTGCTTCATACAGGCTTCCCAGAACGAAGGCCGAGCCTGACAGGAAAAAGATCTGAGGGCCCAGCAGAATCCATAAGAGAGTAGTTATTACCTTGCTCCCTGCCAAGTCAGTGCCACTGCCAATCTCAGAAGCCATTTTTCACACTGCTTTCAGCCAGCTCAGCACAATAGCTGTGTGACAGCTTCACCTGGGCTGAGCAATAGGGAAAAGCAGCTTCCCACGGGGTGAGGCTGTTTTTGTTGCTCCCTTTAATTCCCTCCAAAGCACCATGTGGAATTGGTGTCATGACTTGGGTTCAGATAGGACTAAGAGTGAAGTAAGATGCAAGGAAGAACTAAACACAGTTGCAAAGGGCAATGAGTCCAGAAGCAACTGGATTCTAGTTGTGCCCACCCATCACACAGATTATTTATACTTGTTTTTGTGAGCCAGGGGGAGATATGCTGTGATACGTGTAAAGCATTTATCAGGGGCATGGTGAACAGCAGGGGAAGAATGTCTTATGCCAGCTTTGCTCTGAGCCTTATTTTCCTTATGTTTGAAGTGTAGGGAAATATCAAGATCCCATTGAAGAGCTATTTTGGAGATGTTGATAGAGTTCTCCAGTAAAGAAAGGTAGTCCCAACAAAAATTTTAAGCCCTTAAAGAAAGAAATTGAAGAAGACATCAGAAGATGGAAAAACCTCCCATGCTCATGGATTGGGAAAATTAACATTGTAAAAATGTCCATTCTACCCAAATTCTTGTATAGATTTAACGCAATCCCAATTAAAATCCCCAAGAGTTTCTTCACAGGCTTGGAAAAAAAGTCCTTAATTTCATTTGGAAAAAGCAATAGACCCCAAATAGCCAAAGAAACCCTGAGCGAAAAGAGCAATACAGGGGGGATCTCTATACCAGACTTCAAACTATACTACAGGGCTATATTTATAAAAACAGCTTGGTACTGGCACAAAAACAGACCTGTTGACCAATGGAACAAAACTGAAGATCCAAACTTGAGCACATACAATTTCAGCCACCTCATACTTGACAAGGGGGCCAAGAAGACACAATGAAGGAAAGACAGCATCTTCAGCAAGTGGTGTTGGCAAAACTGGATCACCACTTGTAGAAGAATGAAATTAAACCCCTACTTCTCACCCTGTACAAAAGTCAGTTCCAGGTGGATTAAAGACCTCAGTGTGAAACCCCAAACTCTGAAGGCCATAGAAGAGAAAGTTGGCAGCAGACTACAAGACATAGGCATAGGAAAAGACTTCCTAAATCAGACAGCAGCTGCACAAGAATTAAGGTGGACAATTAACAAATGGGACCTCATTAAACTCAAAAGCTTCTGTACATCAAAAAAAAAACAAAAAAACAATCAAGGAAGTGAAGAGAAATCCCACAGAGTGGGAGGAAACCTTCACCACGTAAACATTTGGCAAAGCATTGATTTCCAGAATATATAAACTACTCAAAAAACAAAGAAGAAAGAAAACAAAAGACCCACTCAATAGATGGAGCAAAGAGCTAAACAGAGACTTCACAAATGAGGAATTAGAGATGGCTGAGAAACATCTTGAGAAGTGTTCAACATCATTAATCATTAAGGAAATGCAAATCAAAACCACTTTAAAATATCATCTTACTCCAATAAGACTGGCTAGGATCAAGAAAACAAGTGATACCAAGTGTTGGAGAGGTTGTGGGGAAAGAGGAACACTCATCCACTGCTGGTGGGAATGTAAAGTCATACAGCCACTATAGAAAGCAGTGTGGAGAACCCTTGGAAGACTTGAAATGAATTTGCCACCTGACCCAGCCACACCACTCCTGGGCATGTACCCAACAAGACTCATCTTACCACAGAGATACATGCACAACCATGTTTATTTCAGCTCTCTTCACAATAGCAAGGAGCTGGAACCAACCCAAATGCCCCTCAACTGAGTGGATGGAGAAAATGTGGTACATCTACACAATGGAGTTCTATGCAGCAGTAAAGAAAGATGACATCATGAGCTTTGCAGGTAAATGGCTGGAGCTAGAAGACATCATGCTGAGTGAAGTAACAGAGTCCCAGAAAAACAAATGACAAATGGTATCCCTCATCTGTGGATGCTAGTGCCAATTACCTAATTGTATGGAAAAATGAGCAATGTCAATCTCATCTGAAAACAACTATGCTCTTACATTGTGAATCCCTTAAAATATAATTTTAAAATCTCTGAGGAAAAAAAGGTAGTCCCACATCACTGTCTCCTCTCAGGCTGCATGTTCTAGATTGTATTTTCTGAAGGTGGACATGAGAGACCGTGTCTGTCATGCCTCATACTTTTCTTGAACTTTGATGCTTTCCTATCCAGTGGTTGAACTTGTTTCCCCTCCCTCTGGACTGAACGTCCTTGCCATCATTACTGTTGGTTAACTCTGGGGATGTAGAGGCTTTGCTATGAAAGGCAATGTACCTTGTGTTTAAGTAGTTGGGTATTTCCCGATGGTATTAGGAATAGAACATAGCCCTTGTACATGCTAGGCATGTGCTCTACCACTAGCTACACACCTCCTACTTCTGCCTAACAGGTAAATAGGCAGCTTCATCAGGCATGAAGACAGTTGGCTGTGCCGAAGCTGCCATACTGGGAGGAAGCACATCTTAGTCCGTATAGAGAGGCCATAGAGTGGTGTTCTGTCCTCACTGCACAACAGTGGCTGCCTGGGCCACAGCCTCATGACACACAGAAATCAGAACCGCTCAGCCAAGTCCTTCCTAATTCCTGACATAGAACCATGGGAGACAATGAAATGATCATCGTTTTAAGTAGCTCAGTGTTGAAGTAGTGAAATAAAACTGAACACTCCAGTAGCTAGTTAATAACCACTGCTCCCCTCCCCAGCAGCCTGAGATGAGAGTATTTGCAGGAGACAGTGAGGAGACTCAGCTTCATTCATTTCAACCATGGATGGGGGAGGGGGGTTGCTCCTTTCTCATGAGTCTGATTTGCCCCATAAGCACAATCGCTCTCTCTCTCTCTCTCCCCCCCCCCAAGAAAACCCAGTCATCAGTAGCAGAATCCATGAGCTCTGGTGGGGTGGGAGGGTAGGGAGGGACACAGGTTTAAATTTGATTTGTAATGTAATCTTGTATAAAAATAAATAAATATAAGTGAGGCGTGGTGGTGCATGCCTTTAATCCCAGAACTTGGGAGGCAGAAGCAGGCGGATATTTGTGAGTTCAAGGACAGCCTGGTCTACCGAGTGAGTTCTAGTCATCAACCTAATTTGATTAGTGATGTTTTAGCCCACAGAAACCATTTTGCACTAAATTTGAAAGTACTGTCAAGGTTTGAATGTGAAATGTCCACTTTAGGCTCCTGTGTTTGAACACTTGGTCCCCGGGTGATGGTGTTGTTTCAGGAGGTTTTGGAACATTTGGGAGGTGGGGCCTGGCTGGAGGAGGTGGGGCCTGGCTGGAGGAGGTGGGGCCTGGCTGGAGGAGGTGGGGCCTAGATGGAGGAGGTGGGGCCTGGCTGGAGGAGGTGGGGCCTGGCTGGAGGAGGTGGGGCCTGGCTGGAGGAGGTGGGGCCTGGCTGGAGGAGGTGGGGCCTGGCTGGAGGAGGTGGGGCCTGGCTGGAGGAGGTGGGGCCTGGCTGGAGGAGGTGGGGCCTGGCTGGAGGAGGTGGGGCCTGGCTGGAGGAGGTGGGGCCTGGCTGGAGGAGGTGGGGCCTGGCTGGAGGAGGTGGGGCCTGGCTGGAGGAGGTGGGGCCTGGCTGGAGGAGGTGGGGCCTGGCTGGAGGAGGTGGGGCCTGGCTGGAGGAGGTGGGGCCTGGCTGGAGGAGGTGGGGCCTAGATGGAGGAGGTGGGGCCTGGCTGGAGGAAGTGGGGCCTGGCTGGAGGAAGTGGGGCCTGGCTGGAGGAAGTGGGGCCTGGCTGGAGGAGGTGGGGCCTGGCTGGAGGAGGTGGGGCCTGGCTGGAGGAGGTGGGGCCTGGCTGGAGGAGGTGGGGCCTGGCTGGAGGAGGTGGGGCCTGGCTGGAGGAGGTGGGGCCTAGCTGGAGGAGGTGGGGCCTGGCTGGAGGAAGTGGGGCCTGGCTGGAGGAGGTGGGGCCTAGCTCGAAGAAGTGGGGCCTAGCTGGAGGAGGTGGGGCCTAGATGGAGGAGGTGGGGCCTGGATGGAGGAGGTGGGGCCTGGCTGGAGAAGGTGGGGCCTAGCTGGAGGAGGTGGGGCCTAGCTGGAGGAAGTGGGGCCTGGCTGGAGGAAGTGGGACCTAGCTGGAGAAGGTGGCTTTCTGGGACCTACCTCCTCTACTCTCCCTGCTTCCTGGTCTGCTGAGGTGAGAGCCTGTGACCTCACAGTGTTGCCACCACAGCTGGAAGCCCTCAGCTCTCATGCCTTTTCTGGTGATAGACTGTGCCCTCAAATTGTGAGCAAAGTAAATCCTTCCTCCCTTAGGTAGTTTTGTCCTATATTTTGTCAGGGTAATGAGAAAAACAACTAATACAGTTGTCAAACCACTTTGGTTTAAAAAGACATTAATATTAAACAGTTTTTAAAAGTTTTATGTGAATGCATTAGCATTTAAATAGTCTTTGAATTTGTTTTAAATAGTATCATCACAGCCACTATATTCAGACTCCTTCCTGGTTGGAACACCTTCTTCAATGCACGTGGCATTTTGGCCAGTTGTCTGACTGCATTAAAGACTGTATTTAAAGATACTTCCCAAGGTTTACTTCGTCCAAGAAGCTTCATAGTGGCCTTGGGCATTGACTTGTTCTCCCTTTCCACTGAGCACCTGTGTTGGAATAGTGTCTGTGCGGGCGGATTACTGTCCATGGAGTACAAAGTGAGAAGTGTTCTTGGTGATACATACAGGCTTTGATGGGAACTCTTCGGTATTTCATTCTTGGTCTTCAGTTTTGGAACTGGAGATGAAATTTTATATTTTCTTTCATCCTATCCTCATCATAAGGTCTAGCACCTTGACTATTTTAGACCTCTAATCAGGCCTTCAAATAAGTCTGTTCTATGTTATTTCAAAATGTTTTCAAGGCTTGGCATGTCAATAAAGAAGCAAGTAAATATTGCTCAGAGTGAAATTTAATATAATTAGAAATATTCAAATGTATCAGAATGTGTGAGAACAACATATACGCATGAAGGAAATATAGATGATGAACTTAATGGAAAAAAACAGTTTTCCCATGGGCTGGAGAGATGGCCTAGCGGTTAAGAGCGCTGACCACTCTTACAGTGGACCTGGGTTCGATCCCCAGCACCCACATGGCGGCCGAGAGCCGTCTGAGACTCCAATTCCAGGAGAACTCCAGCTCCAGGGGAATCCGAGACCCTCTTCTGACCTTCGCGGTGTTGTACGACACGGGTGCACAGACCTGCATGCAGACAGTACATTGATACACATACGGAAATAAATAAAAAATTAAAAAAAAACAAAAAAACAACAACAAAAAAAACCAGTTTTCCCATATTTTCACCCTTCTAGGGGAGAATGACAGAGTCCACACCTCAGGTCTTGGAATCAGGTAGAACCAGCAGCTACATCTTGGTCATAATTACTTTAGCTGTGTGATCTCTGACAACCCAACACGTTTAAAAAGTGAAGAAAAATAGTGCCTAAGTCTTAGGATTATTGCCAGGGTCAATGGAGTCATTCATGTTAAACATGTCACATCTTAAGAAGCAGAAAGCCGGGCATGGTGGCTCACACCTTTAATCCTAGCACTTGGGAGGCAGAGGCAGATCTTTGTGAGTTCGAAGCCAGCCTGGTCTACAGAGTGAGTTCCAGGACAGCTGGGGCTACAGGGAGACCTTTTTTTAAAATTTTTAAAAAAAAAAAAATAGAGAGAGGATAGGGATTTGGTTCTCAGAACCTACTAGACAGCTAACTGCCCATAATTTCATTTCTGGGGATACAGTGCCTTCTTCTGGCATCTGTGGGCATTGCATGCACATTGTACACTTACATATATGTAGGCAAACACTCATAAAGTAAAAATTAATTTAAAAAAGGAGAGAGAGAGAGAGTGAGAGAGCACATCTCAGTTACTGTTTGTTTTACTAGTAGCACCACCCACATCCCACCCCAGTCACTGTTGGGTTCAGCTGCTTCTGTCTTAGAGTTCACTTCCTTCCTCTATCTATGCTGTAATGGGTTCAGCTTCTTCTGTCTTAGAGTCTCCTTCCTCTATCTATGCTTCCTATTCAAATACTGGATTGCAACTCCATATTATCACCACATTTCTTGGCATTCATGCTAATGCAACAATAATGAGGGTTTGTTTCAAAGAATCTAATCAATCTTAGCTGCTTTGTATAGCTCATCAGCTTCTAGTTATTCCTTGACACTAAACCTTCTTGACTGAGTCATCAACACAGACTGACTAAGCTGCTCGTGAGCAGGAAGTCCCCTTAGACTAAATTAAGGGAACTAACCAGTTCCCAAATTTCTCAGTCAACACAGTATCTCAAAGGACCAATAAAAGTCAACATTAATGTTGGAAAAGATCAGGGACATTGGACACTCCCAGAGTTTAAGTGTTCACTCACATATTTGGTCATATATTCATTTATTCAGTCAACAACTAGTTGTTATCAAGTTGCCGTGTATATGTAGACCCTGGACATACAGCATGAATGATACAGATTTGATTTTCACTCTTATAAAGTTTCCAGAGTGGTAAAAGTAACTAACTGCCTTGGGTCTGACTCTGTTACTCGTGTATTTATATTGCTGAAACCTTGCCAAGCCTCATCTTTTTCTTAGTACCATTGGAAGAATTAAGTGAATTATTGTAAGTAAACCCATGTTAGTTACCAAATAGCTGAAAAGAAGCAATTAAAGGAGGCATTTATTTTGGCTCACAGTTTGAGGGTACAGTGCATCCAGGTGGGGAGGGCATGGTACAGTGGCAAATGCATAGCGGTGGGAGCATGGGGCAGCAGGCCCACAGTCTGATCGTGGAGAGTCACGTGGGCTGGTGCTCAGCTCACTTTCTCCTTTTCAGCCCATGGAATGGTGCTGCCTACTTTTAGGGTGGGTCTCCCTATGTCAGTTAACCTAATCTAGGTTAGCAGATATGCCCAAAGCTTTGTCTCCGAGATGATTCTGGGTCCTCTCAGATTGAGGAGTCCATGTAATCATCAGAGTCCCAATCACTTTGAAGCCTGGCAAAGTGCCCAGTTCTTCCTCTTCAGGCCATGTAACTTGCAGTTCTTAGAATCAATCCTAACTCAGCAGAGTTCTACTCCCCCACTGGGCCTTTCAGAGGAATTTCCTATAATTTGTTCTTACTGCTTGTAATACACACCACACACACACATACACACACACACATGCACACATGCACACACACATGCACACACACATGCACACATGCACACACACATGCACACATGCACACACATGCACACACATGCACATGCACACACACATGCACACACACATGCACACACACATGCACATGCACACATGCACACACGTACACACACATGAACACACATACGCATACACACACACCCTCTAAGTCATTAATTAAATTTAATTCTTATTGAAAATTAAAATTTGAGGGATGGGGCCTATATTTCATTAGTAGAGTGCTTGCCTAGCATTCATGAGGTATTGGGCTCAATCTAACAACACCCAAAACTGAAGGTTGGCTTATATTGCATTTCTTTCCAAATCTTTCTTATTAACCTTCTTGACTCCTTGGCAGTAATCCATTCCTCTACACATTAACTAATGGAAAACCATAGGCAAATAATATGGTCCCATGACAAATCAGCAGGAATAGATATCTTTATTTATTTATTTTTATTTATGTGTATCTCTCTGTCTCTGTCTCTCTGTCCCTGTGTCTGTCTGTCTGTCTGTCTGTCTGTCTCTCTCTCTCTCTCTCTCTGTGTGTGTGTGTGTGTGTGTGTGTGTGTTCAAGTGCCCGCAAAGGCCAGAAGAGGGTGTCAGAATACCTGAAGATAGAATTACAGGCTGTTGTGAGCTGTCAGATACTAGGAACAGAACTCCAGTCCTCTGCAAGAGCGGCAGGTTTCTATCTGTTTCCAGTCCCAGGAACAAGTATCCTTTAGAAGCTAAAGTAAAGCATTGGGTTGTGCAGAATGTCTGTCTAGATAGCTCAGTAGAAAGAGCCTTGATAAACACCTAGGCAGAAAGAGGTCAGCTGGGCATGTGGTAACTCATGGGCAAACCTTCCCTTATAAAGAGGTGGACTGTTACAGAAATCACATTAATAACTTATAGGCCCCCAGTCAAAAAAATCCATTATCACTACTGCATTGCATGTGCAGAGTTTCTGCAGACCCCAAGCTCTCTACCAAGATTGGGGGAACATCCTTATCTGAAAGTAAGATGAACATAGTCTTTGCTTTCATGGAACCTATAGTTTGGGTTGAATGGCAGACAAGTTGGCATGCAATGACCACAGAGTGTGATGAGGCTGTCACGGGAGACATAGAGTTGTGAGAGTGCATAGCAGAGAGACTTGGTCCGTGTGAAGCAGGGCCTAGGGAGGGCTTCCTGGAGGAAGTAGCTTCATATAGAAACTTAATACAGAGAGTTCATATAGAGATGTGGTAGGAATTACGGGATGGAAATCAAGGGTAGAAAGGGAAGATGACATAGGCAGGGTCACTAGCATGTACCAAGGCACTGAAATCAGACAGAATATGGAAATGTCCCCAGGCATTAAAAGAAATCACAGTCATGTGTCACCGGGAGCCAGATCCCCCCCCCACACACACACACAGTGACAGCTCTGCCATAGATAAGCAGGGCGAGTTTTTCTAGGATGTTCTCTTCCATGTTCCTTTTATTCCCACTCTTGACTTTTCCCTTCCCTGTCTTACCTAGTCTGCCAATGAGATATTCAATACACATTTGAACATCACAGTAATTTGTTCAGACAAATTATTTCAGGGGGATGGATGCAATCTTTTGACATACAAAGCCACACACCCCAATGTCCAATTCTGACAAAGTTAAAATAAGGAGGTTTACTGCTCAGAATTTTTATAGACCTTCTATTGCTTTTCTTATAAATTAATTTTTGAAGGAGAGAATTAAAGATATAGATATGTGGGCTGGGAATGTTGTCGCATGCCTTTAATCCCAGCACTAGGGAGGCAGAGGCAGGTGGATCTCTGTGAGTTCAAGGCCAGCCTGGTCTAGTGAGCTCCAAGCCAGCTGGGACTAAAAGGAGACCTTGTCTCAAAAAGACAAAAAAAAAAAAAAAAAAAAAAAAAAAAGATATAGATATGTAATTGTGAATGGGCAGGGATTTCTTAATTAATCAGTCTGTTATTTAATCCTTCTTAACATATTTTCCATTCTTAGGCAGATTTCCTCAAGTAGCAAATAGGGCCAGAGGGATGGAGCTTAGAGGCTCAGAATGAAGTGTCCCTCTAGACACAGCAGCTTGGCTCATGGTCTCTCTCTCTCTGCAGATGCTGCGCTGGGATTTCAATTCTCTGTGGTTGCCTTCCTTCCCAGACACTGCCATTTAGACCTTTTCCTTCCAAGGGTTTCTATCATCAGAACAGAGGGTAATTAATGAAGGATTAATTAATGAAGGGAACTGATATGATGTGCTTAGAACATGTATTTGTTTCCAACTCATCCACATGGAGTTGGGAAAAGTTAATCATCTGTATAATGCCCTGAGTGCTAAACATGGAGAAAGAAAAGGAATTTCATCCTTTTCTTCATCATTTTTCTGTAGTTCTAGCAGAAGTGGGATGCAGAGAATCGTCTTCACAGATTCACGGCATCATAAATTCTTAAATATAACCTCAAACAGAGAAGACTCTCACCTGTACCATTCGGATCATATGAACTGCCAAAGGTTTTACAGCCTTCATGAATCTTCATGTGTCAACAGATGTCAGTTCAATGGCTAGTGATGTAGGTATTTTCTTGGATATAATAATGTCACCAAAGTAACGACACCTTCATATTCCATACAAACAGAAATGACGTGCACATTTTAATTTCATTATTGCCCACCATACTTTCTGTGGTAAAATATACATAGCTTAAAATTTCCATTTTTAGTATTTAAGTTGTAGAAATCAACATCATTTAATACACTGTTTGGTGCCACAGTGGTAACTGTCCTTTGCCAGAAGCAAAGGTCTTCTAAGGAGAGAAACTTGGGCTCCTCTCCTTAGCTAGCTACTGATTATTGAGACAATGGACCCTAAGAAACTGCAGTTTCCCCTGGAGCAAAAAAAAGGATGAATGCTGTTTCCAGTTAGAGGGGAAACTTCTCTCTCAGATTTCACAGTTCTGGAAACTTGGGAGACCACCTTGCTGGAGAAACTGGAGCAGAGACGGGGTTGATGGGTGGGGCCACACCTTGCCAGGACTGCTTAGCTTTGCCTATCTATCTCTTGGCTTCTATGTGAACCTAAAGTCAGGACCTCTGAAGATGGACTTGGAGGGTCACTCCATCTCTTTATGGTTCCTCTTCCCAAGGTGGCCACGTGGAGGAAATTTCCCGTTTTTCACTGCTGCTTTGAGGATGGTTGGCCGAGGAGCCTTGTTCCTTAGGGCTGCAGGGGCCCAGGCTCTAATCCTAATAACTCCAGTTACAAATACTGTGTGACTGCATTTGTATGGACTAGCCAAACAAGCAAACCCACAGAGACAGAAAGCAAACAGTTAGCTGCAAAGTCCTAGGGAAAATGAAAGGATGGGGACTGCGTGTGGCGTTCTGGGTTTCCTTTCAGGAGAAAGTTAAAAAAATTGTATACGTCAGAGCATTGCTGGCCTGCTCCAGTCAGAGCCCAGGCCCTGCAGCCCTAAGGAGTGAGGCTGTGAATGTACCACTACCATCCTGGGAGGACTCTTCAAGTTAACCTTGAACTCACTAAATAGCTAGGGATGACCTTGGACTCATCTTCCCAAATGCTGAGATTACGGGTACGTACCATCCTATTTGGTCATCTGGGGATTCTTTAAACAGATTTACTTTTATTTTATGTATGTGTATGAGTGTTTTGCCTGCATGTAAGTGCACCATGTGCATCCAGTGCCCAAGAAGGCCAGAAGAGGGTGTTGTGTCCCCTGGAGCTGGAGTTACAATGGTTGTTGGTTGCCATGTGGATGCTGGGAACCAAACCTGGGTCCTCTGAGAGAATACCAAGTGCTCTTAACCATTGAACCATCTCTCCAGCCCCTGGGAGGACTTTTTAAAGGGACATTTACTGATGATCTTGTTTAGTTTTGTGTCTTTCTTTCTTTCTTTCTTTCTTTCTTTCTTTCTTTCTTTCTTTCTTTCTTTCTTTCTCTTTCTTTCCTTCTTTCTTTCTCTCTCTCTTTCTTTCTTTCTTTCTTTCTTTCTCTTCTTTCTCTCTTTTCTTTCTTTCTTTCTTTCTTTCTTTCTTTCTTTCTTTCTTTCTTTCTTTCTTTCTTTCTTTCTTTCTTTCTCTTTCTTTTTTTTTTTTTTTCTCTCTCTCTCTCTTTCTTTCTTTCTTTCTTTCTTTCTTTCTTTCTTTCTTTCTTTCTTTCTTTCTCTCTTTCTCTGTGTGTTTCTGATGGGGAGAGGGGTGTGGTGTAAACAGTTTCACATGCCTACAGAGGCTAGAAGAGAACAGCAATACTTATCTGGCTCTCTATCTCATTCCCTTAAGACAGGGTGGGTCCCAGTGAAACTGGAGCTCACCAGATTTTGGCTGGGCTACCAACCAGCTAGTTGATCTTCTTCTTTCTCTCTCCCCCACACCCAAGGTCACAGGTATGCAACCACCCTCATCTTTCATGTGGGTGCAGTAGGCGCCAGGGACCTTAACTTATGTCCTTACCCTTGCCCAGCAAGTGTTCTTACTGAGATATCTTTCCAGTTCTACCCAGGGATTTTCTACAGGTCATAGTAAATGGCTTGGCTATAAAACATATCAATAGGAAAAGGCTGGTCATATAGAATTGGTATTAGAGGGGCCCCACTAAGCATAAATCTAAGTGAAAATTGTGTGTTTGCTTTCTAAACAACTCTTAAAAGCCACCTCCAACCTCTGCTTTTTATTACTTTGCAATCTACAAGACTAATCAATATAGACATTCAGGGGAACCCGAGGCCTTGTACATGCTAACCACAAGCTCTACCACTGAACTCCATCCTCAGCCCCTAGACCTTTTGAAGTTCCCACTGTCTTGGGGAAAGGTAATTAGAATAATTTTAGTTTGTCCCAATTTCCCTGCCTGAGCATATGTCACAAGCTGATGGCAGATGATTCTGTCTGAATGATATGCACTGAGAAAGCAAGAGTGTTAAGACCTTAGAATCACTCTGTCGATGAGAGGCTGAGGAGCTACGATGGCACAAATGAGCGGAACACTGAACACATCATAACACTGACAGCATCATTAAAGCTAAAGATCAACATCAAAATCTCAAACTTCCTTGCTTTTTACACATCAAAGCTAAGATGAGCTATATACAGGACATGACCCAGGGAGATACACACGAGTATAGTGCAGCCACTTAGCAGTACACAGTTGCTGAGCAATAAACTCCCTGAGAACCCTGCCCTTGTTGGCTCAGGCTTTCTGAATTCTAATTTGAGTGCTCAACCATCACCAAGGAATTTTACCTCTGTTGAATAATTTTTAAAAAAATATTTGATTTATTATTTTGTTTTATGTGTATGAGTGTATTGCCTACATGTATGTAAGTGCACCCATATCATGCAATGCCCACGGAGGTCAGAAGAGGACATCAGATTCCCTGGAAGTAGAGTTACAGACAATTGTTAGCCACCAAGTAGGTGCTGGGAACTGAACCCAGGTCCTTATCAAGAGCAGCCAGTGCTCTTAACTACTGAGCCATCTCTCCAGCCCCTCTGCTGAATATTTCACCAGCTTAAATAGCAACACTTCTTAGGCTGTTATCCTGCCCCTGAAGGGATTGTAAAAGAAGGTTGCTGTAAACCAACCCGTGGAGGCTCCCCCGAGTTAAAAACAAACCTCACACAACCATCTAACATTCAAAATTCATCTTTTAACACTGAAAGATGTAAAGCAGCTTTGAGACGTCTTCATGATTCCATCCTACACCATGAGTTATTTAACTGCTATAGGAATATATGCAGCAAGAATCATTCCTTAATTAGTCTAAAGCTGAAACAGCCCTTGCTGAATGTGTGATCTTAGCTGGTGCGGTGGGGTGTGCTTTTGCTGTGTGTGGTGGAGCAGCTATGCTGTTAAGGCTTTATTTTTAAAGTTTAGGTAATTATAACTTAAACTAACAGCAGGGGTAATGAGTCATTTATTTGTTCCTCTTATCGCAGAGTGTCTCCCTGCTGAGTTTCCTTTCTGGAAGCATTTACCTTGAGGGTGAGGTGTTACTCTGGGTCCTCAGGATGTGAGCATTTGATCACAAATAGTATACTAAACATTGAGAGACAGGTGATTGCTACCCTGATTCATTACAAAGTGGAAGATAATTCCTTGGCTCAGTACATTCCTGCGATGTGAAACTTACAGGATCGACAGGAAGCAGTTTTGTATAGGGGCAAAATTCTGGACTAGATGTCAAGAAAGCTGGATTCAAATCCAGCAATAACCGGTGTGGAAAAGCAGCTTGCTGCTCCCTGACCTTGATTTGCTTAGAAGAGCACACACCTCTGACGGGATCAGGCAGTATGGAGGAAACCAGGAAGCCACAGCTACTTTGATACCCCCTGCTTTCCTCATGTTGTCACAAGCCATGGACTTGGCTGGGATTTGGCTGATGAGAAAAGAAAGGCAGAGCAGAAGTGTTGACAGTCATGCTACTGATAACTGGGTTCGAGTGCAGAGCTGGGATCTCTGTGCTAGGTTATCTAAGGCAGGCTCTCCATAGATGACGTAGAAGCCAAATGACATCTGAATTAAAGGCTTCATGACTTCAGTTTTCAATGACTATTCATTATCCTTAGACTAGGGTGGGACCACAGATCTTGAAATCTAGTAGTTTTGGCTTCATTCCAGTGTGATTTTACCACACAAAGAAGCATTTATGCATCCTATTTTTTATGGATTTTCAGAGAAACCATATTGCATAAGGATGAAGAATGTGGACCCATTATAAAGATTGTATAGGAATACTTTTGGCAGTTTAATTTGTAATAGTTAAGCCTAGAAACAGCCCCATATCCAGCCCCATATCCAGATGAACAGATGGTTGTAGGGTAATGTGCAGTGTAACAATATCCAGTGATGGAAAGAAACCTATTTTATTAGACATAACATAGGGAATCAGTAAGCCATCCTGCTGAGTGAAAGAAGCCAGACCCCTCACAAAACTATCCATCTTATAGGACTCCATTTACATAAAGCTGTGAAACTTGCTGGGCTTGGTGGGACAGGTCTGTGACCAGGGGGCAGAGGCAGGACAACACAAGTTCAGAGCCTGTTAGGAATACTGTCTAAGTTTGAGGGCAGCCTGGGCAGATTAATGACATTCTATCCAAAAATTTTTCAAAGAGAGGGCTCAGAATATGGTTCAGTGATAGAGCCCTTGCTTAGCATGTGCAAGGCCTTGGGTTCAAACAAAAACAATAAACTAAATATATCATAAATAAAAGCACTATTTCTGTCATGTAAAAAAAATGGAAAAAAAATCAGGCTAATCTGCTCTTGCTCCTGCCACCATGCTCCACCGTGATGGAGTCTAATTCCCCTGGAATGGTAAGCTGAAATAAACTCTCTATTTAAATTCCCTTGGTCACGGTGTTTATCCCAGCAACAAAAAAGGAACTAATACACCACTCAACAAATGTGGCTGCAGTGTCTAATTGATGAATGGCATTACCTCCTTTATTCTTTTGTGACAACGGTAGGACAGTGATGGGTGTGCAGTGTTACTGTTTGTGGCATCTCTGGTTAGAGGCGTTGCTATGTGGTCTGCCCTAGCACATAGTCCCTTGTGGTTCCATGCAGCTTGTCCAATATGAAAAGGTGGCTAGAAAGAAAGAAGATCTGAAATTGGTTAGGTCAGTGAGGTCCTAATCTCATTTTATCTCTAGCTCTGCAGGAGGAAGACAACTTAGGAGGAACACATATTCACTGCTGGTGGGAGTGTAAACTGGTGTGGCCAATATGGAAATCAGAATGGAGGTTTTTTTTTTTTTTTTTGTCTTTTTGAGACAGGGTCTCCCTGTTGCCCCAGCTGTCCTGAAACTCATTCCATAGACCAGGCTAGCCTTGAACTCACAAAGATCCACCTGCCTCTGCCTCCTGAGTGCTAGGATTAAAGGCTTGTACCACCATACCCTGCTTAGAATGGAGTTTTTTCAGAATATTAAAAATAAGTACCATATGATGCAGCTGTATCACTCCTGGGCATATCCCCAAAGGACTCTATATCTTCCATAGAGATATTTGGACATCTATGTTTACTGCTGCACTATTGACAATAGCAAGGCAATGGAACCAGCCTAAATGTCCATCAACAGATGAATGGATAAATAAAATGTGATATATATATATGTATATATATATATATATATATATATATCACATATATCAGAATTTTATTTAGCTATAAGGAAAACTGAAATTATGAAATTTTCAAAAAAATTGATAGATCTAGGAATTATATTAAAATAAGTGACCCAGATTTAAAAAGACAAATACCATATGTTCTCCTCATGTGCAGATCCTGGCTTTTAATGCTTATATATGTATATATAGTGAGTGTGAGTGTCAGTATAGGTCAATAAATTAGAAAAGACATCATAAGAGAGGGAAAAGAGATATTGAGGAAGTGGGGAGGACAAGAGAACACATGTGGTATGAAAGCAAAATGGAAGCTCCTGGAAAGGAAGGGTATGAGGGTGGGGAGATGAGAGAGGATACCAAGATGAAGGTACAACCAATACAAATTGTGCTTGAAGAGCTAAATACTTTGTATGCTAATTAAAAATAAACAGCAGCTGTGTAGAAAATAAGGTCAACTGTTGACAAGTGGGACCTCATCAAACCCAAAAGCTTCTGTACATTGAAAGAAACAATCAAGGAAGTGAAGAGAAAACCCACAGAATAGAAGGAAACCTTCACTAGTGATACATCTCACAGAGCATTAATATCCAGAATATATAAAATGCTCAAAAAACAAAGAAGTGAGAAAACAAATGACCTACTCAAAATATGGAGTAAAGAGCTGAACAGAGACTTCATCAGTGAGGAAGTAAAGATGGCTGAGAAATATCTTAAAAAGTGTTCAACATCATTAATAATTAAGGAAATGCAAATTAAAGCCACTCTAAGATATCATTCTCACTCTGGTAAGACTGGCTAAGATCATGAAAACAAAAGACACCAAATGCTGGAGAGGATGTGGGGAAAGGGGAACATTCATCCACTGCTGGTGGGAATGTAAACTTGTAAAACCACTATGGAAAGCAGTGTGGAGAACATTTAAAAGACTCAAATGAGCCTACCACCTGACCCAGCCATACCACTCCTGGGTATATAGCCACAAGACTCATCCTACTGCAAAGATACATGCACATCTATGTTTATTGCAGCTCTCTTCACAATATCGAAGAGCTGGAACCAACCCAAGTGCCCCTCAACCAAAAAGTGGATAGAGAAAATGTGGTACATCTACACAATGGAGTTCTATGAAGCAGTAAAGAAAGATGACATTATGAATTTTGCAGGTTAATGGATGGAACTGGAAGCCATTATGCTAAGTGAAGTAGCACAGTCCCAGAAAAACAAACGGGGAATGGTTTCCCTAATTTGTGGATGCTAACATCAAATCCCCAGATGAAAGGCAAGCTGAGCAATGTTATTGTTATATTTCTTTTTTTATTTTTATTTTTTATGTGTATGAATGTACTGTCTGCATGTAGGTAGGTGCACCCATGTCGTGCAATGCTGTGGAGGTCAGAAGAGGGTGTCAGATTCCCCTGGAACTGGAGTTAAAGATGGTTCTCAGCCACCATGTGGGTACTGGGGATCAAACCTGGGTCCTTTGCAAGAGCAGTGGGCGCTCTTAACTGCTAGGCAATCTTTCTAGCCCCCTGTTATATTTCTTTTTATCCGAAAGCAACTGTGTTGTTATAATGTGAATCTCTTCATGGGCTCTAGAAATAACTTGCCATTTATTTTCAGACATTGTAATTACCATATATGGGTGGAAGGTATGTATTCATATTTTAGAGTCATAGAAAATTAAAGGGAAAAATGTGAATTCCTAAACATATTTTGGAATTAACATACAGTTTATTTTCGGAGGTCATAATTTTGGTACATCTGTGATGTTTATATAGGTATATTTTGGAACAATACAAATGGGAGGGAACAACAACAACAACATAAGGTCTGGGTTAAAAGAACTGACTGATACAGTTAAATTCTGCTCAAAACAATAAACCTCTCCAGAGAAAATCTTTAAAAAGACTGAGAGAAAGTTGAAGGACATGTATGGGAGAATGCATGAACTGGGGTGGGGTGGGGTGGGGAAAGGGAAAAGGGAATATGTCTAAATTGGACTGAAAAATGATGTATGAAATACATAAAATATCAATAAAAATATTTCATTAGAAAAAGAAAATAAATAAATAAATAAAAATGCCAGGTGTGGTGGTGCATGCCTTTAATCCCAGCATTCAGGAGGTTTACATAGAGAATTCCATGCCAGCTGGGGCTACAGGGAGACCCAGTCTTGAAAAGACAAAAAGGAAGTTGTAAATAGGAGAGCGCTTATGTGGTCTATTCTCTGACTCTCTTTTCATAGTTAATAAGAGAAGAAAGTAGGACAAATTTGAATTCAAAGTAAAACTTACTCCAACCCTCCACTGTCATCAAATCAAATCCAAAGCCAATTTTCTTCGTTTAGGGTCTCAAGACTTACCCCAACTTTTCTTCATTCATTTTTTTTCTTTTTGGGTCTTTTTGAGACAGGGTCTCCCCTTTAGTCCTAGCTGGCCTGGAGCTCACTAATGTAGACCAGGCTGGCCTTGAATTCACAGAGATCTGCCTGCCTCTGCCTCCCAAGTGCTAGGATTAAAGGTGTGTGCCACCACGCCTGGCTCTCTTCATTCCTTTTTAATCCTGTACAGGCAAATTAAAACTAACCCCCTTCCCACTCCACCAGTTGACTCCTGACTTGTGTCTGTCTGTTGTCTTTCCTTCTGTCATGTTTCCCACAGACACTATTCCTTCATGTCTGTTCCTGTAGGAGAAATGAGAAAATGGCATTTGTGCTAGTTCAGCATCAACACAAAGACGCAGCAAACCACCATCTATGGAATATTATTCTTGATCCATGTGTTAGTTACTTTTCTTGTTGCTATGATAAAACACCTGGTAAGGAGCAAGTTGAAGAGGGAAAGTTTATTTCAGCTCACAGCTTGAGAGTTCAGTCCACCCTGGTAGGGAAGGCATAGAGCAGGAGTGTGAGACTGCCTGCTTACACCTGGGTGTATCAGGAAGCAGAGAGAGATGAACGCTGGCACTCAGCTGTCTGGCTTTCTCTCTCTCTCTCTCTCTCTCTCTGGCTGTCCTGGAACTCACTCTGTAGACCAGGCTGGCCTTGAACTCACAAAGATCCACCTGCCTCTGCCTCCCAAGTGCTAGGATTAAAGGCATGAGCCACCACACCCGGCTGGCTTTTTCTTTTTTACAAAGTCCAGAACCCTAGCCCA
Organism: Rhizomys pruinosus; assembly: GCA_009823505.1. Lineage (NCBI taxonomy): Eukaryota > Metazoa > Chordata > Mammalia > Rodentia > Spalacidae > Rhizomys > Rhizomys pruinosus. The sequence goes on along the minus strand of VZQC01007700.1, from coordinate 440,923 downwards.
TGAGATGAAGCTGCCCATGTTTAAGGAGGGTCTTCCCTCCTCAGTTATCTCTCTCTGGAAACGCCCCCCCCAGATACAACCAGAAGTAGGGTTCCTAGTGATTCTAAATCCAATTAAGTTGACAATGCAGATTAACCATCACAGTTTGCAGTTGTCCTTGTAAGAGGAAGATTATTCAATATCTGTGTATAAAGAGATCATCACTAGTGTGGTCTCCTTGCACCACCTCCTTACAATCTAGAAACAATGCCTAGCAAATAACTAGCAAAAGGTTCAGTGTAGACAAAAGGCTTTCTGAGTTAGCAATTGTCATCTCTTCATTCTAATTATCTCATTTGATCTTTTCATTGTTGCAACTACATTCTAATTTTGTATGCAGACAGTTGGGTGCCTAGGGATAGATTACTCAATTAATATTATAATTATTGTTACGGTGATACAGATATTAGTAGCTAGGTGCTAGTATAGCTCTAGACCCATCATTTAAATTCTAAGGACAGTCTGACTGTGAAAAGCTCTTCTACACTTGTTTGACATGAAAAAAAATGAGATACTTCCTAAAATCCTAAAGCCACATACAGAGCTTGGCTAGGGGCATGGTCTGGAGGCTGGTTTGGTTGTTTCCTGGAAGTCCAGAGTGAAGACCTGGTCCACAGTTGGTATTGTTGGGAGGTAATGAAAGCTCTAAAGGATGGGGCCTAGAGAGAGGTTCTTGGGTCATTGTTAGTGTGTCCCTAAGGGGATTTGGGGACATAGTCATTCACTCTCATTCTCTCTCTCTCAGCACTCCCTCTCATTTGAAATGTGACTGTTCCCTCTGACATATGCTTCTGCCACTGCTATTCCACATTGGTGATGCTGAGGTACCATTACTGCCAAGCCTGCGATGCAGTGTTTGGGCTTCGAACTTCCCAAACTGTGATCTAAGTTAGCCTTTCCTCTTTGTTAAGTTAGTTGCTTCAGGTATTTTATTGTAGTAATCGAAACTAATAGACATAAGTTTTTGTGTGTGTTGCCTTATTAACGTTGGTTGTTTGTTACAAATATGCAAATTTATTCCAGGGGCTATTTTGTTTTTGACATTCAATCTGGGGTTGCAAGGCAGTGACTTTTATCACAGATTCTAGGTGAGTTTGAGCAGGTTGTGAAGTCATCAGTAGGGCCCAGACCTATGTCACTGCCACAGTGACCTCCTGACTCGGCACAGAGCCTTCAACAGGAGCTCGTAAATGGCCAAGAGTGCAAGGTAAGAGTAGGGTTCACTGAGCCCTGGGAGACCCTGTAAGAGCTGGGTGGTAAGACACAAAATGAGGAAGAAAGGGTCTTGAGGATTTTAAAATGAGCTTTGGGAAAAGCACCCTTCTGCTATGCTGCCATAAACCTAAACGCACCTTAACCTCCCCACCCCACACTCAATGCCACAAACATCACAGTAAACCCTCATCTGGGATGCTTTTTCCTCTCTGTGTTGTAACACCAGTATATATTCTATCAAACTTTGGGTTCTTATTTATTCTGCAAATCATCAATATGTTTTGTTTACACAATGGATTGTGACTTTTGAACATAGTAATAGCAGTTGGTGACAGTTATGAAGATTTGCCATGGGCCACACCATGTCTGTCATCTCATGGAACTCTCACAGCAACCAGCTGGCAGGGTGCCACAGTCATCCCCACCGTTACACTGCCTTTCTAGCAATCTCCTCTTTCTGCCTGTCTGTTCCTAAAGCCATCTCTGCTCCATGTTCTCAGAGAGAAGCAGTGAAGCCCACAGATGAAATGTCACTTTGATGGCTTGGACGTCACAAGAAGATCCTTTCCTGGAATCCTAGTCTAGGAAGGAATTTAAAAAACTTTTCATTTGCCGGGTGTGGTGGCGCACGCCTTTATTCCTAGCACTTGGGAGGCAGAGGCAGGTGGATCTTTGTGAGTTCAAGGCCAGCCTGGTCTACAGAGTGAGTTCCAGGACAGCTGGGGCTACAGGGAGACCCTGTCTCAAAAAGACAAAACAAACAAACAAACAAACAAAAGACAAAAAACTTTTCATTCATCTGCCTATCTCTATACTGGTAAATATGCAAACTACCCAAGGTAGCAATTGTGGCCTACATTATCCCCAAATATCTCTGAGGAAAGAAATCAGATGGTCCTTGTTATCTAGTTCCAACTTTAATTAGCATATATATATATATGTGCATATATGATAAAACTCCTCATTACATTTTATGTAAATATATTTATTCTTGAATAATTTTTTTCAAAGGATATCCAATCTTAGGCCATTTTATTGTTGTGTGTATTCAAGTCATTTACTAATCCATTGTTTATTCTCCTTTTAAGCTAGATAATACCACTTCCTTAAATAATAATGATACATCTCCCTTCCTTCCTCCCTCCTTCCCTCCTTCCCTTTCTTCCTCCCCATCCTTCCTTTCTTTCTTCTTTTCTTCCATTCTCCCTTCATTTTTACACAGTTGCTCTATGTATCCCAGGGTGGTCTTGAACTCACAATCTTCTTGTCTCACCTTTGCAAATGTTAGGATTACAAGCTTGTCCCTACTAATAATGGTATATTTGAATTATGAGGGACCCAGGTGGTTTTCTGAGCCCTCATGTGCACTATGTCATTAATAATGCTCAGAAGCAGATGCTGTTATTCTATCCAGCCTTTCACACAGGAGACTGAGGTTCAGTATATTAAACAACTTGACTGAGGTAAGAGAACTTGGCAATGACTGTGCTAAACTTTGCAAGGAGAGGAACCAGGAGAACGGGTGTGGCTGAAGAGACAGGCGGCTTCTCAAGCTGCCTTTTCTCCCTCATGCACTGTGATCAATAACAGTACCTGGAGAAACACTGAAGACAGTCCTGTAGCTTAGAACATCTTCTGAGAAAGCAGCACATATCTCTTTAAGAGGAGTTCACCTAGCAGGGTGACACAGGCTATAACCCCAGGATTTGGGTGGTGGAGGCAGGAGGATGGCAAGTTTGAGACCAGCTTGCCATACATGGAGAAATCCAGTCTCCCCAGACAGTGTGTCTGAGAGGCTTTTTGTTCAAGAAGCTGAGCTTTTACCTAGCTCCTCGCTCCATGGTTGCTGCTCTTTGCATTCCTTAGCTTTTTGCTTTAATAGGTGGCTCCATACAGTGCTGGGGATTGAACCCAGGGCTTCATGCTTGGTAGGCAAGTACTCTATCAAGTCCATCCCCAGCACTCCCTGCCTCCATTTGCTACCTTTCTGAACTCAAATGTCAAGATTCAGCCCAAACTTATAGAGCCATGGTACTGTTCCACCCTCTTTCATAGCGACTGTCAGCCATCTCTCCCTGTCTGCAGGGGATTGGTTCTGGGAACCTCTGGGGAATGCCACAATCTGTGGATGTTCCAGTCCCTCAGAAGAGTGTGGCACCCACGTGCCTCCTCCCGTACCTTTCACATCATCTCTGCTTTACCCAGACCGCCCAATAACAATGTCAATGTCAAGTAAATAGTTGTTTTATTATGTTGCGAACAGAAATGTGAAGAAAAAGTGTGCATGTGCTGTAGAGAGGAGTTACTTCCCAGGGAATATTTTCAATGCAGAGTTGGTTGATTTGTGGCTGCAGAGCTCAGAGATAGAGAAGGTTGATTGTACTTGCTAATTGGCCTTTAATTGACATTTGTTTCTACCCTTCCAACCAGTCTGAGTTCCCTGTCTGGCCCCTGTGTTCTCTGCAATGATTCAAGGGATCTGAATCATTAGGAAAACAGGTAAGGTTGGCAGTAGAGATTCGCAAATCAAGACAATGACTACTGGATACCCAGTAATTATTTAAGGACCTATTCTGAGCTCTGCAGCCCCTTTCTTTTATCCCATGTAGTCCCCACAGAGGCACACTGTGTACACATAAACACTCTATCCAAAGAGAAGGTTTGGAGGTTTACCCAACAGATTAGAAAGTCTCTCATTGACAATGCTTAGAACACAAAATATCTTATTTAGAGAAAGAGATGCAAACAAAATTCAAAGAAGACAATAACTATGTTGGTAACTCAAAAGACACTGTCACTTGCTTTAATATCTTAAAACAATGAGTGCTCATACCAGATGGGCCACAAAGGTATTTACAGAGAATTAAAATCATGATTTTTGAAAAGCCAGAATGAAGGGGCAATCTCAGCCGAGGTTGATCAGGTAGAAAGGATTTAAGGCTATTGCTCAGGGAACCTGGATGTTTTGAATGAAAGCAAGATGACATATAAGGATAGTACAGGGTTGGCTGTACATAAACAGTCCTCCAAAGAGGTGAGAGTGACAGTTACTTACTTACATGCTGTGACTGGGACAGTGAGTCATTTGTTCTTCGGATTTGTTTGTGTCAAGCCTGAGAGCCACCCTGTTGCCTCCCCTTGTTGGATTAAGGCAGCTGTCCTTGAAGCCTTTCCCATAAAGGCCCAATGAGTCAGTTGGGGACAACATTTTAGTCTGTGCTTCCTTTGTCTGGAAAATGTTATCACTGTCACTAGCAATAAATCTCCATCGAGTCTCTGTAATGCGTAGTAAGAATGACTGGGGTCCCAACCTGTCACCCCCCACTGAATGGTGGGACTGTGGGGGTTTGGGCACAACAGTCTGTAGATTGGTTTTGCACGAAGGATGCTTATACTCATGGATTATCACTTATAGCTAAAAAATGAAAAAAAAAACAAAACCTGAAAGATGCAGGACAGTTATGGCAGAATACATGATCTGGGATGGGGTGGGGGTGGGGGGGAAGGGAAAGGGAAATATGCCTGATTTGAATTGGAAAATGATGTACGAAATGCACAAACCATCAATAAAAATTAAATTAAAAAAAAAAAGAATGACTAGGGTCTGAGAGTCAGGTGCTGCAGAGCAGTGCGGGTGGGCTTCGGGCCCATCTGACTTAGAACGTAAGTGCTCTCCTCCAGTAGGGGTGGGTAAAAGCAGGGGCTCCAGCAAGAACTGGTCTTACCTGGATTCCAGCCTCCTCTCTACTCAGTGGAGGGGGCTCTGTATCTTTAAGTTCAGGCTTTGACCCTGTGCCCGATTCTGTTGGTCATTCACCAGCCAGCCTTGCCTTGCCTGGACTTTCTTATTGGAGGAGATTTTGCCTGAAATCCCCTGGCTTCTCCTTCTCCTCCTTTAAGCTCAGTGTGTTATTCCTCAGTGTGACTTTTTGTCCTGCTTTGAGGGGCTAGGGCCTCTGCTACCTCCAAGCACGTTCGCCTGCTTCTCCTTTATTCTAGAATGCTTCATCATCACCCTCAATGAAGTTGTCTATCTACTCCTCTGCCTAGTCAGTCTCGCTGGACTCCCCCTGTAGGATATAGGCAGAATTCTATTAGTCCTGGCTCCTTACAACAGTGTCTAGAATATAGGACAATCTTCAGGTTCGCTGCCTGAATGAATGTGTAAATAAATTGATGGACAGATTGTTGGATGGATGGATGGATGGATGGATGAATGATGGATGGATGATGGATGGATGTGCAACTTGTCAAATGACTTGCAAATTCTCCCTATACCCTGAGGAGGAAGCAGTCCTTCTGGGTTGGAGCCGGCTTTGGGGGAAAAGTGAAAGTTAAGAAAAGGATTTGTAATTTGAAAATTAATACAAATCCCTGCCCTTCCCTAGTTTCTGGGAAGATGAAGAATCCTAGGGGCTAATTCTAAGCCAATTTTGTTAGCAGATAATGAGATGGATGCTTGTGAATCAGGCATGTTTAGGGGTTTCATAAGCAACCTTACAGAAAGAAGGGTTAAGTGTAGTTTTAACATATTGGGTTGCCATTAATTCATAGTACACTTTGTGTAATCAGAAAAAAATAGATACTTCTTGTTAATATGCTGGGTTTATATCATTGTCTTCTGTGCCAGGTGCCCTTGCTCAGTGAGCAATCTCAACAACTGTGCACAGTGACATGTATGTGGCGTGCTATGCCTGTGGCATTAACCAAATTGTGGTGATGACATTTGGGTTTAGAAAAGATCTATGCTTCTTGACAGAGAGGGTGCCGACTGAGCCGGATCGCAAGCAGTGGCCAGATTCAACAAACTCTGCAGAGATGAGAATTAAGCAAATAGCACAGAGATATGAGAAAGGCCCGTGGCCTCCGGGCTAGTCACCGGGCAGGAGCAGCATCAGGAGGAGGCTCTTTTCAGTCTGTGGGTACTGAGATCTCACGATCAGCTCGTTGACCATGCTGCCTGCTAGATGTTTATGATATGTGTTTGTAATCAGTGGAAAGAGCCTTGATGGGAGGAAGGAGGACCCCAAATAGGGCTGGGATGGCACACTTTATACCAAGACAAGCATGTGAGCACAGGCTTTCTAGTGACATTGAGCCTGTCTTCAGTGGCGCTGGATGGCTGAGAACTTCTGGCTGTATGTGGAGATAGTATACCTGGTCAGAGCTGCAGACAAACCCATCATGGAATTAGTGAGCATCTGGCAACCAGAATGGATCCACTTGGCTGTACCTCCTTCTGTACTTCCTGGTACGGCCCAGAGACTGGGTCTGCTCAGTTTGGGGGCACTCACAGCACTGAGAATGTATGTGTAAAGGGCAGTAGGAAATAAGAATATGGAAGGCAATGCACGGACAACCAGCTAGGAGAAGAGTGTTCTTGTTCCTGTGTGTGGATGTGCTTCTAGGTGGCTGCTCCAAGCTTTCCTCCACTCTTCTGAGAGCTGACGGCTCTGAGTGGGTTAGCTCCCACAGTTTCCTGGGCTCCAGTCACACGTACTACAAAAATCTTCATGTTTGTACCACACTGTATTCCTACCAGTATTTCAAAAGCAATTCTTATTTGATTCTCACAGCTCTACAAGGTAATGGGAGACTGTTGTTCCCATTTTACAGCTGGAGAAGCAAAAGCTCAAGGAGATGATGTGATCCAGATCCTACTCTTTGATTCCAGGCATAGAACTCTTCCTGACTTTTTGCATTTCCCGCCTGTCTGAGTTGGGAGTCCACGTCAGGAGGCTTGAGAGGAGTAGCTGACATAGTATGTGTTCGGTGAAAAGCAATTCTCTAGGATGTGCTTGTGGCTCTTACCATGGATACTAGTTATGGCATTGTCTGAGACTAATACTTGCTAGATAGCTGGTGATTATTGGGCAGCTAGTATGAGTAAGGCTCTTTATGAACACTGTATGATTGATATGATTGATTCTCCATGAAAACCCTGAGTAGCTTTATCTCTGTTTACACATGGTGACATATGGACTCAAAGAGATCACACAAGAGCAGATGCCATAGAGCCAGGAACTGGAGAGTCAGGATTTGAACTATACCTTCACCTACTACCTCTGGAGACAGTGTAGCAAAGTAGGGATAAAATCTTAGATTCCGAATCTATAGCTTCAATACAGACAGACAGACAGACAGACAGACAGACAGACAGACACAGTTGGGGCTGGGGATTGAATCTAGGGCCTTGTATATACTAGGCAAGCATTTTGCTATTGAACTATATACCCCAGTCTTCTTTATCAGTTGTTTTTCTCTAGACAGAGTCATGCTCTGTAACTAACCCTTGCTGGCCTGTAACTCACTATGTAGACCAGCCTGACTTTGAACGCACAGAGATCCAATGCCTCTGCCTCTTGAGTGCTTGGGTTAAAGAGCTGTGCCACTGCAGTCCTACCCCACCCCATCCTCTTTTTAACGTTTACTTTATTTTGAAACAGGGTCTCACCAAGTTGCCTGAGCTGTCTTTAAAGCCAAACTGTCTTTTTACTCAGCCACCTGGTTTATTGTACCACTGGGCCTGGCTTCAGCTCTTTTGTCATAATACTCCATACATATTCCTAAAATAAATGAATGGTTACAGGGCTATTTCTTGTACTTACCCAGAATTCATTAACATTTTCATTTATTGCCCTTAAAGGCATCATTAATAAAAATCTGCAATTCTCAGAAGCCAATATTATTGCATGTATACTGATCTACGTGATCTACAATGAGACAACACTGCAAATAAACAAAGCAATATTTCCCTCAGTATTTCAAGCACACAATTGTAAAGATTTAGGATCATTTTTGTTCTAATTTTCTCATTCAATCAATTTGGAAACAAGACCTGGAAGGGAAAGTGTCCTCTGTGAAGTCGTATTGGGGAGAAGACATGTAGCCGAGCCAAGAGATCCAGCTGCACATGTACTGCTCTGTAAATAGACACTCCATAGAAAATGCCAAGGCCTGTGGAGTCAGTGGCATGGTCTCTGGACACCCCCCCAATTTGCCCAACATAGAACTGTACATCTCATGACACACCTCCTTCCCAACATTCCCTTTTCTCCTACTTCCCCCTTGGTCTTGTTCTAAGGACACGTCGATAATGCCCCACCCTTTACTTTCACTAGAATTCTGCAACTTATTATGTAGATAAAATTTCACTTCACTATTGTGTTCTGCCTCAGTCCTTGAGATCTCTGGAAGAGAAATAGAAACAGGAAGATAAGCAAAAGCTTGATCCTGAATGGATTACCATTAATTAAAAGGTAACGGAAAAACATTCATTTGCATCTGTGTAAATCAGACTCCCTGGTAATTTATTTCCACTTTGGAAAAGTTCTTCATCTGCTCTCTTGATGCATGACTGCAAGCAGGGAAAAAAAGAGAAAGAAATAGCTTAAGTTTAGTAAATGAAAGTAATGTGAATTGTTAAAGGTAACTCTCCAGAATGTGGATATGGAACTTTTTACAGTTTATTGGTAATTTTTATTCCTTTGTCAGTATGAAAACCTTCATGGTGGTTGGGGGGTAGTGTGTGTGCTGGACAATTGGCTCAGAGGTTAAGAACATTGCTGATTTTGCTAAGGACCTCATCCGGGTTCAGTTCCCAGCAACCACGTGGCTGTGATGGCTCATAACTAACTGGTTCCAGGCAAGGGCTCTAGCTACAGTTCCTGGCATTGTGGGCATTGCACACAGCTGGTGCAGATACATACATGTAGGCAAAACACTTCATAACACATAAAATAAAAATAAATCTTTAACATTTTTTTTGTTTTGATTTTATGTGTTTTTTGCCTGCACGTGCATAAGTGTACCTGAGTTGCAAAATGCCTGTGGAGGTCAGAGGAGGACGTCAAATCTCCTGGGACTGGAACTATGGATGGTTGTTGGCTGCCTTGTGGCTCCTGGGATCTGAACCAGGTATTCTGTAAGAGAAGTCAATCTTTTGTGGAGTTCAGAGGCCAACTTTGTGGAGTAGGTTCTTTCCTTTCGCCATCATATCAAACTCAGACTGTCCCCAGAAGAGCATTCACCCACTGAATTATCTTGCCAGTCCCATATCTGCTTCTTATTGCTGAGTGATACAAAACCATGTTATGGCTTGAATTTGAAATGTTCCCCACAGGCTCATCTGTTGTAACACTTGGTCTCCATATGGTGGTGCTGTTTGGGGGAGGTTGTGAAACCTTTAAGGGGGGGGACCAGGTGGAGGAAGTGGGTCACTGAAGGGAAGGTCTTGAGAGTTAGAGCCTGGCTTGCTTCTGGCCCAACCTCACTGATTTTTAGTTCTGGAAACGTGAGGCATTTTAGCAGCATGTTCCTGCTTCCATAAACCCTATCTTGCCTTCCCACCATGGACAGTACCTTCTCAAAACAGGAGCCAGAGTAAACCTTTCTTCTCTTAAGTTCTTCCTGTCAGGTAGTGGGTCACAGAAAATTAACTAATACTCTGGAGAGCTGGGGTGGCTTCTTTGTATTTCTTTTTGCTGACTGCCATTGAAAAGAAGTTGGACTGGGATTTCAGTGGCCTTAGTAAAACAGTAGTGCCTGGATTGCTAGGCATCCCCAAGGACCGCTCAGTATGGGCTCATGTTGACCCAGGGAGCAACATCCACCTGGTGGCTTGAGCTGCTTTTCATTTGCAGCTCTTCCTAGGCATCAAGCTCAGAATGTCCACGATGGTTCTGGTGTGGCACAGTCCTCTCTTAGAATCAGCCCCCAAAGCTGTCAGCGTGAAGTGGGCCTGATCTGCCCCACACATGGACGTCCTGTATTGTCAGTCAGCTAGGGATCAGGCCATGTCACCAATCTCCCTGTGACACATTTATTCACTCAGTAGTAAGAGGCTGACTTGAAAAGAATAACCTAGCACACTACCTAAGGAACTGTCCCCAGACATGGGAAAAATTGACTAAGCCAATATGTGGTAAAGTGGGCTAATCCATAAACAGCACTGAGCTTCAAGCCTGGTATGCTCACTTATTAATGAGAGCTGGAATTATCACATCACGAGTACACACTGCTCACAGCTGCCATGAATTTTCTAATCAACTTTTAAAAAGGTAGCCGTACCTCCAACCAGGAGTCATTTAGGTTACTGAGTAAATCTGAGTGAAATTTTGGATGAAGATCCTGGAATAGCAATATGTTGAAAGTAAAGAAAAATTAGTCATTCATCACTTTGACAAGTTATTCAGCTCAGGAGCCCAGGTTCAGGAGGAGCCAATTCTTCTGAGATTTATTAGTTATTAATCATTTGGGTTAGTGATTGAAAATTTACTGTCAACATTGTAAGGATGCGTATAGAAGACTGTGTAATGTTTTAACTTTGATGTATTTTTTTCTCCTATAAAAGAGCTATCCTGACTCCCTGAATGATATTGCTCTCTCAACTGCAGAGACATGACAGTAAATTTGTCCCCCAGGCTGGAGGCACTGTCATCATTCATTCATTCATTCATTCATTCAGCAAAGGTGTTGAGTTACTTTCCTGTGCCAGACACTATATTAAGTAGAGAGCGTAAGTATTTACAGAAACAGTCCCCCATCTACCATATAAACACACGCAAACATTCCATGGGAACCAGTCATTGAAAACATTGCAGGCTGAGAAATGGAGCGGGAACAGAGAGGAAGAACCCAGAGTCTGAAAAGCTTCCTGCAAAAGGTGACAAGGTGGGGGCTGGAGACATGGCCTAGCGGTTAAGAGCGCCGACTGCTCTTGCAGAGGACCCGGGTTTGATCCCCAGCACCCACATGGTGGCTGAGAACCATCCGTAACTCCAATTCCAGGAGAACTCCAGTTCCAGGGGACTCCGAGACCCTCTTCTGACCTCCACGGCATTGCACGACATGGGTGCTCAGACCTACATGCAGACATTACATTCATACACATTAAATAAATAAATAAATAAATAAATAAATAAAAATTTTTAAAAAGGTGACAAGATGCAGCTCGAGGGATTAGGGGAAAATTTCCAACAGGAAGAAAGCAGGGGAGGGCATTTCACAGACGAGCTATCGAAAAGAGGGCTTGGTAGATGAAGTTCAATCTGATGAGAACTGATTGTGTGTGTGTACGTGTGCATTTGTTTGTGTGTGGGTACACATGTGTATTCAAGGTGAAAGTACACATATGGGCATGGAACCCAGAGGACAACCTCACGTATACGTTATTCAAGTGCTATCTCCCTGTTTTATGACAGTCTTTCTCTGGGCTGGAGCTGATGAAGTAGGCTAGGCTGGTGGGTGAGCACACCCCAAAGAGCACCCTGTTTCTCCCCTCTCCCCTGTGCTGGGATTACACATAAGCTCTACCACATCTGGCTATTCTTAACTTGTGTTCTGGGGATCAAACTCCTGCCCGTGTTCTAGCAAGGCAAGTATTCTACTCACAAAACCATTTCCCGGAGCTCTGAGAACTGATTTTCTTTTCGGTATCTGGGATTAAACCTAGGGCCTCGTATATGTTAGAGAAATGCTCTACAACTGTGCTACATTCCAGCCTTGTCTGGTGAAAACTAGAAATGAGGCTGCACCAACAGAAGTTTGAGAACACCCTGAGGCCAAGGTAAGGAGCTGGACAGGGGGATGTCACAGAGGACATTTTGTTTTCTTTGAGTCACTGGTCTTTTTTTTGTCTTGGTACATATTTTGGCTTACAGAAATATCAAGCAGACAATGCAGAGTGTCCCATACAATCCTGTCAAAAAAATCAAAACAATAACACCCCCCAAACAAAACAAAGAAGTATCAAGATGCTTATGATGTATGTCTGATTTTGACACTGGCATGATTTTAAGGGTTACTTGGGACATCACTGCCTTACTTCCATTGTGACCTATACCCATAGGCCTATAGCTCTATTACAGTTTGGAGTATGATAAACACCCAGATCTTTCAGAATTTTAGGCCTTGAGAAGCTCTCTGGCTTTTCAGAGGAGTTGTTAGGATGAATGTGGTCCATTTTTCTCCTCCAGAACTGGAGTTTGATAAGTATACTAGAAAAACAAGCTCACTCTTTAGGAGTTGACTTGGGTTTAGGGTGTGTGGCTTTCTGGAGTCAGCTGGGAGCCCCAGATTTGAGAACTTGTTCACTCAGGCGTTTCCTGGGGAGATGTGGTCTCAGATGGAACCAGTTCCCTTTTGATCAATCCTGCCCATTTCACAGCTGCCCAGTGCCTAAGTGCTCCATGATGTTTCCAATTTTCTGTCTTGGACTCTTGAGTGCTACAATTTGCAGTAGGTTTTGACATTTCAGGTACTCTTGGAATACGTGGAGAGCTGACAGCCCATTTGCCTGGCAACCTGGCTTCACGGACTACCAAGTGGATGCACTTCTGGATCCTGTGCCCTTAGCACATGGGGTCATGGTCATCTAATTCTGTGTCTTGATCACATGTCTGCATTGCGTTTTGATGTGGGAAACTTGGTGTCTAATCTGATATGCTAAATTATGCTCCTTGGGGGTTGGGAAAACTAGTATGCAGTTTTTCTAAGTAAGATGGATCCCCTCCTACAACACAAATGCCAGTCCCTTAGATACGAGAAAAGAAAGCAAACTATTCATTACAGAAGGCATGCTCTTTGGGATGGGGAGGAGGTGGTCGAGATGGGCTCCCCCGGATAACATCTGCACCCCTTGCAGGTTCTTTCTTATCTCATGGCATATTTGAGTTTCACAGATATGCACAGAGATTAGTAGCTGACACAACTTGTGCAAGACCAAGCAGCTGGCTTCCTCTGTGGGTAACTCAATCTGTGCATTGCAGATAATGAAATGCAGCCACTGGCAGGAGCCTTCTGGTTTGTTTTGGAAACAGGGTCTCCTGCAGGCAGACTGTGGTCAGCTGTGGGACTCCAAAGCTGCCGTGGAAATACAACAGCCATCACATCTTGTCACCAGTGTTTGCCTCCCCCACTTCCTTTCTTCCTATTGCTTTTATGGAGGTCAGTTCATGGAACTTTCAGGCAAGGGTCCATGGATGATGACTTGGAAGGCCTTAAGTCATCAAGACGTGATTTTGTAGAAAATGGACATGAACAATAATAGAGGTGTCTCTGATGAGCCTCAAGAAAAGCCAGCATACATCAAACTTCCTATTTTCAGCTGATACACACACACACACACACACACACACACACACACACACACACACACCCCAATGGTCATTTGGCTATCTCATAGGCTCTGGATTCTGCTTCTTAATTAAATACAGCATGCATTATCTCATAAACTTCTGCAGTGTTGTTTGATATATGCTGCCCTCTAGCAGATGGCTCAGTATTGCAAGTACTATATTCAGAAATAGCTTTTCCCTACCAGCTCCTTGGCAAGCTCTCTGAAAGGCGAGACTTCCTCATCAGCTGCTAGAGCCTAAGGTCCATGTGTTAGAGATGTGGTCCTCAGGGTGGTAGCATTGGGAGGTAGTGAGCACTTAAGGGGTGTGACCCAGTGGGAAGACTTTAGATGTGTTTTTTTTTTTTTCTTGCAGCTTTGCTTTGAGCGATGTGATCTTGACCCCTCCTCGCTCTTCTTATGCTCCGTCATGAACTTCTACCATGATGCACTACCTCACACACTCCCAAGGCAGCGGGACCGACGGATTGCAGACTGAAGCTTTAATAATCCTTTTTCTCTCTTTTTTTAAGTTGGTGATCTTAGGTTTTTGTTACTTTGACAGGAAGCTGATGACTATACAGACTATACATTTTCATTTGGGGAATCTTCCAAAGCAAGACATAATGATACATAGTATAGTCTCTCAGCTTTTGCTTTCAACACAAAGCACCAGGGATTGATTTCTGCAGAGACTAGAAAAGAATAAAAAGTGAAAATGGGCTAAGAACCTGGAAATCACATGTGGCTGCAATATCCACAGTTGAATTGAATTCATGCGAGAAATACTAAGAAGTCTGAAGACTGTAGTCAGTGGTGATGTTGAGCCCCTGCACTGCTAGACCCTGTGCTGGGAGGAGGAGGTAAGCTAAGGATTTGCTCATGAATCATTAGGTTGTGACTGGATGTCTGGGGTAGCCACATCTTCCTCCATCCCCCTCCTTTCTTGCTTTTTCCTCCAGCAAAACTGAACTTTTAAGTCAGGTGGATATGCTGTATTGTCTTCTGAATACCTTATAGCCTTGAGATGCCAGCTACATGTGGTTAAGTATCATAGTTGTATACACACCTCTCCTGCCTTCCCTGGGTCAGGCCCAGAGTCCTCCCTTGCTGAACGACTGTTGTGCAGTGAGTGAAGCCAAACTGACCCAGCTCAGATCTGGACTTTTGTTTTCTCACCTTCAAAGTGGAAAAATGTCTGTCTTCACGAGTAGTTGGAAGAGAGAACCACGGCACACTCACACTTAGTCCATGGGTATCTCGAAGCCATGGTGATCATGTTTACATAGAGTTGGTAATATTGCTTGCCAAGAGTGGGACTTCCATCCACCTTCATGGTGCAAAGGGGCAAAGCTGACCTGTGCTTGGATGCTATTCCCTACCCCATCGAAGGGGCTTATCTTCACTTGTTGGAGACCACGTGCTTATTCTATGATAAGTAAACAATACAAGACTTTCCTCAGAGGACACCAGTTTGGTCAAGCAAGTTTTCTTTTCCTTTCTTTTTTTTTTTTTTTTTTTTTTTTTTTGGTATTGCTATTAAACCTGGGGTCTCACACATGCTAGACAAGCAATATTAGCAACTAACCCCTATGACTTCCAAACAAATACTTTATACTTTATTCATTTTGTTAGCATCAGGCTCAGTCAACTTATACTAGTCCTTCCATGATTATATTTAGGTTCTTATCACTAAATCCCTGAGGGTATAAGATATGGATCAGAAAATTACAAAAAACAGCAAAAACATTTATCTTGGGTATTCTAGTTCCTCTTCAATTGCTGTGACAAAACACTCTGACTAATACTAACTTGTGGAGGAAAGGCGTTTTTCATCTCGCATCTCCTGGGTCACAGTTCATCACTGAGGAGTCCCAAGGTATGAACGCAGGGCAGGAATTTAGAGGCAGGAACTGAAGCACAGGCCATGGAAGAACGCTGCTTACTGGCTTTCTCTCCTGGTCTTTGCTCAGCCTGCTTTCTTATATAATACAGAACCACCTGCCCAGAGGTGGCACCACCCACAGTGTCCTTTGCCCTCCCCATTACTCAACAATCAAGAAAATGCCCCACAAACATAGCCACAGGCCAGTCCAAGGGAAGAAATCCTCCAAGTATGTCAAGTTGACGACCAAAGCTATCTAGCTTACTGGATAGCTATTATTAGCTTCCAAAGCATACACCATATTGTTACTGATGGATGTGGTGAGACTGCCTACATCCTAGGCCTCATTAGCTCATAGGAAGACACACAGAGGAAAATCTGCCCAGTCCTCCCTCTTGTCTGGCTGGGACCCCCACCCTCCCCCCATCTGTGTCCTATGGAAGCTTAGCTTAGCTTTTACCTGGGCAGCACTGAAGAGCAAATGTGACCATATAAAGGAGCTGGGCCAAGTGAGACTAAGCAGCCCTGTGCCCAGAACTCAGTTCCTTGACCAGTAGAAGGACCATAGGTAGGGCTTGCCAAGGTAGGGCTGGATGGGTACCCAGGGCAGGTAGGATCTTAGGGTTGGGGCTTGGGGAGTTCACCAACAGTTGTTTGCTAGAAGTTGGATAATAGTGGGTAGCCTAAAGGCCTGGGCATGCAAGAGCCATAAACTTAGATGCTGCTGAGCATGTCTTCCTGGGTACCTACTGCAGACCCTGTCAAAGTAGGGAAAGCAGAGAGCTTTCTACTTGCTTTGGGCATTGGCTTGCTTTCAAATGGACCCTCACTTGGGCTGGGGAGATGGCCTAGCGGTTGGGAGCACCAATTGCTCTTGCAGAGGACCTGGGTTCAATCCCCAGCACCCACACGGCAGCTGAGAACCATCTTTAACTCCAGTTCCAGGGGAATCTGACACCCTCTTCTGACCCCCTCAGCATTGCACAACATGGGTGCACAAACCTACATTCAGACAGTACATTCATATACATAAAAAATAAATAAAATAAAAAAATCAAATGGACCCTCACAAAGATGCTACAAGGCAAGTGTACTGAACAGTCATTGAACTTGGAACAACACATGGGTCATTGTATTTACACTGTAGTATTACAAAAGAGCAGGGCTTGTTTTCATCCACCAGTAATAATCATCTCTTTAATCTCCTTATTCTGTAGGCTTTGCATCAGTCTTGATAGGCCCTTCCTAATTTTTAATTCACTTCACGTTCAATTAATATAATTACAAAAATAAATTTAAAATTACTTTTGCATATAATTACATAACTTACAACTCAGCACATAAAGGCAGTCAGAGTCATTAGGACACCAGTCCTCACAGCTGGAACCGACTCAACTGCAGTTTAAGTTGGCACCAGACGTAAATAGTACCACTGCTATTATTTCAGGATCACTGCACTGTGAGGAAGAACAGGCTACAATTAAACTATGCAAGATAGTCCATAGGTTCTATCAGTTTTAAAAAGGTAATCAAAATGGCCACGAACAATGGATGAAGTTGTTGGAATTTTTAGGGAAAAAAATGTAAAAAAAAAAAAAGAAACAAGTTGGGCATGGTGGCGTACACCTTTAATCCCAGCACTCGGGAGGCAGAGGCAGGTGGATCTTTGTGAGTTCCCTGCTAGGGAAGAATTCTACCAAGTGATCTAAAACCCTAGCCCCAGCAACAACTTTGTGGATACTGATTTCATTGAAACACTGGCTCATCCCCTCTGAACAACCTCCTGACACATCAAGAAAGAAAGAAAGAAAGAAAGAAAGAAAGAAAGAAAGAAAGAAAGAAAGAAAGAAAAAAGCTGGGCGTGGTGGTGCACGCCTTTAATCCTAGCACTTGGGAGGCAGAGGAAGGTAGATCTTTGTGAGTTCAAGGCCAGCCTTGTCTACAGAGTGAATTCCAGGACAGCTGGGGCTACAGGGAGACCCTGTCTCTAAAAAGACCAAAAAAAAAAATATATATATATATATATATATAAATGCTTCTCAAACTATTCAGAAGAATACAGAGGGAAATCTCTCAAATTCTTTCTATGAAACCAGCATCACTCTAATACCAAAACCAGGCAAAGATACAAGCAAAAAAGAAAACTATAGACCCATTTCATTAATGAACACAGATGCAAAAATTCTCAACAAAATATTTGCAAACTGCATACAGACCCGCATCAAAAAGATCATCCATCATGACCAAGTTGGATTCAAACCAGAGATGCAGGGATGGTTCAACATATGTAAATCAATAAATACAAAACACATAAATGGACTGAAAAACAAAAAAACACAGGATCATCCACCATCCCTTCATGCTTAAAATCCTCAAGGGAATTGGACTGGAGGGATCATTCCTCAATGTAATCAAAGCCATATACAAGAAACCTACAGCCAACATCATCTTAAATGGAGAAAAGTTAGAAGCATTCCCCTTAAAGGCAGGAACACTCTTCTTCAATATAGTGCTTTAAACACTTGCTAGGGCAATAAGACAAGAAAGGGAAATTAAAGGAGTACTAATTGGAAAGGAGGAAGTCAAGCTATCCCTTTTTGCAGACAATGTGATAGTTTGCCAAGGGGATGCTAAAAACTCCACCAGAAAACTCCTAGAAATGATTAAGACTTTAGGAAAAGTGGCGGGATACAAAATTAACTTACAAAGTTCAGTAGACTTTCATTACACCAACAATAAGCAACTGAAGAAGGAATACAAGGAAACCTTCCCACTCACAATAGCATCAAAACCAATAAAATACCTGGGAATAAACCTAACTAAAAACACCAAAGATCTCTATAACAAAAAATTTAAACCCCTGAAGAAGGAGATTGAAGATGACATCAGAAGATGGAAAGACCTCCCATGCTCATGGATTGGAAAAAATAATATAGCAAAAATGTCCATTCTACCCAAATCAATATATAGATTCAATGCAATCCCAATTAAAATCCCCAAGACTTTCTTCACAGACTTGGAAAAAAGAATCCTTAAATTCATATGGAAAAACAAAAGACCCTGAATAGTCAAAGGAACCCTGAGTGAAAAGAGCAATACAGGGGGAATCACCATACCAGATTTCAAGCTATATTACAGGGCTATAGTCATAAAAACAGCCTGGTACTAGCATAGAAACAGACCTGTAGACCAATGGAACAAAATTGAAGATCCAAACTTGAGCACATACAATTTCAGCCACCTCATACTTGACAAAGGGGCCAAGAAGACCCAATGGAGGAAAGACAGCATCTTCAGCAAATAGTGTTGGCAAAACTGGATCACCACTTGTAGAAGAAGAAAACTAAATCCCTACCTCTTGCCCTATACAAAAATCAACTCCAAATGGATCAAAGACCTCAATTCTGAAGGTGATAGAAGAAAATGTTGGCAGCAACCTATAAGACATAGGTGTAGGAGACAACTTCCTAAATCAGACAGCAGCTGCGCAGGAAGTGAGGTCAACAATTGACAAGTGGGACCTCATTAAACTCAAAAGCTTCTGTGCAGCAAAAGAAACAATCAAGGAAGTGAAGAGAAAACCCACAGAGTGGGAGGAAACCTTCACCAGTGATACATCTGACAGAGCATTAACTTTCAGAATATATAAACTACTCAAAAGACAAAGAAGAAATCAAATGACTCACTCAAAAGATGGAGTAAAGAGATGAACAGAGACTTCACAAATGAGGAAATAAAGATGGCTGAGAAACATCTTTAAAAATGTTCAACATCGGGGCTGGAGAGATGGCCTAGCGGTTAAGAGCACCAACTGCTCTTGCAGAGGACCCAGGTTGGATCCCCAGCACCCACATGGAGGCTAAGAACCGTCCGTAACTCCAATTCAAGGTGAACTCCAGTTCCAGAGAAATCCAACGCCCTCTTCTGACCTCCACGGCATTGCACGACATGGGTGCACAAACCTACATGCAGACAGGACATTCTACACATAAAATAAATAAATAAAATTTTAAAAAGTTCAACATCACTAATAATTAAGGAAATGCAAATTAAAACCACTTTAAGATATCATCTCACTCTGATAAGACTGGCTAGGATCAAGAAAACAAATGATACCAAATGCTGGAGAGATTTTGGGGAAAGGGGAACACTCATCCACTGCTGGTGGGAATGTAAACTCGTACAACCACTATGGAAACCAGTATGAAGAACCCTGAAAAGACTCAAAATGAGCTTACCACCTGACCCAGCCATACCACTCCTGGGTATATACCCACAAGACTCATCCTACCTCAGAGTTACATGCACAGCCATGTTCATTGCAGCTTTCTTCACAATATTGAAGAGCTGGAACCAACCCAAATGCCCCTCAACCAATGAGTGGATAGAGAAAATGTGGTACATATACACAATGGAATTCTATGCAGAGGTAAAGAGAGATGGCATCATGAACTCTGCTGGTAAATGGATGGAACTAGAGGATATTATGCTAAGTAACACAATCCCAGAAAAGTATGAATGGTATCTCTCATTTGTGGATGCTAGCACCAAGCACGGAGTTGTAAGGCAAACTGAACAACATCATTATATATCCCTTTCCTTGAAAGCAACTATGCTTTGATAATGTAAATCCCTTAACAGGCTCTAGAATTAACCCACTACTTATTTATAGACTTTGTAATCTTGGTATATGGGTGGAGGATACGTAGGCATATTTTAGAGTAATATAAATTTAAAAAGGAAAAATGTGAATCTTGAAATTTGATATGGAAATGACAGTGTGTACAGATGATATAATTTTAGTATAGGTGTGACATATATATATATAATATATATGATATGTTGAAGCGGTACAGATTGGAGGGAACAACAGCAGAGGAACAGGGACAGGGAATGGACTAAAACAGTAAAGTTTCCCCAAGGACAATAATCCTCTGCTTTGAAGAGGATCAGAAAAAGATACGGGGCAGGGATGGAGGATGCATGAACTTGGGTGAAGTGGGGGGTATGGAAGACAAGATGAGTCTAGATTAGACTGAGAAATGATGTATGAAACGCACATAACTTCAATAAAAATGTTAAAAAATATTAACGAGCACACTCCTTTTCAGGGAGTGTATTCTATTAGATTCCTCTTCATTTCTATTGTTTACATTAGCTAGCTATCTCAGCATTCTGATAATAACTTTGTTTGCTAATGGTTCAGAACAAGAACTGGAAGGGCATTAATAAGTAGCTCAGCATGCAAAGGCTGCTGACCGATCTCCTTATAGAGATTTGCCAACCATCCAGTGAGAACACCCTAGTGTTAGTGGCTTGGAGTCTTTGCTCTTAGATGGTCAAATTATGCAGAAACAGTCTCTCTCATAGTCCAGTACAGATGAGATGTGGGTCTCCTGTCTATTGTTGTGGGCTTAGAAGGGAGCAGCCTATGAAGATATCATCCATTTCTTCCCTAACTTTGTACCAAGTAGGTTAGAAAAAAGAAGATGGGCCTCTTAATTCCAGGTAATAAAGAAGCATACAGCTCTGAGTTCAAGTATGAATTATGACCTTGTTCTAACTGTTCCATTTTGCTTTTGTCATAATAGACCTAATAAATGTTAAACTATCATTATGAAACTGAAGTTATCAAATTCAAGTAAAAAAGTAACATTTTATTTTGTAAAAAAAAGAATCAGAAAATGATACAGGGCAAGAATGGCAGGGTGCATGAACTTGGGTGGGGTGGGAGGCATGGAAGGGGGGATGAGTTTAGGCTGGAATGAGAAACGATGTATGAGATGCGCAAAACTTCGATAAAAATGTTAAAAAGAGAAAGAAAATATGGCCAGGTGTGGTGGCACATACCTTTAATCTCAGCACTTAGGATGCAGAGGCAGGCGGATCTCTGTGAGTTCAGGGCCAGTCTGGTCTACAGAGAGAGTTCTGGGACAGCTGGGGCTATAGGGAGATAGGGAGACTTTGTCTCAAAAACACCAAAAAAAAAAAAAAAAAAAAAAAAAAAAAAAGAAAAAAAGAAAAGAAAATATGAGGATATTATTTCTCTGCTTAAAGTTACCAGTAGATAAGCTTTTCCCTTGTTGTAAGGCAAACTTTTAAAACCTTCCAGATGGGCTTCTTTTTATGTATACACGTCGTGCCTCCTCCTGCTGCAGGCTTGTAGTTCTGTGAATACTCTGTTCTTAACAGTGGGTTGTCATGGACCCCTCTCTTCTATTCACCTCCAGAGTGTAGTCATCTGTTTGATTCTTTTATTAATTAATTAATTAATTAATTAATTAATTTTTTTTTGAGAAAGGGTCTCCCTGTAACCCCAGCTGTCCTGGAACTTGCTCTGTTGACCCGGCTGGCCTTGAAACTCACAGAGATCTGCCTGTTTTTGCCTCTGGGTGCTGGGATTAAAGGCGTGCTCCATCACTGCCTGGTGATTTTTATTTGCTTTTTTTTTTTTTTTTTTAATTATTAAAAAAAAAAAAAAAAAAATGTACTGTCTGCATGCAGGTCTGTGCACCCGTGTCGTGCAATGCCGCGGAGGTCAGAAGAGGGTCTCGGATTCCCCTGGAACTGGAGTTCTCCTGGAATTGGAGTTACAGACGGTTCTTAGCCGCCATGTGGGTGCTGGGGATCGAACCCAGGTCCTCTGCAAGAGCGTCGGTGATCTTAACCGCTAGGCTATCTCTCCAGTCCCTTTTATTTGCTTTTTAAGAGTCAGTCAAAGATCACTTCTTTGACTCACATATGCAGAAGAGTCTCCTGCTCTGTACGTGCCATGCTGCTCTCTCTTGTGCTTCTGCAATTGCAGTCGACACACTATGCTATCATTCCCAATTAGGCATTATAATCTTTATCAGGCTGTGACTATATTAAAGAGAACTCTGAACTTTAGTCCTGTCTTCCCCTAGGATTTGCTGCTGCATCTGTCTGATTGTCTCCATATGAGAATCTATTTCTATTTGTTAGCACCGAAATCTTTTGGATAAGAGAAGGTGGAGGGAGGTATGTTAACCATCTTGGAAGTTCTGATGAGTTTCCATGTGGGCAAAGGTTTGGGACATGCTCTGCTTGGCCCTGGGGATAGTGCTTGGTCCAAACCCAGAGAACAAAGTGGGGAGATGTTGGACCAATATAAAGAAAAACATGTGCAGTGTCAGGTGTCCAAAGAGAGAACCGCCTCTTCTGATGGATCGTGAAAACTCCATACCTGAGTCATTTAAAGTAAGCTGGAGATGCCTCAGCAACTATCTAAGCATTGTTCAGTTGCCCATACGAATTTTCTTTCTTCCTTGCGGTATGATACTTAAAACATGGCACTGAGACTCCAATA
This sequence comes from Rhizomys pruinosus, assembly GCA_009823505.1. Taxonomy (NCBI): domain Eukaryota; kingdom Metazoa; phylum Chordata; class Mammalia; order Rodentia; family Spalacidae; genus Rhizomys; species Rhizomys pruinosus. The sequence goes on along the minus strand of VZQC01007700.1, from coordinate 418,342 downwards.
CCAGAGCTGTGTATCCCAAAGGAAACAAACCCATGAAGAAACCCCAGTGTGTCCTATGTGAGTATCCTCAGAGGCCTGATATTAACACTGAACATTAAATACAACAACATCTCTGTTACAGGACAATTACTAAACAAACACTATAGTTCCAGAAAGGCTTGTAACAGAAGTAAACGTTTGAGATTTTAAGTTTTGCAAATTATTGTTTCAATAGTGTACTGGAATGATTGTTGATGATGGACTTTAACAGATAGCTTCCAGCCGGGCGTGGTGGTGCATGCCTTTAATCCTAGCACTGGGAGGCAGAAGTGGGCGGATCTTTGTGAGTTCAAGGCCAGCCTGGTCTACATAGCGAGTTCCAGGACAGCCGGAGCTACAGGGAGACCCTGTCTCAAAAAAACCAAAAAAGGGGCTGGAGAGATAGCCTAGCGGTTAAGAGCTCCGACTGCTCTTGCAGAGAGGACCCGGGTTCGATCCCCAGCACCCACATGGCGGCTGAAAACCGTCTTTAACTCCAGTTCCAGGGGAATCCGACACCCTCTTCTGACCTCCGCGGCATTGCACGACAGGGGTGCACCAACCTATATGCAGACAATACATTCATACACATATGAAAATAAATAAATAAAAATTTTAAAAATAGACAGCTTCCACACTACAAGCTCGAGACCAGTAGCATCAAGACTGTCAGTTTCACATTTCACTCAAATAGTTTGAATTTTTCCAAATGTTTGAGACTTTAGAAATACTTTATTTTTATTTTATGTGCATGAGTGTAGTGCCTGCATATATACAAACACACCAGTGTTATGCAACCCCTGTGGAGGGCACAAGAGGGTGTTGGATCCCCTGGAACTGGAGTTATGGATGGTTTTTAGCCATCATGTGGATGCTGGGAATTGAATCCAGGTCCTCTGGAGGAGCAGCCAATGCTCTTAACCACTGAGCCATCTCTCCAGCCCTGTGTAAGCCATTTTGTTTGTGCTGAAAGTTAGTTGTATATCTTGAGATGTAACAGGAATTCAGAAGCTGAGTTTCCAACCTCTTTGTTGTGGTTAAGAAGGAGCTGTTGTCATTGAAGGATTCATATTATATATAGGTTTCTACCTCCCTTGTGTTCTTATAGCAGCATCAAGGGTTGGAAACATGATTATCATGAAGGTGAGATGGTGGACCACTCTAATAGCATTTTTCCTTTCTTTATAAACTCCAGTTTTATTGAAGTAGTCAAACCTTGTGCAGTCTTTTTATATTATACAACATTATAAGGACAGTTTCTACAACCTAAATAAGGTTCTAGAGGAAATCTGATTCACTAAATTAGCTGTGAAGTATCTCCTCAAAGATGACTATGGTTATTTGAAATGTGCTGTGCTGAAAAGTCATTTTGGCTGCAAATTTGGTAAAGTTCTTCCAGTTAGGCTTAGAACAGAGAAAATCACTGCAAATGAATCTTGCTGCTTTGCTGAAGAGAACAACATCCACATTTTCACATTTTTTCAAGTTAATCTAAAAGTATATGTCCCATGGATAGAGAAAAATCTCTAAAGAGCCTGGGTCTGCTAGATCAACAAGTGGCCACTAGCCAGGAACCCTTCACCTTCAGGTCACACCTAGAAACACATGGCCCTTTAGTGCCACCGTGTCAGTCTAAACACCTAGAGAGGCCCATATAGTGTGCTCAGACCACGGATTCTCCCACAGATGTGACAGCATGCCGAAGCTTAAGACTGCTTAGATTAAGAAGGGCATGGTGGCATATGCCTTTGATCCTAGCACTCGGGAGGCAAAGGGAGGCAGATTTCTGTGAGTTCAAGGCCAGCCTGGTCTACATAGTGAGTTCTAGGCCAAGCCAGATGGGGCTACAGGGAGACCCTGTCTCAGAAAGACAAAAAAAAAAAGACTGCTCAGATTAAAAAATAATTACACTCTGTGTGTGTGTGTGTGTGTGTGTGTGTGTGTGTGTGTGTGTATGTGTGCCCCTCTGCAGCATGTACAGGATACCTGTGGGTGTGGATTCTCTCCTTCTTCCATGTAGGTTATAGATACTGAACTCAGGTAGTCTGGGCTGGTAGTAAGTGCCTTTAACTACTGAGCCATCTCAATAGCCCAGAGTGATTGGAGTTTAGAAGGTATTTGAAGTATTCTGTCCTTTCCCCTATTGAACAATTTTTGTGTGGTTTAATGGATTACTGGTATATAGAAATCTGCAGAAGGAACTTTGTAGTTCCTTCATTACACCGGCATTAGCCAATGCTTCCTCAGTGTCCACACAGCAATCCAGATAGTATTTTAGGCAGCATAATGCAGATGTCTCAAACTAGTCAAAATCTACATATGAAGAATGATCTTTCTCAAGGTTGTTGTTAAATTCTAGCTGAGCACCAGGCTCCTAAGGTAGAGACCAATGCCTCTCAAACTGCAACAGGGCCATAGAAATACAAGACAATAGCTTTTCTCCATAGCACGTCTTATACAATAAAGAACCCAAGAATGATATCATGGTTTCAAAAATAAAATTATAATTTCCAAATGAAATAATTTTAAGTTGCAACCATAATTTTCAACTTTCTCATTCTGTTCCAACCTCCGTCTGCCTCTCTGGAGATAACAAGGAAGATGATTAGGTTGAATTAATTTGCTTTTATTCCAATAAACAATAATTCTTTTTTTTAATGCATTAGTTACGTGAACGGAGAGTTCTCTCAGATAGTTGAATAACTAAACAGAAGTTTGCAGTGTTGTAGAAAAGGAAAATTCATCAATAGCTGGAGGACTTTAAGAAGGAAAGAAGTACGAACCACAGAATCTTGTTCATTTTTCCATTAGATCTCTGCTTTTTATTTAGTGGAAATAATAACATTGTGAAGGGAAAGCAAGAGAAATAGTGTAACTTGGTTGCCTCTAATGTTCATCTCTTAATTGACTACCCCTAATTCCTTCCCTTGGGAACTTTTCTTTCCCCCTTCTATGTATTTCTGAAGAGTTTGTCCCTCAAAGAGTCCCTCCCACCATAGTGGTGGAAACTAAATGTCAATAAAAAGCAGATAAACAAAAATCAACAAATGCTTTTCTTTAACAGCCTGGGCACATAACTAACCAGGACCAATCAGGAATTCTTTTAGGGGCTGGGCAGCTTCACCAGGGAGAGTTTCCATCTGAGAGATCATGAACAGTCTTCTCTTTGGAGCCTTCAACTTGCTAGAGCCCAGCTTCCTGTCTATGTAGAGAAAACCTGCCAAAGAAGAAGGCCAACAGGAGGCTGGAGAAATGGCTCGGCAGTTGAATGCAGGCTGCTCTTGCAGAGGACCCGGGTTTGATTTCCAGTACCTGCATGGCAGCTGACAACTCCAGTATGAGGGGATCTGATGCCTTCTTCTGACCTCTGTGGGTATTGGATAGCAGGGGTGTACTTACATGCATGCAGGCAATACACATACCCATAAAATAAAAATAATAAATAAAGCTGGGTGTGGTGGCACAGGCCTTTAATCCTAGCACTCAGGAGGCAGAGGCAGGCGGATCTTTGTGAGTTCAAGGCCAGCCTGGTCTACAGAGGAGTTCCAGGACAGCTGGGATACAGGGAGACCCTGTCTCGAAAAAGACCCTCCCAAATAATAATAAATAAAAGTAAAAAGCCAAGAGAGAGGGAGGTGGAGACCCCTAGAGAGAGGCATCAAGGGTGTGCATTCCCCTTGTCTGAGTTGGTTTGCTCTTTGCTGTGTTACTCAGCTCTTCTTTTTCTGTTTTTGTTAACTCTGGATTTCAAAGGAAAGAATGCAGGCTAATTCCATGCCCAGCATTAAAGAGCTCCTTTTACCTCTCGAGGCTAAAAATATACAGATTATTTGAAGGAGGCAAATATTGTAGTTGATTACCAAGAGGACTTTTCATTTAAGAATATAAAATCATGTTTAAACATGAGGCTTGGGGAAGGGGAAAATGTTGTGCTGAGTAGTCAATGCTATGATGAGAAATTTTTACAAACATGGAAACACAGAATTTATGTATAGGTGGTTCTCATAATGCAGACAGCACTTATTGAAGTGATAAGAAATATTTAGTATAACTATAAGTAAGTGTCCTGGATAAGGGGCAGATCAAACTATCCTCACACGGGCAGATCTATGCCATTTCTTTTTTTTTTGTCTTTACATTTTAAATATAATTTTCTAAACCAAACTGTAAACACAGACAACCCCCCCCACAACACACTCACATACACACATGCCTGCATACATGCAGGACTGGAACACACATTCACGTGGCTCTTCCTTTATAAATGAACTTTAATACTTGTTTACCACCAAGCCTCTGCCATACTATGACACAGTCTTGGTCCTGTGTGGATAGCTCATTTTTATTTAAATCATGCTCCTGGGAGGTGAGTTCCAGGCTTCGGAACTGTTCAAAAGTTCCCAGGTAATTTTAATTTTCAGCCAGGTTGGAAAACCCTGCATTAACAGGGGGCAGTCGTCTAATAGATAGTGTGCTACTCAGGCAGTTTGCATATATAACCTAAACAACATCACATGTTGCCCCTTGTACATAAGGTCTCTGAGACACCTGGGGTCAAGGGCAGTAGATACAGGTGCAGAGTCCTTCCAGTGCCCTTCACTTAGTTCTCTGTACTGCTAGGCTTGTCATTTGGCATTCTGATGATACTTTGCTTCCCGCTGGTCAGCGGCTTAGGGACATAATTGTTTCATTTTGTAGGTAATGAGTCGTTTATCCTTCCCCAGGTCAAAGAGGTGATGGAAAATGAAGAAAGTTGAATGTTCCCTCAGACCAGGGAAGACACTGCTGGTTAGAAAACAAAACAACCAAGCTGGGCATGGTGGTGCATGTCTTTAATCCTAGCACTCAGGAGGCAGAAGCATGTGGATCTTTGTGAGTTCAAGGCCAGCCTGGTCTGCAGAGTGAGTTCCAGGACAGCTGGGGCTATAGGGAGACCTTGTCTCGAAAAGACCAAAAACAAAACAAAACAAAACAAAACAAAGCAATCAAGTAAAAGCCTCGTTGCCGCTTTTACCTATGGCTCATCTGTGATTCATGTGTTTATCTTTGCCATTTGATAAACAGTAGAAAGATCTGTTCTAGGCAATGAATTATGGGCTAGAACTCTGTAAAAGAATAATTTGATAATCTACATGGTCTGATGGATGGGTGCAGGTATTCTGTTAAAATAAGAAGCAAGCTTTCCAATTAAAAGTGTATTTTTGAAAGTTTTAAAAGTTGTTTTAAACTCCTTAAGACTGTTATCTCCTTAAAAAACCCAATGCATTAAATTATAAAATATGTGGCATTATCAGAAAATAAGAAACCCAAAATATATTCATAATGCAATCCAAATTCTTGACCCCTTTAAAACAGCTTAGGAATGTTAATAAGCTGAAATCTCTCTTAATTTACCTCGGGCTTTTTACACATTTTAAAACTCAGCTGGTAGGAGACTGGAACTACAGCCAATGGTTTTAAAAATATTTTATTTTATATGACCTCGAAAGTCTAGACACATTTCTTATTTTTAATAAAACAACATTTCCACTTGGCTTGTTTTATAATAATTATGCGATGAGTGATAAGGGAGCCAGCTACCAGGCACCCTGGAGGCCGGGGAGAAGGGGAGGAGAGTTATGAGCACTGGGCCTTCTTAAGTAGAAAGGAGGAAGCTATCAACAGGAAGTAGGGTGGAGTCCAGTTTGGGGCCTTTTCCAGGAAGTGGAATTTGTTTAGCTGTGCATTTAACCTTAGAGAGACTAACCTTTCACCATGCTTTCCATCTGATGGGGACATTGGTGATAATGCCTGTAGGGATGGAATTTGTGAGGGCATCTAGTTCCAGATGCTAACTCCAGGGTGTATTTAACAAAATATCCCCTTGGCCAGGTGGCCGTTTTGCACCTTGACCTGTTCTAAGTGCCCACCCTTATCCTTAGTCATTTGACCTGCATTAGAACCCTTTAAGGAAGCCACACTTTATAAATTGCAGAGATTGGGGGCTTAATGATAGAGTAACTGTCTGGCATTTTTTTGTGGCCTTGAGTCTGAGAGGAGAGAACGAGAGTGAGAGCGAGCGAGAGAGGAGAGAGAACCTTTTTCCAAGGTTCAACTCATCCTTCTATTTATCTTTCTTCCCAGATTTCCCAAATTGCTCTTTGTAAAATAAGAAGGGAACTTAGCAGTGGACACATATAAATAGAAGACAATACTTAGCTGAACAAAATGTGAAAAAGGAAGCAAGAGAGGCGGATAAATGTCCAGTAAAATTGTTAATTAAAATGAAAAATTATACACAAGAGTTAGAAATGATTGGTGAAAAGTAAGAAAAGTAAAAATGAGGCAAAGAGTCAAATGTTGCAACTTGACCTTAGCAGAAAAAATGCTAAAATATTAAAATAAGCAAAGGTTAAATCACAGGGCAAATTCAGTTTCAGGGGAAAAATAAGACTGAAGAAGGTACTAAGGAACAGCACCATGTTTGGTGGCAGTACAGACTGTAGTCCCAGCACCCAGGTTGCTGAGGCAGGAGGATTGCAGCAAGTCCAAGGACAACCCGGGCTACATGGAAAGGTATGAACAAATAAGAAGCAGTAGCAAGCCAAGCAAAGAAAGTATATGGACAAACAAAACATAGTGGAAAATATGTTAAACTTCAAGCAATGTAAAAAGACTAGGAAACTTTCAGGGGACAGTCAAATGGGTAGAAACGTGAAGACACTCAGCAGGAGTTGACTAGAAGCTGTTATGGTGAGCATGCCGGAGGTGGGGTTACCAGATGGCGTTTTTTTTTTTTTTTCTCAGTATTTACTAACTCTGTCCACCAGGGCTTCACAGAGGGCTTGCGGGGCAGAGCTGTGCCTCACCTTCTGTTCCTGATTGAGAAGACAGAGGCTACAGACAGTGAACAAGAACCCTCAGCTTGAGAGACGCCTAGTCTGACTCACTGGAGCCCAGACCAGGGCGACCAGCCTCCTCTACGATGAACGCAGGCTGCAAAGGGGAATAGAGTGTCCTGCGCAATCCCCACGTCACTCATCTACTTCCCTCTGCATCCCTGGGAGTTGATCTGAGCCCAGAATCACAGCATTGTCTGTATGATCCCAAGCACTCCTTAACGGGGAATTCTTTTTTAACACAGCAATTCCCTGTTTGTCCAGAAGAGGGCGCAGAAAACACGCTGAGCTTAGTGGTAAGAAACCCAAACTTGGCTTTTTTTCACCTGCTCTTTGCTTCAGTGGCAAAATTTCATGAACACTTGCAAATATCTATGTAGAGATACAACTTGTTATGATAGTTTCATTCATTCAGACAAATGAAACTAAACATATTAGCTGCGAAAATGACATCAATGGGTGACAGGTAAAATCTTGTCCTCTGGGGATGTTTTTGTTATTGTACTGGTTTTAAAATGAGGTCACTTGCTCTTCCTCATAACATTCCTGCATTAGAGGTAAAATCATGCTGTAATTATTCGGACTACGTTAGTTTACATCAAGAATGACACAGACAGATTAGGCAATTTAAATGTCGTAAGTGTTGGTAGAACATAGAGCTTTCCTGCTCTGGAACGCCGAGGCCACTGTCACAGCCTTTGGTGATCCAGGGTCCCTTTACCAGGAACGCTTCGTTGGAGAGGTCTAGGCAAAGCAGTGGATGGGCTGGTTCTGTTGGTCACTTGCCTTTCAGGTCCAGGACACAGTGTGGGCCAAGGCCTTGGGGGAGATGCCATGAAGGAAGGTTGAGGGAACTATAAGGCCTCAGTCCAGTGGCTATAACCTCATGCAAGAGTAGCTATAAAGGAGATTCATAGATTATCAAGAACCTTCCAGAACACATGCTAAGGGCCACCCTAACCATCCTGGAAATGAAAGGGAGTTCTTCACAGCTAGGGGGACATGCAGTTGAGAGGAAATTCAGTGTGGTGATTTATAGCATGGATCAGGAACAGAAGGAGTACTCCAGTCTGGGGGTGGTGAGAGTTCAGTGCGGGGTGATGGCGGCCAGCTGGGGCGATGGCAGCCAGCTGGGGCGATGGTGGCCAGCAGTGGCCAAGGCAGAAAGAGGCAGAAGCACCTGAAGAGCCATCAGGCTACAAGCAGAGTTTTTTTTTTTTTTTAATTTTTTCAAATGGTCAGCTGCTGGAGATGTGCAAGTGGGTGGAGGACTCTGTGCAGAGGAGCTAGAAAAAAAGAGAGCCACGGGCCCAGGGCAGGCTTGCATGTGACCTAAAAGCTTCTGTGAGTAGGAGGGACAGACAGCAAAAGGACAGAGTGGGAGGGAAAAGACCCAAGAGAATGTGGTGGCCTGACGTTAAAGGGGAGGAGCTGTCTCAGGCCTAAATGCTGCCTCCTCCCAAGTTTTATACACTAAAGTCATAAATGCCTGATGTGTTCTGGAACAACAGAGTGGGCCGCCTGCCCTGGAGGTTGTTTGAACAAGTCAGAGTGGGCCACCTGCCCTGGAGGTGGTTTGAACAAGTCAGAGTGGGCCGCCTGTCCTGGAGGTGGTTTGAACAAGTCAGAGTGGGCCACCTGTCCTGGAGGTTGTTTGAACAAGTCAGAGTGGGCCACCTGTCCTGGAGGTGGTCTAGAGGAGTGGGAGAGCCATAAAATGAGTTGTAATTAAAAGGGAAGGGGACTGTAATGTGTGTTTGCATGTGTGTGAGTGCATGTGTGGCATGTCTGTATATGTATGTGTAAATGGTATGTGTGTGTATGTGTAGGAGGGGATATGTGTGGAGGATTGATGGAGGTTCTATTTTCTGTGTATGTATGTATTTTATATGTTATAAGAGTATAGAGAATTGATGGTGGTTCTAGTTTGTATGTATACATATGTTTTATATGTTATAAAAGTAGGGAGGATGGATGGAGGTTCTATTTTGTATGTATGTATTTTGTATGTAATAAGAGCATGGAGGATTAGTAGAGATTCTATCTTCTGTGTATATATTTTGTATGTATGTATTTTGTGTGTAATAGCAGCATGGTTGATTGATGGAGATTCTATCTTATGTATTCTGAAAGGGACGGACCAGGTTTGACTATAGCAGGAAGCCTGAGCAAGGGAAGCAGAGAAGCCCTGGCTGAAGAGGACCCCACGGTTTGTGTAGACCCTCAAAAAGAGTCTGACTTTTAGTAGAAGAAAACTTTAGCAACACAGTTATGAGAAGTTAGAAGTGACATCCATGTGATCATTTTAAGGACATAGAAATCACTAAAACCCCTCACAGAGATAAGGTGAAAGTCACAGTGGCACTATGAAGTATTTTCACACCCACTGTGTAAAGCTACGATGCAGAAACCAAGGTGGACAAAACCCACCTATTATTCAGACATTTCAGAAATGGTTCCTGAGGAAGAACATATGGAGTCCTCTTGAGGTCCCCAGAACTGTTCCAGGTCTGGATTCGGGCGGAATTCTTCATGGCACGTTTAAGATGTATACTGAGACCTTAACTTTCACCATCAAGAAGGTGTTAGAGAGCACCAGCACCCTTGCTTGGAGTCTACTCTTAGCACACTGGAGATGGAGAACTAACTTTCCAGTTCCCTAGAGAGACCGCTCACCCTTCCAAAAAATAAACTAAAAGCACAAAAATGCCACTTAAATGACAAGCAAGAACTAGACCTTAGTGGACAGACTTGCATTGAGGGGGACACTGATTTGGCACAGCAGGCCTTAACACAATGCAGAGTGTATGAATTCCAGTGGAGGGCGCTGTGGGGGTGCCAGCGGAGAAGAGGGCAGGAAGGGGATTAAGATTGACTGAGAATTTCTGTATGAAAGACACAAAAATTCAATAGAAAGAATTGAAAAAAAAAAAAGACAAGCGGGGTTGGAGAGATAGCCTAGCAGTTAAGAGTGCTGAGTGCTCTTGCAGAGGACCCAGGTTCAATCCCCAGCACCCACATGGCGACTGAAAGCTGTCTTTAACTCCAATTCCAGGGGAATCCGACGCCCTCTTCTGACCTCTGCGGCATTGCACAACACGGGTGCACCAACCTACATGCAGACAATACATTCATACACATATGAAAATAAATAAAAAATTAAAAAAAAAAAAAAAAGACAAGCAAGGGCCACACAGATCAAAGCCAACTGTGTGGGATAAGAAGCAGCAGGAGCTCAAAATACGTGGTCTTTTTTAAAATTTATTTAGAGACACTTTATTCCCCCAAGAAATAATGTTTAGAACGGGTTTTGACACTGAAGAGTGAGTAGTTTCTCTGTTGCTGGTTTTTATTTCTAAGCATAGTCTCCCGGAAGTGGGAGCACATCCAGTGCCCATATCTCCTTTTCTGTCTCGCAGGGCTGCCTGCCTCCTTGGCCCCTGTGAAGCATTTAATTGTACCTTGGGGTCAGAAGGGGTGAGTGATCTGGTTTGTTTCATTCTTGGAAGTCTGGTAAACACAAACACCACCTCACAGCAAACAGGCTAAGTGAATTGTCAAAGGAATGTGTGCTCTGCATTTCTAAAGAACCTGAGATAAGACTCTCCTAACATCAACCAAATAGTGTTCAACCGAACACTGCCTGTGTGTGTGTAGATCACAAGTTAATTTCTCTACCCTAAAGTCTATTCTCCTGGTCATGTTGTGGTACACAGATAATAGCTGTTAATGGGTTATGATTTTCTTTATATTTCCTTTATTATTTTTATTTTATAAGTGTGTAAGTGCACCCCTGCCGTGCAATACCTGAGGATGTCAAGAAGTGGGTGTAGGATCCCTTGGAACTGAAGTTACGGGTGGTTGTTAGCTGCCATGTAGGTGCTGGGCACTGAATCCAGGCCCTTGGCAAGAGCAGGCAGTGCTCTTAATGGCTGAGCCATCTCTAGCCCTATGGGTTGATGACTTTACAACAGTGAAAAGTAGTCATGCTTTTTTGTCCAGGGTAACAGCTGATGGAAAACATGTTTTGATATGAATAAGCTTTCTGCTATATTTGCTGCACTTGCGGGAATTCTGCTGTTAATTTCCTAAAATAAGTGGGATGTGCCCCGAGCTGCACCAGCATGCAGAAGCCACCACGCTACACCGCAGACACTATGGCACACTCGCCCCTTCTGTCCCTCTTGAGCTACATACAAGACTTCAGTGAGGTCTCCCTTATGTGAACCCTGTATGCTGTTCCATTTAACATGGATTCTCAGCCTTAGCTATGTGTTAGAATTACAGGGACCAGCCCCTTCCCTCATATCCATGTGATGTGTTCCTGGGCCTGCAGTGAATGTTTAAACTTCAGATAGTAAACCTTAAACATGCTGCCTGCACTTGGGATCACCTAGGAGACACACCTCTGGGCAGATGTGTGAGGGTGTTTCCAGAGAGGCTTAGCCGAGGAGAGAAGACCAGTTCTGAATCTGGATTGTACCATCCCATGAGCTGGGCTCTAGACTGAACTAGAAGGCTAAAAGGAGAAACTGAGGGGGAGAACCAGTACCCCCCTCTCCTTTTAAAAAATTATTTACTATTTTATTTTATTTTATTTGTATGAGTGTGTTGCCTGCATATGGGTAAGTGCAATGCATGTAGAAGACAGAAGAGGGCGTCAGATCCCCTGGAACTGGAGTTATAGAAGGTTGTTAGCTGCCATGTGGTGCTTGGATTTGAACCTGGATCTTCTGCAAGAACAGCCAGTGCTCTTAATCACTGAGTCATCTCTCCAGCCCTTTCTCTCCTTAACTGTGGATGCAATGTGACCTGCTGCCTAACACTCCTGTTATAACTAGACCCACGGTAGCTCAAATGCTTTCCCCACCATGATGGATTGTACCCCTCCAACCATAAGCCAAAAATGAACCTTTCTTCCTTGAGTTGTTTTGTCAGTTATTTTGTCACGGTGATGAGAAAAATGACTAATATACACACATACCTATGATAAAGTTAGATTTATAAATTAAGATTAATAGTAGGGCTACTATTGTGATGAAATACCTGTAATCTCAGCACTCAGGAGGCTGAGGCAGGAAGATTGAAAGTTTGAAGATAGCCTGGGCTATAAAATATGTTCCAGGGTAACCTGAGCTACATAATGAGACTTTGCCTAGAAAACAAAAGATTAACAATAATAACAAATAATAAAATCAGACAATTAAAAATATACTAGAATAAAATTGCCAACATGACTATGCTCGTGCTTTGGGGCCATTACCAAGCAAAATAAGGATCATCTGAACACAGGTGCTATGATACTGTAGCAGTCAATGTGATGACCAAGATGGCTACAAGTGTCTGATGGGAAGGTAGCATATATGGTCTGGATACACTGGACAGAAAGACATTTCAGATCTCTGACAGGATGTTGGGAGGTTTCATGTCTCTGCTCAGAAAGGTATATAAGCTAAAAATTATTTATTTATGAAAATTTCCATTTAAGTTTTTTGGATCACAGCTGACCCTGGGTAAGTGAAACCATGAAAATGAAATGGTAGAATAAAGGCAGTGTGCCATACTGAAGTGTTCTGGAAAATACCCACAGGTGAGATCTATCCAGATCTGTTAGGCTGGAATCTCTGAATATCCCTAGCTTTAAAATTCTCTTGGGAGCTGGGTGTGGTGGTGCACACCTTTAATCCTAGCACTTGAGAGGCAGAGGCTAGCGGATCTTTGTGAGTTCAAGGCCATCCTGGTCTACAAAGCGAGTTCCAGGGCAGCTGGGGCTACAGAGAGACCCTGTCTCAAAAAGACCAAAAAAAAAAAAAAAAAAAAAAAAAAAAAAAATTCCCCTGGGACATCTTAATCGCAAAGGTTTGAAGATGGTTAGTTAAAAGCTCTGATGAGGATGACATCACTCTTCATGGATGGATGAAACTTGAGGAACGTAGCAACCTCTGCAGCAGAGAGAATGCAGTTTTTACCCTTGCTTGGCTGGTACCACCGGCAAGAGTGGCCATTACTATCTACTGACAGTCATAGGCTCTCCTCTTTTGTTTCTTAAAGTTCGTTCATAATAAAAATAGGAATACTCTTAATACCAGAGAATTGTAGATTAGTGTATTAATTACGTTTCTTGTTGCTGAGACCAAATATTTAACAAGAAGCCACTTAAAGGAGGTTGCTGTGTTCTGGCTCTCAGTTTGAAGAGAAACAGTCCACCAGAGGGGAAGGCTTGGGAGTAGTTGGCAGCAGCTGGTACCAGGGCGTGTGTGACTGTGTACACTCTGGTGGAACAGGAAGCAGAGAGTGAGTGACAGGAAGTGGGCTCTGAGTGTACAACCTCAAGGCCTGCCCCTAGGGGATCACATCCTCCACTGAAGCTTCACCTACTAAAAGTTCTGCAACCTTTCTAAACAGTACTCCCACTGGAGAGCCAATGTTCCAACATAGGAGCCTGTGGAGGACATTGCTCATTCAAACCATAATTGGTAAATATGTATGGTCTATTCTGGATCAAATATAGGTATTACAGGAAATTATTCAAATGTGTCCGCTCACATTTATATCTTGAATAAGAATCTCTTGTGTGACAAATGATGGTCTAGGTACTAAAGATATGGTACAAACAACAAAGAAACATTAACATATTTAAAAATATAAGGTTTAAGCTGGGCATGGTGGCACATGCCTTTAATCCTAGCACTTGGGAGGCAGAGGCAGGTGGATCTTTGTGAGTTCAAGTCCAGCCTGGTCTACAGAGTGAGTTCCAGGGCAGCTGGGGCTATAGGGAGACACTGTCTCAAAAAGACACACACACACACACACACACACACACACACATATATCTACATATATATATGGCTTGAGAACAGTATGCACATTATATTATTTTCTTATATACATGCAGTAAAATGGAAAGGGTTATATAGAAAAATGTTAATGAAAATAGTTAACCTGAGTGTTTAAAATGTAATCTTAATTTTCTTCCTTCTCTATAGGTTTTTTTCCTCCTAAACTGGTAATTTAAAATATGGGAGCAAATGTGCTTCACACTAGTTCTCAGATGTCTTGGAACTCAAATGGAAACATGATAATTTCATACAGTAAGACTTGCCTAGTCCTGGGCTGGCAGAAAGGTCTGAAAATAATGCAAAAAAAAATTTTTTTTTGTCTTTTTGAGACAGGATCTCCCTGTAGCTCTGGCTGTCCTGGAACTCGCTATGTAAACCAGGCTGGCTTTGAACTCACAAAGATCTGCCTGCCTCTGCTTCCCAAGTGATAAGATTAAAGGCCTGAGCCTCCACACCTGGCCAGTGATCTGCAAGTCTGACAGCTGAGATTTAAAGTATGGTAAATAATAGTTGAAATAACACACAGGGGCTTTCCTCGCTCTTTAATTTTATCAGCTAATTTTTTAATGTGCACGTCTTGCAATATTAGTGAAAGACACTAAAAGAATCTGAGGCTGGAGAGATGGCTCAGTGGTTAAGAGCACTGGGTGCTTTTCTAGAGGACTGGTTCAGTTCTCAGCACCCATATAGTGGCTAAAAACCGTCTGTAACTCCAGCTTCAGGAGACCCGAGGCTTTCTTCTGGCCTCCCCAGGCATCAGAAATGTATGTAGTGGACACACATACATGCAAGCAGGCACTCACAAACATACATTTAAAAAAATAATAATTGTCAAGTTAGCTGATTTATAAAGCTGTGTAATTATTTACACGCAGTACTAAAAGGGGCCACGAGGGGGAGATAGAGATTTAAAAAGTGAAAGTTAAAGGGCTTCCACAGAAAACCTTCAGATCAGGGAATGGAAGACAAACTGCCTGCAAATTCTCATTCAGGTGAAGGAATTGGCAGACTAGTTATCATTAGCCGGAGGCATCTTAACTTCTCTAGTGGCTACTAGGGAGGGGGTGCCACTGGCCTTAAGTAAATATAAGTGGGATTCTAGAAGAGTCTCTGCCTTGAACAACAGAGCTGCTTTGCTGAATGTGGAAGCCTGTGCCACTCTTGACTTTGCAAAATATTTCAGCCTGCAGTGAATTGCCTGTGTGGAGAGTCTCTGACCTGTTTGTCCAGAGAAGGAAATGATAACCTTCGCCATGATGGAAGAGAAGACCTTGTCATGGTCAATTTGAAGGCAGGAAAAGAGGTAATGCTGTGCTGATTGAAAATAGTAACTTTCATTGGCTCTCCCCTTGGAGAAATAACCCATGGCTGATGCCACAAGCTTACATCCTCTACAGGTTAGGAGATGTTATAAGCCACAGTAAGACCCTATCATATTTAACAGGGGGGAAAATTGTAATTCATGGATTAACATATCCAAACATGTGTCTATGCTAAAGTAACCTACCATAACTATTAGTGCTGCTTAAATACCTATATATCTAATTGCTTGTTCTTCATTAGTAGGATCGAAAGGTTATTCCTGGACAAACTGTCAGCCCATGAAAGGAAACAGCCAGAATTGACCAGAGTCCAAGTCAACAGCTCCAGAGAGAGTGGACTGTTTTACCTCTCATCCACCTGTGCCCCTTTTCTAAGCCTAGGGAACAACCTGCGGAAGAGGGGGCGTGGTAGAATGTAAGGGCTGCGATTGGGGTGAATGGTGAAACTACAGCAATGTAGTCTGGACACTCATTTGATCAACTTGATTGAACAAACAACCTGTCACCCCCCACTGGATGGTGGGGCTGTAGGTGTTTGGGCACAACAGCCTGCAGATAGGTTTTGCATGAAGGATGCTTGTACTCATGGATTATCACTTATAGCTAAAAATGAAAAAAAAAACTGAGAGAAAGATGCAGGACAGTTATGGCAGAATGCATGATCTGGGATGGGGTGGGGTGGTGGGGGAAGGGAAAGGGAAATATGCCTGAACTGAATTGGAAAATGATGTATGAAATAGCACTCAGATGCCAAGATGGAGCTGGTTGATCCCAGAACTTTTGGAGTCTGTGATCCCAGCACTCAAGACAACTGCGATGGAGCCCGGGATCCTAGGACTCAAAATGCAGAGATGGAGCTGGTGATGCCAGCACTCAAGATTCTAAAGATGGAGCTGGTGATCCTAGCACTCAAGATTCTAAGATTGAGCTGGTGATCCCAGAACTTTTTGGAGAAAAATAATAATAAGGGAACAACAGCACAAAAAGGACTTGCTCAATAGAACTCACCCAAACAAAGGTAAACTCTGCATCAAATTTTTTTTTAAAAAAAAGGACTTGAGAAAAAGATACAAGGACGAGGACTTAACATTGTAAAGGCAAAAATGCCCATGTGAGTAGGGGGGTGGGGCATGAATGGGAGAAGGCATTAAACTTGATTAAGAAATATGTATAATGCATCAAAGCTCAATAACTAAATTAAGGAAAAAGAAAAGAAAAAAAAAAAGAAAATACTATGTTTTCAGTCATTGAGACTTGGAGTTCTCTCTCTGTGAGTTATCTTACCCTAGGACGTTCAACTAACTGCACCTTCCAATCCTGGCTTATCTAATAAAGGCTTTCATAGCTAATTAATTCTAACTTCTCCTTTTCTCAAAAGTCTTATTTTAAGCACATATGGCTGCATGTCTCATGATTCTATGGATTCTCTGGGCTCCACTGCATGGTTCATCTGTTCCATGGAAGGTTTCCAAAGCTGGTTCATGTGGCTACATCTGGCTGGGATCGTGGCATGTGTAAAATGGTCTGTCTTTCATACCAAGTATGGGTTTCTGTCGCTAGTCTGTTTGCATGATCAACAATTTGCTATTACATTTCATTGGCCAAGCAAGTCACAAGGTCAACTTAAAGTCAATGTGGGTGGAGCTATAGAAGGGCATGAATTCCAGAAGACATGGTTTCCAGAGGGACCACCAATATGACTGCTTATGGTAGACATTAATTAAATATGAAAAACAAATATTTATAGTTTTAAAGCGTTTCCACAACACATGGTATTATTTTCGTTTTTCATTTAAAAGTAACTCCATGAGGGCCGGCGCGTGGCGCACAGCCTTTAATCCTAGCACTCGGGAAAGGCAGGAGGAGGGCGGATCTCTGAGTTCAGGCCAGCCTGGTCTACCAGAGTGAGTTCCAGGACAGGCTGGGGCTACAGGGAAACCCTGTTCGAAAGACCAAAAAAAAAAAAAAAACCAAAGTAAATCCATGAGGGTTAGATGGCATCTAAATTTTCCAAAGGGGGTGGGGATCAGAAATCTGGACACCTGAAATCACATAACTAGCAAATAGAAAAGGAGAGCTTGAACTCTGGTCTACTAGGATTTTCATGTTTGCTCTGTCCAGGTTTTTGGTTTCATTTGGCTTCTTGTGGTACTAAGAATTAGACTCAAGGCCTTATATATGCTAAGCAAGTGCATAGGTGGACCAATTAATAAACATTCCTAAACCCCTTCTCAATTTTTGAAAATCTCGTTAACAATAAATAAGAAGAAACAATGTGTTTTAAATACTGTAACAGCTAGTTTTAATTGTTAACATACTCTAGAATCACCTGTAAGGGGAGTTCCAATAAGAAACTCTCAGGGCCTGGAGATGGCTCAGCGGTTAGATCACTGACTGGCTGCTCTTTGCAGAAGGACTGGGTTTGATTTCTCAGCACCTACACGGCATTTACAAATCGTCTGTAACTCCAGTTGAAGAGGGATTGATGCCCCTCTCCTGACCTCTATGGGTAATTGCAGGACATGAGTGCAACTTGCATACATACAGGCAATATACTCATACACATAAAAATAAAAGTAAAATATTGGAATTAAGGGCACTGTCAAGATTAGATTGGACGTGGGCATGCCTGTGAAAATTTTTCATAATGAGGTCAATGAAGGTGGCTTGAAGAACCACTGAATGTGTTGTCAGCGGCCGAACTGAGGTTAGAAGGCTGGGTCCTGGACAGATGAAAAAAGAGAGTGAGCTGACACTGGTGTGTCCACGTCTATTGCTCTCTTCTCTCCAAGGACTCAGTGTGACCAGTTCCCCCAAGCCCCTGCTGCTGTGACTCCTCTGCAGTGACGAGTGTAACCTGGAACTGTGAGCTGAATACATCTTTTTCCTCTCTCATCATTTCCTAAGGGTGTTTTATCATAGCAACCAGAAAGGAAATTAGGACAAATATATATTTTTAGAACTCACATTATTATTTGTTTCCTAATGGAGAAAGTGGGTGTAATTCTCAAAGAGTTTGATAACAATGTTTTACAAAAGCTATTAAGTATGAAATTTGCCAATTATAAAATAAGTCCTAAGTCAGATTGCTATTTGGAAATAGATATCTTTTATCAAATACTGAAAGAAGAACTTATAGATTAAATTTATACTTTGTAGGTTCCATAAAATCTAAGGAAACTGACATTTTTTTGGGTCTTTTTTGAAGCAGGGTCTCCCTGTAGCCCAGCCTGTCCTGGAACTCACTCTGTAGACCAACTGGCATTGAACTCACAAAGATTGCCTGCTCTGCCTTCCAGCTGCTAGGATTAAAGGCGTGCACCACCAACGCCCGGCAAGGAATGACAATTTTTTTGAGAACAGGGTCTTACTATGTAAGGCCATAGGGTGGCCTGGAACTCACTATGTAGACCAGGCTGGCCTTGAACTCCAAGAAAATGACTGCAAAGGCACAACGGACCAGCCTTTACTGCCCCTAATCCCATGATAAAGAATGTCAGCCTCAAACTTTCAGATCCAAAGTTCTATAAGACATTTATACTACTGTGTTAAATTGGTGCTAAGAGAATTCTAGCCCTGGGATGAAGTCAGGGCAGGGCTTATAAGTAAAAAATTATACTGAGAAAGTATCTAAAAATCACTTTCATTGTTGCATACAGTTCTTGAATGTTTAAGAATTAAGTCATGAGCTTAAGATCAGATCTATCTCAGAAGAGACACCTATTGTTCTGTTCCCATGGTAATGCCCAGGAACAGGCGTGCAAGGTAACTGTAGCTTAGGATGCCCATCATGATTAAGGAGCGAAAACAAGAAGAAGATTCAGAGAAAGGCTAAAAGGGAAACTGAGGGGGAGAACCAGTACCCCCCTCTCCTTTTAAAAATTATTTACTATTTTATTTATTTTTATTTGTATGATGTTGTATTGCCTGCATATGGGTAAGTGCAATGCATGTAGAAGACAGAAGAGGGCGTCAGATCCCCTGGAACTGGAGTTATAGAAGGTTGTTAGCTGCCATGTGGTGCTTGGATTTGAACCTGGATCTTCTGCAAGAACAGCCAGTGCTCTTAATCACTGAGTCATCTCTCCAGCCCTTTCTCTCCTTAACTGTGGATGCAATGTGACCTGCTGCCTAACACTCCTGTTATAACTAGACCCACGGTAGCTCAAATGCTTTCCCCACCATGATGGATTGTACCCCTCAACCATAAGCCAAAATGAACCTTTCTTCCTTGAGTTGTTTTTGTCAGTTATTTTGTCACGGTGATGAGAAAAATGACTAATATACACACATACCTATGATAAAGTTAGATTATAAATTAAGATTAATGTAGGGCTACTATTGTGATGAAATACCTGTAATCTCAGCACTCAGGAGGCTGAGCAGGAAGATGAAAGTTTGAAGATAGCCTGGGCTATAAAATATGTTCCAGGGTAACCTGAGTACATAATGAGACTTTGCCTAGAAAACAAAAGATTAACAATAATAACAAATAAAAATCAAGACAATTAAAAAATATACTAGAATAAAATTGCCAACATGACTATGCTCGTGCTTTGGGGCCATTACCAAGCAAAATAAGGATCATCTGAACACAGGTGCTATGATACTGTAGCAGTCAATGTGATGACCAAGATGGCTACAAGTGTCTGATGGGAAGGTAGCATATATGGTCTGGATACACTGGACAGAAAGACATTTCAGATCTCTGACAGGATGTTGGGAGGTTTCATGTCTCTGCTCAGAAAGTATATAAGCTAAAAATTATTTATTTATGAAAATTTCCATTTAGTTTTTGGATCACAGCTGACCCTGGGTAAGTGAAACCATGAAAATGAAATGGTAGAATAAAGGCAGTGTGCCATACTGAAGTGTTCTGGAAAATACCCACAGGTGAGATCTATCCAGATCTGTTAGGCTGGAATCTCTGAATATCCCTAGCTTTAAAATTCTCTTGGGAGCTGGGTGTGGTGGTGCACACCTTTAATCCTAGCACTTGAGAGGCAGAGGCTAGCGGATCTTTGTGAGTCAAGGCCATCCTGGTCTACAAAGCGAGTTCCAGGGCAGCTGGGGCTACAGAGACCCTGTCCTCAAAAAGACCAAAAAAAAAAAAAAAAAAAAAATTCCCCTGGGACATCTTAATCGCAAAGGTTTGAAGATGGTTAGTTAAAAGCTCTGATGAGGATGACATCACTCTTCATGGATGGATGAAACTTGAGGAACGTAGCAACCTCTGCAGCAGAGAGAATGCAGTTTTTACCCTTGCTTGGCTGGTACCACCGGCAAGAGTGGCCATTACTATCTACTGACAGTCATAGGCTCTCCTCTTTTGTTTCTTAAAGTTCGTTCATAATAAAAATAGGAATACTCTTAATACCAGAGAATTGTAGATTAGTGTATTAATTACGTTTCTTGTTGCTGAGACCAAATATTTAACAAGAAGCCACTTAAAGGAGGTTGCGTGTTCTGGCTCTCAGTTTGAAGAGAAACAGTCCACCAGAGGGGAAGGCTTGGGAGTAGTTGGCAGCAGCTGGTACCAGGGCGTGTGTGACTGTGTACACTCTGGTGGAACAGGAAGCAAGAGAGTGAGTGACAGGAAGTGGGCTCTGAGTGTACAACCTCAAGGCCTGCCCCTAGGGGATCACATCCTCCACTGAAGCTTCACCTACTAAAAGTTCTGCAACCTTTCTAAACAGTACTCCCACTGGAGAGCCAATGTTCCAACATAGGAGCCTGTGGAGGACATTACTCATTCAAACCATAATTGGTAAATATGTATGGTCTATTCTGGATCAAATATAGGTATTACAGGAAATTATTCAAATGTGTCCGCTCCATTTATATCTTGAATAAGAATCTCTTGTGTGACAAATGATGGTCTAGGTACTAAAGATATGGTACAAACAACAAAGAAACATTAACATATTTAAAAATATAAGGTTTAAGCTGGGCATGGTGGCACTGCCTTTAATCCTAGCACTTGGGAGGCAGAGGCAGGTGGATCTTTGTGAGTTCAAGTCCAGCCTGGTCTACAGAGTGAGTTCCAGGGCAGCTGGGGCTAATAGGGGAGACACTGTCTCAAAACAGACACACACAAACACACAACACACACACCAACACACTATATCTACATATATATATGGCTTGAGAACAGTATGCACATTATATTATTTTCTTATATACATGCAGTAAAATGGAAAGGGTTATATAGAAAAATGTTAATGAAAATAGTTAACCTGAGTGTTTAAAAATGTAATCTTAATTTTTTCCTTCTCTATAGGTTTTTTTTCCTCCTAAACTGGTAATTTAAAATATGGGAGCAAATGTGCTTCACACTAGTTCTCAGATGTCTTGGAACTCAAATGGAAACATGATAATTTCATACAGTAAGACTTGCCTAGTCCTGGGCTGGAGAAAGGTCTGAAAATATGCAAAAAAAATTTTTTTTTTTTGTCTTTTTTTTTGAGACAGGATCTCCCTGTAGCTCTGGCCTGTCCGGGAACTCGCTATGTAAACAGGCTGGCTTTGAACTCACAAAGATCTGCCTGCCTCTGCTTCCCAAGTGTAGATTAAAGGCCTGAGCCTCACACCTGGCCAGTGATCTGCAAGTCTGACAGCTGAGATTTAAAGTATGGTAAATAATAGTTGAAATAACACACAGGGGCTTTCCTCGCTCTTTAATTTTATCAGCTAATTTTTTAATGTGCACGTCTTGCAATATTAGTGAAAGACACTAAAAGAATCTGAGGCTGGAGAGATGGCTCAGTGGTTAAGAGCACTGGGTGCTTTTCTAGAGGATGGTTCAGTTCTCAGCAACCCATATAGTGGCTAAAAACCGTCTGTAACTCCAGCTTCAGGAGACCCGAGGCTTTCTTCTGGCCTCCCCAGGCACAGAAATGTATGTAGTGGACACACATACATGCAAGAAGGCACTCACAAACATACATTTAAAAAAATAATATGTCAAGTTAGCTGATTTATAAAGCTGTGTAATTATTTACACGCAGTACTAAAAGGGGCCACGAGGGGGAGATAGAGATTTAAAAAGTGAAAGTTAGGGCTTCCACAGAAAACCTTCAGATCAGGGAATGGAAGACAAACTGCCTGCAAATTCTCATTCAGGTGAAGGAATTGGCAGACTAGTTATCATTAGCCGGAGGCATCTTAACTTCTCTAGTGGCTACTAGGGAGGGGGTGCCACTGGCCTTAAGTAAATATAAGTGGGATTCTAGAAGAGTCTCTGCCTTGAACAACAGAGCTGCTTTGCTGAATGTGGAAGCCTGTGCCACTCTTGACTTTGCAAAATATTTCAGCCTGCAGTGAATTGCCTGTGTGGAGAGTCTCTGACCTGTTTGTCCAGAGAAGGAAATGATAACCTTCGCCATGATGGAAGAGAAGACCTTGTCATGGTCAATTTGAAGGCAGGAAAAGAGGTAATGCTGTGCTGATTGAAAATAGTAACTTTCATTGGCTCTCCCCTTGGAGAAATAACCATGGCTGATGCCACAAACTTACATCCTCTAAAGTTTAGGAGATGTTATAAGCCACAGTAAGACCCATCATATTTAACAGGGGGAAATTGTAATTCATGGATTAACATATCCAATCATGTGTCTATGCTAAAGTAACTTACCATAACTATTAGTGCTGCTTAAATACCTATATATCTAATTGCTTGTTCTTCATTATAGTAGGATTGAAAGGTTATTCCTGGACAAACTGTCAGCCCATGAAAGGAAACAGCCGAAATTGACCAAGATCCAAGTCAACAGCTCCAGAGGAGTGGACTGTTTTACCTCTCATCCACCTGTGCCCCTTTTCTAAGCCTAGGGAACAACCTGCGGAAGAGGGGGCGTGGTAGAATGTAAGGGCTGCGATTGGGGTGAATGGTGAAACTACAGCAATGTAGTCTGGACACTCATTTGATCAACTTGATTGAACAAACAACCTGTCACCCCCACTGGATGGTGGGGGCTGTAGGGGTTTGGGGCACAAAAGCCTGCAGATAGGTTTTGCATGAAGGATGCTTGTACATCATGGATTATCACTTATAGCTAAAAATGAAAAAAAAAAAAAACTGAGAGAAAGTGCAGGACATTATGGCAGAATGCATGATCTGGGATGGGGTGGGGGTGGGGGGGGGAGGGAAAGGGAAATAAGCCTGAACTGAATTGGAAAAAATGTATGAAATGCACAAAGCATCATAAAAACTAATTAAAAAAAAAAAAAAAAAAGAAAATATAACTTTTCGTGACGATGAGGGGGCCTCGAGTACAGCAGGCTACAAGAGAGGGTGGAGAACAGCCCCCTCCCCCCAAATACAGCTTTCAAATCCCCATTTCCTTTACATGCTGACACCCCCCCCCCCGGGCCGTGGGCTCTGTTGTTTACCCTGTTGCTCACCAGCTTCTAATCTGTTCTGGGGTTGTTACCCCAGCAGCAATTCTAGTGGAGATTCTGAAGACGTGGGAGGAGATGAACTCTAAATCCCCATGTATATTACCAAACAGCCTTGCTGTGTAGCACAGACTGACCTTGAACTTGGAATCCTCTTTCCCTTACCTCACCAGTGCTAGTTGGCTGAATTCCCAAGTCCAGCCTAGTAAAAGTGTATTGGAAGATAGTGGCAAGGTCTGTCTGTGTCAGTTGACTTCTTTGTCTTGCCCTCCAACCCCCAACACACACACACACACACCACCCAACACACACACACACACACACACATTAACCTTCCCTTCCCTACTCCATTCTCTGGATTTTAGTGTCCCAGCCTGGGTAGCACTTGTGTGTCTGACGGAAAGCCTGCAGACTCTGCAGCCACAGGACTTTGTCTGAAGAGGGTGGAGAACCTGACTAGCCATGTTCTTTTCCACCCCTCAGACACCTGGGTTCCTCACCTCGCTGAGCTTTTATTTTCTGAGGTTCCAATTACCTGCAGTCAAGCCACGATCCTAGAACATTAGATAGAAACCATTCTTAAGCTTTGAGTAAATGGAACAATGGCACGACCTGTAACGTGGGAAGAGCGACACTAACTTTTTCACATCTGTCTGGGTGGCGCATATCTCGGCAGAAACTGCTGGTTATGCATCGTGAATGAAGGGTTATATTATAATATTTTAAATGCAAGATATCTTCTATAAATTTCATTGAAAAAGCAAAACAATGAAGGAAATAGCTTTTATTTCAAAAGTTACAGTTAGGCAGGAGGGGAAAGTTCTGGCCTCTTATGCGACAATAGGAGTTGTTCACATTCCCAACACACAGAAGATTGGTTATAGTTAACAATAGTACATGTATATTTCAAAATAACTAATGAGAGATTTTTAAATGTTTTCACCATAAACAATGATAATATGCCCCCCCAGAGATGGATACGCTAACTAACAACACAGTGTGTCTATGTACCACAGTAACAGATGATGCTCTTCAATTGTATATGCAACAAATATGAAAAGAAAATAGAAGAGCCGCATGGTGGAGCATGCCTTTAATCCTAGCACTCAGGAGGCAGAGGCAGGTGGATTCTGTGAGTTTAAGGCCATCCTGGTCTACGTAGGTGAGCTCCAGATCAGCTGGGACTAAAGGGAAAGAACCCTGTCCCAAAAAGAAAAAAAAAAAAAAAAAAAAAAAAAAAGAAAATAATAAAAAACTCAGAAAACAGATTAGCCAAATGATTAAGAGTGTTAAAAGATGGCAAAAGGCTACCGAAAAGGAAAATAGAGCAGCACTGAGGTTGAAATATGGGGGTAGTTTTCATTTCAAAAATAGGGATCTGGGGGGGGGGGAAGAGATGGCTCAGCCAATAAGACTCGGGTGTTTTTCTAGAGGAACCCACATGGTGGCTAACAATAACCATTACTCCAGTTCCAGGGACTCTAACGCCCTCTTCTCGGCCTCTTTGGGTATTACGCATGTGGTGCACTTACAGGCATGTAGGAAAAGCTCATAATAACATTAATAAATAAATAAATAAATAAATAAATAATAAAAAATAAATAAATAAATAAAATATTGATCTACGTACTCCTGCCTCATAGTGAAGGTGAGGCCTGAGAGAATTCTGGTGTGGGGGGAGGGTGCTAGATGGGTGGGCGGATGGTGGAGGCCCGAGATGGGGAGGAGTTTGTGTTGGGAACAAAAGAGAACCCCAAAGCTGGGACTGAGGAAGAGACTGGCAGAAATGGCATGAAGAATCTTTGGTCAAGTATGACCCTATCAGTGAAAGGAACGGACTGGCCTTTTTTTCCTGAATGAAAGGCGGTCATTTTGTGAACCCAGCAGGGAAAACACTGGATAGACTTGCAGGAAGAGCAGGGCGGGTGAAAGCCTCTCCCTGGTGGTGGATCTGGGAACTGCAGGGGCAAGAGCTCAGTGATCCCTTGTTAGGACTGTGACAAGATTGGCCTGGTCCTGACTGTGCAAGAGTTTGGGGGCGGGGGCGGGATGAAGGTGGGTCTGTGTGCTCGCCAGACCTCCGGCACCCCGACTGCAATCCGGCCCTGCCGGTCTCTGTGTATTTGGGAAAAATAAGTCACAGAAGATTTTTTTTCTGGAATAATTTTTTTGTTGTTGTTTTGGTTTGGGTTTTTGTTTTTGAGACGGGTCTTCCTGTAGCCCCAGCTGTCCTGGAACTCACTACGTAGACACAGGCTGGACTGATCTCACAGCAATCTCCCTGCCTCTGCCTCGGAGTGTGAGTGCTAGGATTGAGGTTGCACCACCATGAGAGGAATAGTAATAAAAAATTAAGCCTACCTTTTCTTTTTTTTTTTTTAAACATTTTTTATGGATGCTTTGTGCATTTCACACTCATCCCCAACTCAGTTCAGGCATATTTCCCTTCCCCCCCTCCCCCCACCCCCACCCAACCGTGATCATGCATTTGCCATAACTGTCCTGCATATTCTCTCAGTTTTTTTTTTTTCAATTTTTAGCTATAAGTGATAATCCATGAGTACAAGCATCCTTCATGCAAAACCAAGAAGCTGCCGTGCCGAAACCCCACAGCCTACCCTCCAGCGTGTGGTGAGGGTTGTATGCTCAATAAGGCCGATCAAATGAGGTCCAGACTACATGCTGTAGTGTCACCATTCACCCCAATCGCAGCCCTAAAAAAAAAAAAAAAAAGAAAATAGTAACTTTCGTGACGATGAGGGGGCCTCGAGTACAGCAGGCTACAAGAGAGGGTGGAGAACAGCCCCCTCCCCCCAAATACAGCTTTCAAATCCCCATTTCCTTTACATGCTGACACCCCCACCCCCCGGGCCGTGGGCTCTGTTGTTTACCCTGTTGCTCACCAGCTTCTAATCTGTTCTGGGGTTGTTACCCCAGCAGCAATTCTAGTGGAGATTCTGAAGACGTGGGAGGAGATGAACTCTAAATCCCCATGTATATTACCAAACAGCCTTGCTGTGTAGCACAGACTGACCTTGAACTTGGAATCCTCTTTCCCTTACCTCACCAGTGCTAGTTGGCTGAATTCCCAAGTCCAGCCTAGTAAAAGTGTATTGGAAGATAGTGGCAAGGTCTGTCTGTGTCAGTTGACTTCTTTGTCTTGCCCTCCAACCCCCAACACACACACACACACACACACACACACACACACACACACACACACACATTAACCTTCCCTTCCCTACTCCATCTCTGGATTTTAGTGTCCCAGCCTGGGTAGCACTTGTGTGTCTGACGGAAAGCCTGCAGACTCTGCAGCCACAGGACTTTGTCTGAAGAGGGTGGAGAACCTGACTAGCCATGTTCTTTTCCACCCCTCAGACACCTGGGTTCCTCACCTCGCTGAGCTTTTATTTTCTGAGGTTCCAATTACCTGCAGTCAAGCCACGATCCTAGAACATTAGATAGAAACCATTCTTAAGCTTTGAGTAAATGGAACAATGGCACGACCTGTAACGTGGGAAGAGCGACACTAACTTTTTCACATCTGTCTGGGTGGCGCATATCTCGGCAGAAACTGCTGGTTATGCATCGTGAATGAAGGGTTATATTATAATATTTTAAATGCAAGATATCTTCTATAAATTTCATTGAAAAAGCAAAACAATGAAGGAAATAGCTTTTATTTCAAAAGTTACAGTTAGGCAGGAGGGGAAAGTTCTGGCCTCTTATGCGACAATAGGAGTTGTTCACATTCCCAACACACAGAAGATTGGTTATAGTTAACAATAGTACATGTATATTTCAAAATAACTAATGAGAGATTTTTAAATGTTTTCACCATAAACAATGATAATATGCCCCCCCAGAGATGGATACGCTAACTAACAACACAGTGTGTCTATGTACCACAGTAACAGATGATGCTCTTCAATTGTATATGCATACTATATTGAAAAGAAAATAGAAGAGCCGGCATGGTGGAGCATGCCTTTAATCCTAGCACTCAGGAGGCAGAGGCAGGTGGATTTCTGTGAGTTTAAGGCCATCCTGGTCTACGTAGTGAGCTCCAGATCAGCTGGGACTAAAGGGAAAGACCCTGTCTCAAAAAGAAAAAAAAAAAAAAAAAAAAAAAAAAAAAAAAAAAAAAAAAAAAAAAAAAAAAAAAAAAAAAAAAAAAAAAAAAAAAAAAAAGAAAATAATAATAAAACTCAGAAAACAGATTAGCCAAATGATTAAGAGTGTTAAAAGATGGCAAAAGGCTACCGAAAAGGAAAATAGAGCAGCACTGAGGTTGAAATATGGGGGTAGTTTTCATTTCAAAAATAGGGATCTGGGGGGGGGGGAAGAGATGGCTCAGCCAATAAGAGCTCTGGGTGTTTTTCTAGAGGAACCCACATGGTGGCTAACAATAATCCATTACTCCAGTTCCAGGGACTCTAACGCCCTCTTCTGGCCTCTTTGGGTATTACGCATGTGGTGCACTTACAGGCATGTAGGAAAAGCTCATACACATAACATATAAATAAATAAATAAATAAATAAATAAATAAATAAATAAATAAATAAATAAATAAAATTAGTGATCTACTCCTGCCTCATAGTGAAGGTGAGGCCTGAGAGAATTCTGGTGTGGGGGGAGGGTGCTAGATGGGTGGGCGGATGGTGGAGGCCCGAGATGGGGAGGAGTTTGTGTTGGGAACAAAAGAGAACCCCAAAGCTGGGACTGAGGAAGAGACTGGCAGAAATGGCATGAAGAATCTTTGGTCAAGTATGACCCTATCAGTGAAAGGAACGGACTGGCCTTTTTTTCCTGAATGAAAGGCGGTCATTTTGTGAACCCAGCAGGGAAAACACTGGATAGACTTGCAGGAAGAGCAGGGCGGGTGAAAGCCTCTCCCTGGTGGTGGATCTGGGAACTGCAGGGGCAAGAGCTCAGTGATCCCTTGTTAGGACTGTGACAAGATTGGCCTGGTCCTGACTGTGCAAGAGTTTGGGGGCGGGGGCAGGGAATGAAGGTGGGTCTGTGTGCTCGCCAGACCTCCGGCACCCCGACTGCAATCCGGCCCTGCCGGTCTCTGTGTATTTGGGAAAAATAAGTCACAGAAGATTTTTTTTTCTGGAATAATTTTTTGTTGTTGTTTTGGTTTGGTTTGTTTGTTTTGAGACAGGGTCTTCCTGTAGCCCCAGCTGTCCTGGAACTCACTACGTAGACCAGGCTGGCCTCGTGGCCTCGAACTCATAGAGATCTACCTACCTCTGCCTCCCGAGTGCTGGGACTACCCAAATATTTTTTTTTTTTTTGAGACAGGGTCTCCCTGTAGCTCTGGCTGTCCTGGAACTCACTCTGTAGACCAGGCTGGCCTCGAAATCACAGAGATCCGCGTGCCTCTGCCTCCCAAGTGCTAGGATTAAAGGCGTGCGCCACCACGCCCGGCATTTATTTATTTCTGTATGTGTATCAATGTACTGTCTGCATGCAAGTTTGTGCACCCGAGTCGTGCAATGCCGCGGAGGTCAGAAGAGGGTGAAATTAGTCTACTTTATGTGTATGAGTGTTTCGCCTGCATGTTTAAGTGCACCCATGTTCATTGCCCATAGCGGCCAGAAGAGGGCAGCAGATCCCAAACTTGGGTCCTCTGCAAGAGCAACCACTGCTCTTACCACAAGGCCATCTCTGCAGCCCTGCCTCTTAGTTCTTTTATAAAGCATTAATGCATTCATAAGGATAGGGTCTGACAACTTGAGTACTTCGTCAAGGTGCCACATCCCAATACCACAGCACTGAGCGTTATGTTTTAATGTATGAATTGGGGGTGGGATTCAGACTATAGCAATGTGCCTTTGGGGATCAAAAATCTATAGTTTTGGGGTTCAGAAGTTAAGAGCTCTGGCTGCTCTTGCAGAGGCCTGGGTTTGGTTCCCAGCACCCACGTGGTAGCTAACAAACATCCTTAACTCCAGTTCCAGGGGACCTCTTCTGACCTCCCTGGGCCCTGCACAATGTGACATGCAGGCAACACATTCATACACATTAATAGATAAAATATTTCTTTAAATCTATAATTCTATACAAGGAAAATGCCTGGCACACAGTAGATTTGAGAAACATTGTTGAAAGTGTTTGACAAATAAACACATGAACAAATAACACTAGGTGGAGGAGGAGAAAAAGGAAGAAAAGGAGGAGAGGGTCCTGGGCCTCCCCCACTGATCTGACATCATCTTGGAGCCAAATTTCCTTACTTGTGCTCTACTTTCTCCTAATCCTTCCCACTGCTACTTTGAAGTGAGAGCTAAAGCTTTTCCTTTTTTTAACTGCATTCTTTTTTTTTAAATTTTATTTATTTTTTGTATTTGTATGAATGTACTGTCTGCATGAAGGTTTGTGCACCTGTGCAATGCCGTGGAGGTCAGAAGAGGGTGTCGGATTTCCTTGGAACTGGAGTTCTCCTGGAATTGGAGTTACAGACGGTTCTTAGCCACCATGTGGGTGCTGGGGATTGAACCCGGGTCCTCTGCAAGAGCAGTCCGTGCTCTTAACCGCTAGGCTATCTCTCCAGCCCCTTAATTGCATTCTTTAAGATTCCACCTGCTTCAGATTCCTGACAGGCTGGCGATAGGAAGACGTCACCCAAAAACACAAACAGTTATATGTCACTTGACACTGGGAGCTTCCTGAGGACTGATTTCATGATTGTGCAAATATCTTAGGTACATTTACCTAATCGGACACAGCTAAGTCATCACTAGAGCTAGAATGCAGAACTACTGCAGCACAAAGGCTGAAGGAAGGCTCGAGATCAGACCAGTGTCTGCTACAGGAGCCAAGCCACCCACGAGGGTCTGTTTTCTTGGGGGGGGCCCTTCCAGATATTGTCCTTCTGGTGAGATGATTCAATAAACACCTTGTGAGGGGAGTGGCACTAAGAGGTGCCAACAGAATCTATCCTCACTCACTGCTCTTTTCCAAAGCCAGACTACAAACAATTTGAAACTTCAAAGCAAATCAGTCGACTAAGTCTCAGCCTACCCCTGTGGCTAATGGGAAAGCCAATCTTCCAGGTAATAGGAATTCTCTGATCAAAGGCACGCAGCCATTTCCTTTCAAATGATCTGAATGGTAATCACCCACATGAACACCCAAGTTAACAAATTCATCATCTGTCAAGGAGTTTGACAGATGGCTTTAAGCAGTTCTCCCCTACAAGGCTCAGAGCAATGCAGAAAGGCCAGATGACCACTCTGCCCGTGGGACTGGCTGCGTTGGTAACCTGCCAGCACTCAGGCATGCAGCGGCGTCTTCGCTGCAGTCCACGGACAGAAGAAACATTAGTGTCATCTTTAGAGAAGCCCTGATTTGGTTGGGTTAGAGCGAGGAGGGTGAGGGAGGCTCTCCCTGAGGCTGTTCCCTTCACACACGCACATACATGCTTCCATACGCACTGCTCCAGTACTGAGATGCCCCAGTGCTCTCTACCACGGCATGCCTTGAGAACCCTCCTATACTTACTTGTGATTCATTAAATGGAAGAGCAGGAATTCTGTGTGCATCTGTACTTGTGTTTGTGTGTGGTGGGCATGTACAAATGATGCTGACAGCAACCGGCATTGTAAATGTTCAGTGGTACTTAATAAATGAATGAATGGATGAATGAATGATTTAATGGTGTCAATGATTATTTTTTTGATGAGCAAGGAATTCTAGGAACTGGGGGCTGGAGAGATGTTTCTGTGGGGAAAGTGCATGCCAAGCAAGTGTGAGGACTGGAGCTCGGGTCTCCAACACTCAAGTAAATGCCGGGTGGATATGTTGGCCAGCCTATAATTCCCCTACTTAGAAGGCAGACAGACAGTAGATCCCTGGACCAAGGTGGGTAGTTAGACTGACGGTATCTGCAAGCTCTGGGTTCTCAAATAATAAGGGGGAGGGTGATAGTACAAGACTCCCAACATCAGCCTTCGCTCTCCACATGCGTGTACACATACAGCTGGAAGTGCATGTGTGGTTTCATACACATGTGAACATCCATGCACACAGACCACATACATAGGCACATGCAAAAATAAGTAGAAAAGAAATTCTATGGATTCAACCATCTAATTATGTTACCATCTGAAGTGGAGTTTGATGTTCACCTCAGTATTTGATCCCTGTGAGGAATGTTTGTACTTTTTAATAAATTTACAGAAAAATGAAGTAAAATAAAATCCATTAGTACACCCTGAGTGTGGCAGAATGACAGGCATTGAGAAGTAAAAGTGTACAGAGGCATTTTCTGTCCTTACATACCAACCAATGATCTCAGTGAGAGCATGTGTGCACACGAGTGTGTGTAAGGGGTGTGTGTGTGTGTGAATGGATGTGCGAGGTCCATGTGTCTGTCAGATGTATGTACACTGTAATGTTACAAGAGCATCCACAAGGAAGCCACACACACAAAAAAAAAAAACCTCACTAAAATGAGGAGAGTGACGAACTGCAGGAGGAAGGAGAAACAGTAAAGAGATGGAATTCAGGAAAGAATGAGCCAGGGGCAAGGAGAGTATCCAAGATGCTTAGCTGCATCAACCCATCCTTACCCTGTCACATATCCAAAGCCTGTAGAAGGGGTTACAGGGGTCTGGTCCATCCCTGATGTTCAGAGTTCAAGTCTCTTGAGACCTGGAGTTGGGTAGGCATGTCTTTTTCTCTTCTGTGTGATCGCAAGTATTTTTTTTTATTATTTTTTATTTTATTTTATGTGTCTGAGTGTATTGCCTGCATGTGTGTAGTGCACCTGTGTCATGCAATGCCCGTGAAGGTCAGAAGAGGGCGTCAGATCCCCTGGGACTAGAGTTACAAATGGTTATTACCTGCGTGTGAGTGCTGGGAACTGAAGCCTGGTCCTCTGTAAGAACACCCAGTGCTCTTAACCGCTGAGCCATCTCTCTAGCTCCTTCTGTGTGATTTTAAAAGAACTCGGGGCTGGAGAGATGGCTCAGCAGTTAAGAGCACTGACTGCTCTTGCAGAGGACCTCGGTTCAATTCCCAGCACCCACACAGTGGCTAAGAACTGGCTTTAAGCTGGGAGTGGTGGAACACCTTTGATCCTAGCACTCAGGAGGCAGAGGCAGGCAGATCTCTGTGAGTTCAAGGCCAGCCTGGCATACAGAGTGAGTTCCAGGCCAGCTGGGGCTATAGGGAGACCCTGTAAAAAAAAAAAAAAAAAAAAACTTTGTCTTCAGCAAATGTCTGCTATTCCTTTTTTATATATTTGAGAATGAATGTCATGGAGAGACCTTTCCCTCAAGTGAGTGTCAGGGGACGGCTGTGCACCCTCATGTCAGTTCCCATCCCTGGGCAGCACATTACCAAGTACTCTGAACCTCCTGCTGGGCCAGTGCCTTCTTGAAACTGTGCCTTGTGGGCCTTTACAGCAGGTTGCTGGACCCATTCATCACCTGTCCTTGGGTACGCACGGGCTGTCTTGTTATATGAGGAATATTGAACTTACATTCAAGCGTCAGTCACACCAGCTCACGTTCGTGTTCCACGTGGCTCTAAGCTTCCACAGCACAATTTTTCATTTTTTTTTAAATTTTATTTATTTATTTATTTATTTATTTATTTATTTATTTAATTTATTTATTATTTGTATGAATGTACTGTCTGCATGTAGGTCTGTGCACCCGTGTCGTGCAATGCCGCGGAGGTCAGAAGAAGGCATCGGATTCCCCTGGAACTGGAGCTCTCCTGGAATTGGAGTTACAGACGGTTCTCAGCCGCCATGTGGATGCTGGGGATCGAACCTGGGTCTTCTCCAAGAGCAGTCGGTGCTCTTAACCGCTAGGCTATCTCTCCAGCCCCTCACAACACAATTTTTCTATTGAATCATCCAAAAACCACACAAAGAGCTCAGGCAGCCAGGAAAGCACTCAATTTTCAGAGCAGAAAGGGATTTGCACCAACCAGGGAGCCCCCTGTCCACGTAGTAACAAGAGCCCTGATGTTTCTCTCTAACTTTTTAAAAATATTATTTATTTATTTATTTTTATATGTGTATGAATGTACTGTCTGTATGTAGGTTTGTGCACCCGTGTCATGAAATGCCGCAGAGGTCAGAAGAGGGTCTTGGATTCCCCTGGAACTGGAGTTCTCCTGGAATTGGAGTTACAGACGGTTCTTAGCCACCATGTGTGTGCTGGGGATTGAACCCAGGTCCTCTGCAAGAGCAGTCAGTGCTCTCAACTGCTAGGCTATCTCTCCAGCCCCTGTCTCTAACATTTTAATCCTTTCCATCTTCCTCTGTTTATTTTTGTGTTCTGATTTGGCTGTTCTTATTTTGCCCCTTGATGGATTAAAGGCAGACGAAACCATTTCTTCCCACACTGCAAAGGCTAGGTGTTTACTTTTCTTGTATTTTTGTTTCTTTTCATTGGTTTGAGGTCATGTGGGCTAAGATCAAGTTCCACAGTCATGTGGAAATCACCCTATAGATTTGGAGAGTTAGGTTTATGGGTGTGTGGTGGTTTGAATGAGAGTGTCCTCCATAGGCTTTAAGCATTCAGACATTTTGTCCCCAGTTGGTGGCACTGTTCTGGAAGACCTTAGGAGGTGTGGCCATGCTGGAGGAAGTATGTCATTGGGGGCGGGCTTAGTGAGTTTAACAAGCCTGGCCAGTCTCCAGTCTCTCTCTATTGACTTCCTGTACTCATTGCAAGATGTGAACCTCAGCTTTCTACTCCAACCCCTGCCACCATGCCTCCCACCACAATGGACTCTAATTCCCTGGAACTGTCAATCTTAAGCTCAAATTAACTCTTCCATTTATAAGTTCCCTTGGTTATGGTGGTTTTATCACAGCAACAGAAAAGTGACTAATACAGGGTGAATTTAATCTGTCCTGTCTCCTTCTAAGGGTAGAAATCTTTCTGCTGTGAGACTCCCTGCTTCCTGATCTCTCCCTTTTCCTGTCTAATTTTCTCCTCTTCTGGAATGACTTCCTCTACATCCTCTTCCTTTTCAGCTAGTGCCCTGCTTTTCACTCAATATTCCTCGGCAGTTAGCAGGGCTTGCCTCCCTTCACACTATTCCTACCTCACAGAGGTTTCTGAGGGCTTGGATCACAACCTACTGCTAACCTCTCTTCTCAGTGTCTGTCTACATCCACAATCATCTATACCCACAGTCATCTACACCCATAGTCATCTACACCTACAGTCAGCTACACCCACAGTCATCTATATCCACAGTCATCTACATCCACCATCGAAGCTTCAGTTATTCACATATTTAAGTGTATTTGAGTGTACAGATTCTAACAGGCTTAATAGGATTTGATAAGAAATACTGGGCTGGGCGTGGTGGCGCATGCCTTTAATCCTAGCACTTGGGAGGCAGAGGCAGGCGGATCTTTGTGAGTTCAAGGCCAGCCTGGTTTACAGAGTGAGTTCCAGGACAGCTGGGGCTACAGGGAGACCCTGTCTCAAAAAGACCAAAAAAAAAAAAAAAGAAATACTGGGATTTGCTATGCCCCAAACATTTTTCTCAGGCTGTGGAGATACAGTGGGGATCAGAGCCACTTAGAGCTCATACTTGCCTGGATCCAGGGAAACTGATAACTGTCTTGTGAACAAAACAGGAGAATCATGGGTTTTACTCTATCTTGGAATGGTTAGAGAAGACCCCTTGTAGGAGGTGACATTTGAATAGAGCCTCATCAACCAGAAAGAACCTGCTATGGGCATATGTGGGAAAGAGTATGGCAGAGAGAAAGACAAACATTAAAAATGTCCGCAAAATCAGGACCATACATCAAGACTTTTACAAGCTCTTCTTGGTTGTCTCCTTTGACTATTATTACTGTCACCTGAAATCCAAGTTGACATTCCCACACATGTGGTGGTCACTATGCTTTCAGTCTGAACTCCCTCATCAAACAGTGCCTGCAACAGTACTGGGTGGTGGTGAGAACTTAAAGGGGCCATTATCTCATGAGCCATCTGCCCTCACAAGCAGGACTGACTCTGCCTTGTTGGACTGTACAAATTCCCATTCTCCAGGGATTGGATTAGTGATCACACCGGCATTCCTCAGCAGAGCCAGGGCTTCTCAGCCTCTAGAATCATGTGCCAGAATAAACATCTTTTCTTTAGCAATCAAAACCTCAATTCTCTCTTTCCTGACTTCTCTACCTCTCCCATTGCTGATCAAGCTGCAAAGTTTACTGTCACTCAACCTGTGTTGTCTTCTTTTCTCATACTGTGTCTTACACAGTAACCACAGTCCTTCCTGTTCCACCATCTCCTGGCTTCAAAGCAGGCTATGCTGCTGAGCCTTTTCCTGTATGCTCTTAACCCGCAGTGGATGAATGACTATACAGCCTATATCCTAGATGTAGTGCTGGTCACTTTACACACATGGGCTCATACTATCTTGATAATATTAATAGCTATTAGTAGCTCCATCTGTAGATGAAGGAATGGAGGCTTGAGATTTGTAAGACCATGATTTGGTTTATTTCTAATTAAAAAAACAAATTGACATGAAAAGAAATCCCAACTTGTAGCCTAGGAAACCAACGGGTTCAAATTTCCTTTTTTTAAAGAAAAATTTATTTATTGTTTATTTTATGTGTATGAGTGTTTCATTTGCATGTATGTAAGTACAGCCATGTCATGCAATGTCTGTGGAGGTCAGAAGAGGGCCTCAGATTCCCTGTAACTGGAATTACAGATAGTTGTTAGATGCCATGTGGGTGCTGGGAATCAAAACCAGGTCCTCTTCTAGAGCAGTCAGTGCTCTTAACCAGTGAGCCATCTCTCCAGCTCCTCAAATTTCCTTAACAACCACAAATCACCTTGCCCCTGCAGTCTGGTATG
Source organism: Rhizomys pruinosus (assembly GCA_009823505.1). Taxonomy (NCBI): domain Eukaryota; kingdom Metazoa; phylum Chordata; class Mammalia; order Rodentia; family Spalacidae; genus Rhizomys; species Rhizomys pruinosus. Next base: position 382,024 of record VZQC01007700.1, on the reverse strand, counting down.
TCCATTTCCCCTTCTCTGTTGAGATTTCTCTTGCAGATGCCTGGATCTGCACTGCCTCTTCCTGTTTATGCACTCAGGTCTTGCCTGACCTTTGTTCTTTAGTGATGTGTTCTTCATTTGCTTAGATCATGAAAACCCACGGTACATACTTTAGGATCAATGCCTTTGGCTTTAATCGCACATAAATTTGTTTAGCACAAAGTGAGCTTTTTGGAGACATATCTATCTTGTAGCAGATCATGGTATTAGTTAAAAGTACATTTTTTTTTTTTTTTAGATAAGTTCTTCCTGTAGACCTAGCTGGCCTGGAACTTGCTATGTAGACCAGACTGGCCTCCATCTCACAGAGATCTGCCTGCTTCTGCCTCCCGAGTGCTGGGATTAAAGATTTGTGCCACCATGCCCAACAAAAGTATGAATTTTTGAGCCAATGTTAGTAGTTTAAATCTCACACATGTCTTTGTGCTACCCTGTGACTTCTGGACTACCTATAAAATAGAATTGATGATAACAATACTGACCTCCTATAGTTTGAACAGGTGAATTTTTTTAAATTTTTATTTATTTTTTGTGTGTATGAATGTACTGTCTGCATGTAAGTTCGTGCATCCATGTCATGCAATGCTGCAGAGGTCAGAAGAGGGTGTCGGATTCCCCTGGAACTGGAGTTAAAGACGGTTCTCAGCCGCCATGTGGTTGATGGGAATCAAACCTGGGTCCTCTGCAATAGCAGTTGATGCTCTTAACCACTAGGCCATCTCTCCAGCCCCTGAACAGGTGAATTTATATAAGCATGTGGTGACCCTGGGACATGATATACATCTAGCACATGTGATATTTATAACCCAGTGTGGTATGATATTTTAGGAATAGTGGATACAAATTAATTTATTCAAAAGAGACCAATTCAAGTCATTAAACAAGTCCACAATGTCTCCTAGTTACTATTTAAGACAGAATAGCACTTGTGAATGAATGAATAAGGGTCACACCAGACCACATTCAGCCTGTTATTTTTTGTCCCCAGGTCAGATGTTGACACTGCCTGTGTTGCTGGGTCTTACCACCCTCAAAAGGGGGATTGCAAGATCATCTGATCAGAGTCCATTTGAGAACCAAATAAGGTAATGAATGGAAAATTCCCCACATCCAGGAAATATTGGCAATGAATATGATACTGTACTGGCACTGATCTGCTCCCATGGCAAGTCTCTGTTGGGGACACAGAGGTCCCCAGGGAAGAGGTACAAATCAGGTTTAACTCAAGACAAGCAGAAGGGAACATGAGCCGGAAACATCTGAAGATTCTAGAAACTCCAGGAAAGTGAAGATAGGATGAAGAAAAAAAGCTGAGGAGATTCTCTGTTTCGCCTGTGTGTGAGTCACACAGGTTTTCCTTCTGGGGGGGGGGCAGCAGTGGCTGGACACTGGTGTAATCTCTGCTCTGTCTTTTTCTCAGCTTTCATATTCAGTTGTCAAAACAGCCACTTCCTGTGAGGTCTGTGTGCCAGCCACCTGCCTTTCTGCTGTGCCTTGGTTTAAATTCATTGTTCAGATTTCTTGCCCAGGTGACTGTCAAAGCCTCCCACACCTTCCTGGCTTCCAGCAGTGACCTCTGTAATCCTCTCTATGCTTGAATAGTTAACCTGATTGAAAAACATGACTCCAAGTAAGAACTGTATTAAAATTTGAAACTGTGAGCCTGTTCAGACTATTAACTGCACCCAGATGCGCATATCTCTCTGAAGTTGGTGCAGGCAGAGGCAAAAGTGAGCTGTTAAATGCATGGGAAATTGATTGCATGGAGCCAACATGTCCATATGAGCTTGCTAGAAATGGTGCATCTCAATCTGTCTCTTGCCTCTTTATTTACCGCCTCCCCTTTCAGACAACAGTTCCAATTGACCATATAGAAAATATTCGGGGCCTAGGGAAGTTACAAAGAAGACCAAGCAACTTTCTAAATGCTGAGCAGCTTGCCAGTGTTCTAAAGTTTTCAAAAAGGATCCAATTTTGAGAGGTGTGCTCTAAAACTCCCAGAAGCATTACAGGCCCAACCCCAACTGTGGGTTTGGGGGTCAACCTCTGAGCTCTTGGTAACACACAACTCTATATTCTCCTCAGGCTTTTAATATGTGAGTGTTAACATGGCTTCCCCTCAAGGTAGTGTGTTCCTGGAATGTGTCCAGAGTCCTGTTTCCTTCTGGTTCGATAGACAATGGGTTTTATGATCTTGGGACTATTTAACTTTGATCTTTCTGTCTTGCGTTAGATATGTGTTAGAATATTCTGCTGGGCAGCACAGTTTTATTTTTGGCAAACATTCATTCAAGCCATGTAGCTTCTCATTTTCTCTATCTGCAGGTAATAGGGACACCTTTGACTGTGAGGCAGACATAGTGTGAACTTTAAAAGAGGGTGTTTAAACTCACTATGAAGTGTGGTCAGGTCCTCCCAAAGACTCTTGTCTCTGCTGCTGTTTGTCCAGCCTTTCATTTAATACAACACATTAAAGGCCTTTTCTGTATCAGGAACTCTGCTAAGTCTTATAACCTTAGGTGAAAAGACATGATTTCAGCCTAATGAAGCAAACACTAAATAGACAATTACAGTTTAACATGGTATGATTAGGAGATTTTCTAAGCTTTACATGAGCACAGCATTGAGCTTTGTTTGCTGTAAAGATGGGTGCTCTGGGCACCCTCATTTCAATAGTGATATCTCTCCATCCCCCATATGTGTGCATGCACGTGGAGGCAAAGGAAGGCATTGGATGCCATCTTCTTTTCTCTCTACCTTATTCTCTTGAGACAAGGTCTCCCACCGAACCGGAAGCTCACTATTTTTGACTAGGGTGGCAGGAAGCCAGCCCTAGTGATCTTCTGTTTCTTCCCTCCCTACCATTGGGGTTATAGATGTGCAGGGCCAAACTTGGCTTGTTACCCTCCAACACTTGGTTCTTTTTACCTATTTATCTCTCTTTCTTTCCTTTCTTTCTTTCTTTCTTTCTTTCTTTCTTTCTTTCTTTCTTTCTTTCTTTCTTTCTTTCTTTCTTCCTTCCTTCCTTCCTTCCTTCCTTCCTTCCTTCCTTCCTTCCTTCCTTTCTTTCTTTCTTTCTTTCTTTCTTTCTTTCTTTCTTTCTTTCAGAATCAGGGTGTTCTGAGCCAAGAAAAAAATACATATAAACATATAAATACCTGTGGATATAAAAATGGTCCCGGCCTGGAGAGATGGCCTAGCGGTTGAGAGCGCCGACCGCTCTTACAGAGGACCCGGGTTCGATCCCCAGCACCCACATGGCGGCTGAGAACCGTCTGAAACTCCAATTCCAGGAGAACTCCAGTTCCAGGGGAATCCGAGACCCTCTTCTGACCTCCGCGGCATTGCACGACACGGGTGCACAAACCTACATGCAGACAGTACATTCATACACATACAAAATAAATAAATACATAAATAAATTAAAAAAAATGGTCCCAATGTCTGCCAAATTGAGTTAGTTCTAATCCTCTATTTAAAAATAGAGGGAAGAGGCATTCTCAACTCCAACTTTCATAATGACAGTTTGAAATAGGCAAAAATGTGTTTTAGGTCACTTGAGTGAGTGTTCTTATTTTACTGTAATGCTATAGGGGTTTTGGAATGGGGTAGGTCGAAATTGGCATGGTTGCTAGAGTTACAGTTCATGGTAGAGACCCAAGGAATGAGTTCTTTCAATGTTTTATGTGAAATCTTTTCAGTTTGTCACTACATTTGGAAATAGGTTTGATTATCAAATAAGCGTAGGTAGAAGAGGGAGGTAGATGGTGGTGGCTCAGTGGGGTTGAGGTACGTGGGAGGAGACTATGGAACCTACCAATTAAGAGATCTTTAACTGAAAGGAACAGAACCGAAGCCACAAAGACTGAATATGGATCTTGCTGTGATTATGGAATAAGGCTTGTTTAGAGGACGAAGGGTGGATTAGTTATATTTTTCATTGCTGTAACAAAATATCTGATAAATGAAGTTTAAGGGAGGAAGAGTTTCTTTTGGCTCACACATCAAGGGTGATGAAGATATGTTGTCTGCATAGCGCAGGAGCATGAGGAGGTTGGTTACATTGTATCCACAGTGGAGAAGCAGAGTCCCATGAATGCTAGTGCTCAGTGCTCTTTCCCTTTATTGTCTTTTCCTTCAGTCTGAGACTGTAATCCATAAGATGGTAGCATCTATATTTAAGGTGAGTCTTCCCTCCTTAGTGAAGCCTCTCTAAATAAGGCTGGACCCAGAGGTATGTCTCTTAGGTGGATCTAAATTCAGTCAATTTGACTGCTCTTACAGAGGACCCAGGTTTGATTCCTAAAACCCATATGATGGCTAACAATTGTCCGTAACTCCAGTTCCAGGGACTCCAGCACCTCTGATCTCTGTGAGCACTGCACAACACTTACACACATGCCGGCAATAGACTCATACACAAAAATTGTTCTAAATGTTCAAATTATAGTTACAGACACAAGCTTTACTGTCGTGAAGTTTAATCATAGGTTGTTTCTAGAAATGAGTTCCACTCTCTCCCCATTCTCCGCAAATGCACTCTGATCGATTCCCATTGTGGAAACCCAAGTCTTGAGGAACCACAGTTGCTCCGGCGGAACTCTGCTGCTCCAAGTGTACTGAGCTGTCTAGCTGCGTTAACAACACTCGAGAGTTTCACAGAAACTGAGGCCCTCTCAGACCTGCTGAACAGTAATCTGCATTTAAACAAGACTTCTAAGTGGTTTCTAAGTACACTGAAGTTTGGGAACTATTGCTCAAGGCAGCAGCAAAGGGTTGACTATAAATATGTCAGTCTTTCAAGTTATAACTACTCAGTGTTGCTTTTATGTTCGAAAGCAGTCATGGACAATGTAAGTAAACAGGCACAGCAGCACTGTAGAAGTGTTATTTCCTAGGAACTGTTATTTACAAAAAGTGTGCAGAACAGGATTTGTCCTTTTGGACTGATTATAGGTATATGGTAGTTTTGTGTAAAGCACAAAGTTAAGCCTTCCGGCTTATGTTCCTGTTCAAGGCTTTGGAGAGACGCATCCCTTTCTTTAACCGCTGCCCCCCACACTCATTCCAGTTCCCTTCCTTGTCTGTGGAATCCAAGTGATGATATGCTTCTCTCTATGCTTCCTTATCTGGGATCCCTCAGAATTAATTACTCGTTTGTGGGGTATGTGTATGTACGTGTGTGTGTGTGTGTGTGTGTGTGTGTGTGTGGTGTGGTGGGACATGGTGTGTGTCTGGGGTAGTGTGGGAGGGCATGTTTTGTGTATGTTATGTAGCTTGTGGTGTGTGTGTGGTATAGTGTGACATGTGTGGTATGTGGTGTGTAAGTTGTGAGGTATGCATGGTATGGTGTGTGGTATGTGTGGTGTGATCTGTTATTATTTTTTTTAACCATGGTGATGTAGAAATATTCAATAAGAGCAGAAAGGACAGCATCACAAACTCCCTTGCATCTGTCATTGCCTTAACATCATTTCCCAAGGAGCTTTTCCTGTCTTTTCCCTTTAACTTTTTAGTTAATATTGTTTAAAAGAAATCCAAGCTCTCATCAATAAATACTAGAGAAAGCACCTTTAATAGAGTCTAAGCTCTCTTTTAATGCAGACAAAATACATTAAAAGTCATATATTTCCCAGCTGTATCTAATGACTGTTTTTTGTTGAAAGCAACAAAAAACAGTAGCAATGATCACCTGTAGGGTCTAGACTGTCTTATACAATGGCATGCAGGCTCCTTAGAAAGAAGGGAGACTCCAGATCTAGGATGAGATATATTCCAAACAAGCCACAGGCATCTTTTCTATGCAAGAAAACAAGGAAGCTCAGATGCTGTAGTAGCCACTTAAAAAAAACACCAGAAGGCTTAACTAGAAAGGGCCCCAGTACTTGGACAGCACATTTGAGCACCTAAAGGAATAGTCAATATAATGATTGCAACAAATTCAAACCCCTTCAGTGGTTTTTGAAAAATATTTTATTATTTTAAAATGTTTGTGTATGTGAGTGTGATTCCTGTATGTAGGTAGGTGCACCCCTGGGTGTAGGACCAGCAGAGGTCAGAAGAGAGTGCTGGCTCCCATCATGTGGGTGTGGGAATCGAAATCAAGTCCTCTGCAAGAGCAACCATTCCTCTTAACCACTGAGCCATCTCTCTAGCCCCCAACTATTCAGTGTTTTAAAACCTATGTGTTAAAATATTGTTATCATACCATTTGGAAAATTGGTATAGTAATAGTAAATTACTATTGGTATAGTAATAGTAATTGGTAAATAATAGTAAAAAATCAACAACATAGTCCATCTTTTACATATAAACAATTTCAGGGTAGCTAGCTAAATGTTTAAGGAATGGATGTTTTCTAGAAGAATTAGTGCTAATAAATGAGAAAAATAAGGTAATGATGAAGTTACCATGTCTGACCTCATATAACATCAAATCTAGATAATAATAGCAATGGTTATTCACATAGGAAAAAGTTAGGATGGAATTTGAGAATGGATGGGTCAGGCTGACAATCTGCATGCCAATCAATCAATCAATCAATCAATCAACCAAAACATCACTACAAATGGGAAAACCAATTACAATGTGAGAAACTAGATCAGAAGAAGAGGTAGGATTAGATCAAACCAGTTGCCAAAGTGACTTGTGAAATCATTAGGACATCTGAGCCTGTTAGGTCCAGGCTTCCCAGAATCCTAAGGGGCACACAGGTATCCACTTACCTGAGGCCCCACCCCATGAGTATAAAGGGTGGACCCCAGCCACCATCTCTCTCTCTCTCTCTCTCTCTCTCTCTCTCTCCCTGCTCTCTCTCTCTGTTCCTCTCTGTCTGTCTGCCTCTCTATGCCCCCCTCTCTCTGTCCCTCCCCCCATACTGCCTGGTTCCACCACGTGTCTGTAGGCTGCCCTTGCAGGCAGCCCTTGCTGGTAATTCCACATGGAAGTAAATCTTGTTCCTAGTGTGACTTATGCCTCATGTGCCTTTTTATCTGGGGCTGGAGCTGGGGATACACGGCCTTTTTTATAACCTAACAGAACCCAGGCAGGGATTTTTTTTTTAATTTCATTTATTTCTGTATGTGTATGAATGTATTGTCTGCATGCAAGTCTGTGCACCCGTGACGTGCAACGCCGCGGAGGTCAGAAGAGGGTGTCGGATTCCCCATTCCCCTGTAACTGGAGTTCTCCTGGAATTGGAGTTTCAGACGGCTCTCGGCCGCCATGTGGGTGCTGGGGATCGAACCCGGGTCCTCTGCAAGAGCGGTCGGCGCTCTTAACCGCTAGGCCATCTCTCTAGCCCCCCAGGCAGGGATTTTTAACCCAGGGGCTGAGAGGACAAGGACTTACAATGCCCAGCCCTGGCTGCATCTGCATCATCTACAGACTTATGTCTCCATGCCTACAATGTCACAGTTCAGGATAAATACGGACACATTCCTTTTGTCTGTTCCCTTTCCTTAGCTCTAGCATCCAATCTGTTAGGTAGAATGTCTTTATTGGTTTGCAACTCTCTCAGCTTCTATTTTCTGCTTTGATTTCTCCCTGTGTTCATGAGGTTAAGGTCCTTCCATAGTGCTTTAGCTATACTTTCACTTAGACTACTTCTACACAGATCTGAACTCAGTCAATGCATTTATGATAATGTCATTTCTAAGATGATTATTCTATTTTCTGGGTATGAGGGGGTGTGATGGTTAATTTTGATTGTCCACTAGATAGTATCTGGAATCACCTAAGAGACACATATCTGGGCCTGTCTGTGAGGGTATTCCCAGAGAGGTTTGTCTGAGGTGGTAAAATCCTTCCTGAATGTGGGCAGCACCATCCCATTGGCTAGATAAAAAGGAGGCCGTTTACAGAACACCAGCATTTCATGTCTCTTCGTTGCCTGACTTGGATGTAACATGACCAGCTGCCTCAAGTTTTTCCAGCCACACCTTCAACACCACGACGGGGGGGGGGGGGACCTCATGTTCTTTCCAGACAGACAGACACCTTCAACACTGGGGGCGGCAAGTCAACTTCAACACTGGGGGGCGCAATGCAGTCCTTCCTTAAATTTCTTTTGTGAGGTATTTTTATCATAGCAGGAAAAGTAATAATAAGGGTAAGCACGTAACCCTTTGTACTCATATTAATACTATTTTTAAAAGGGTGAGTTGATGACTACAAAGAAAGAAAATTCAAACTCTAAAACTAAAGAAGGAAGATGATAAAGTACTTTGAAGTCAGTCGGTTTTTGGGCTCTCAATGGTCCCCTGTCAGGAGATGAGTGTATGTGTGCCTGTTCATTCTTGGAAGAGGCTTAATGCACCTTTGCATGCTGGCACACGTACATCTTCATCACATATGGGCAATTACAGATACACCTGAGGTGGACGCTTCAAATAAAATCCCCAGGCAATCAGCCTCCAGGGTATTTGCTGGATGGCTGGAATTTTAAACTCCCCAAAGTCTGACATTTTCTAATAAAAATAAGTGTACCAAACCCCTCTCCAAAGGGAAACATATAATCATATATTAATGAATCTTCCATTTGGAAGAATTGAATTAGGATCTATAGTAGCAGTTTGAAAAAGGAAGGGAACAAAACAGAAGAAAAGCATCCCAAACAAGATGCGCATTTTCTGGTGAACAATCTATGCCTGAAATTAGAGTGTCAGTGCCTCTCTGTGAAGTGACAGAGCAATGTGTTATTACACCCACACGCACTGCCGAATTCTCTGACATCTTATGAGGGAAATGTGCTGCCTGCCTTGGGCCAATTAAGGATGATGTTAATACAGGGGAACTGTTTTTTTTTTTTTTTTTTTATTTGTTTAATTTATCATGTCCTCTTTCAGCTACAGTAATCATTTAACCAGCTAATTTGTTTCCTTCCTCTCATTCCATGTGGAAAAAAATTCCTTGAGGATCAGTTACAGGCACATTGCCAAACAGGATTGTAGCATGAAAATAATCAGACTACGTGGCCAGTTCTTGAAAGACCATGAATTGGTCACTCTGTAATCCTGGCACCTACAATGCAGAGGAGGAACTCAGTATAGTCAGAGAATGTGGGCTTAGAGCCAAGGCACTGTGCTATTTTATGTGTGTGTTTGTAAAAGATATATGTAAACCCATATAAAGTAGAATGTACTAAGTAATGAGGGGGAGGCAAAGAAAAGAGGCCCAACCAGAAGATGGCAGAAAAATTCTGATCCAAGTAGATCTTATGTAGGTGGTACAATCTCATGTATGGACAGTGTGTAGGACAGTTGGGCAGAGCAAACATTAATAGGATTAGCATGAGGGAGGAGGCTGGGTTTGTGATTCAGTGAGGATCCTATTTAGTAGGGATGTCAGGGCCTAGGGCTGGAGAATGAAGAAGAGATGTGAGGGGCTGAGGTAGGGCTGTATGTGAAGTACAGTAGTGGAGGACGGAGTTAGACTGTTAGGCAGAGGTACAGGGAATGGAAAGGAGAATGGATTCATAGGTAGGTGACACAGTAGTTGGAGACAGTAGTAGACTGTTAGGTGGAGGGAGATGATCAAGGGGTCTGATGGTCATACTAAAGTTGTTCATCGCTCTGCATGCACTGAGAAACCAGTTAGTTGCAGGCTTGGAACTAATTCATGCCCTGGGCATCTCTCAAGCTGTTAAGGCTGAGGTACATTCACAGTCCTGAAGGGCTTGCAGATTAGGGTGGCAGGCAGCAGTGGCGGGAGCTTCTGTGAAGAGAGTACTTGGAGCTGTTACTGATTACACAGCAGAGTTCGCCGGGACAGGTTGCTGGGACCTGGAGCTTATTGATGATCATGTGCTGGTACCATTCCTGCTGATGAATTCTACAAAGTGCATGGTGTGAACAGAACCGAGGTTTCTGTATTATCTGGGCAATTGGCAAAAAATACTAGAGGATATTAATTTCTTATACTAAATGTGGAGAATGCATGCCCTGGGATCTAGGTCCTGGGTATATCTTAAACTGCATGTGAGCCTTAGCTGGGCCTGGTGGTGCACACCTTTAATCCTAGCACTTGGGAGGCAGAGGCAGGCAGATCTTTGTGAATTCAAGGCCAGCCTCATCTACAGAGCAAGTTCCAGGATAGCTGGGGCCACAGGGAGACCCTATCTCGAAAAGACCAAAAAAAAAAAAAAATCTGCATGTGGGCCTTATAAACTTGATAAAGCCTTTTCATAGTGTTCTGGAGAAAGGCCTGGACTGGTGTCTTTTTTATTATTAGAATACTTAAGAATTTGCCAGCTTTCTTTTTCCACAAGCTTTGTCCTTTCCCACCATCTTTTCTCTCTTCTACTTTGAGTTGCTGTTCAGGTTCTGTCATGTGTTTACTGAGCCGATGAGAAGGTATTAATGATCTACACGTCTGGTAGATCTCCTACCCACCTCCCTGCTTCACATGCACTGTCTCCTCTATGAAGCCAGGCATCTCCAGGACACAGCTTTTCATGCCAAATACATCTTTAGAGTATGGGTTCAGATAACATGAAAAAAAAAGCCAGTATTATTCTTTAAGAAATTTTAGAGGCATGGAAAAGTCAGAGTAGTCATCTTGTGTGTTGCTCAAACACATGAAGTTCTTATTGTTAGGTCTGAGCCTCCCAGAATTCCAAGGGACACACAATGCCCACTTCCTCCAGAGGCTGTCAATCTTATGACCTCTTCCCCTGTACCTGAGGTCCCACCCTATGGGTATAAATGGGTGGGCCCTAGTCGCCATCTTGCCCCTGCCCCTGCCACTGTTCCGGCTCTTGTTCCACTATGTGCCTGCAGGTGGCCCGCTCTGGAAGTTCCACATGGAAGTAAATCATGTTCCCAGAGTGACCTAAGTCTCACGTGCCTTTTTATCTGGGGGCTGGGAGCCCACAGCCTTTTTATAACCTAACACTTATACTGAGCAAAGATACCAACTGAGACAAGAGCACTAATTGTGTGGCTGTATGAAAGCAGATCCTGCCATGAAGACTGACTCTCAGTTTTGCCCAAGTGTGAACAATGGAACAGTTCTTCCCCTCCTTCTACCTTCAATCCTCCAATAATCTATTGAAATCAAGCCAGAACCAAAACTAACCTCCATTTCTTTTTTCAAAACAAACCTTTAGATCTATATTCTCTCATCTTGCAATCTGTATCATCATAACTCCAAATTTCTTAATAACAATAATGAAAAGTACTTCGTATGTTGTTGAGTATTACTCTATGATGGACATTCTTCTAGGGCTGTGATGATGGGCTACAGTTCTTCAAAACTTTTGGGGTTGCAATTCTAACTCTCTCATTTACTAGTATATTATCATATATTACATTAATTTACCTTGGGACAAGTGACTTGTGTTCTATGTACCAAAATCTGTACATGAGGTGGAAATAATAAGTGAGCTTGAAGCATTATAGTTACCAATAAATGAATATGTATATGTTAAGAACTTAGAAACCGAGTGTGGTGGAGCACACCTTTAGTTTCAGCACTGGAGAGGCAGTGACAGGTGGGTCTTTGTGAGATTAAGCCCAGCCTGGTCTATATAGCAAGTTCCACTGCAGCTGGGGCTACAGGAAGACCCTGTCTCAAAAATACCAAAAACAAAACAAAACAAATCAATAAGAACTTAGAAGAGGGGATGGCAAAAAGGAAATAATTTTCATATACTACTTGGCTTAATCCACATAAGAGTCTGACTCATTAGATATTGTTATTTCCCCTTTGTAATGAGCCCAGTCTGGTACAACTCTCTTCTTTGAAATTCCCAGCAGAGAAGCCTCTGTGTGCACAGGAGGTAGAGCCTATTAGTGTGCTTAGAACATTTGGATCAGGCATGACCCTGATTTCGGTTTTGACCTCTGAACTAACTGAAGACAGTAAAGGAGCATCAGTACCAATTATAATTCCAAGCAAGTGTCTGAAACACAGCCTTTGCCTGAACATGGTGCTAAGCTAAACTTTACTTTGTTGGGGCCCTAGATTATATTTCCTACCAGTTCTGGGGGCAGCTTAATAGCTGTATGAATTATAGTATCAGTAACCAACTAGATGCCTCCAGACAAACCAAGAATCTCTGAGATTTCCTCCCAGCAATGGTTATTTTTATGGCCAACCTGACTGGATTAAGAAAACCCTAACTATAGTGAGGCACACTTCTGAATAAGCTTGAGAGGACATTGCCAGAGAAGATTAGAGAATAAGGGCTCTGGTCTAATAGGTGAGTTGGCTTCTTGACACACTCATTCCACGAAGACAGTAGGGAAGGTAGGAAAGGTAGGAGGGGGAGACGGATGAAGCAGGCAGCCCAGGGTGTGTCCTTGGGGCTGTACCTGTCCGAATTCTCCCTGGGCTCCCTTTGCTTCCCAGCATCCATGGTGTGAACTGCCTTGTTCTGACACACCCTCCGCAGCTTGACCGGCTGATACCTATGAAACCAAGAGCCCAAAGTAAATTCTTCTTTTTTCAAGTTGTCTGCTATGCATTTGGTCCTAGATACTCAAAATGAACTAATAAGTTATTACTTCATCTGTAATGTCTGGTGGCCAAACTAGATTACCCAGTCTGTAGAGCTCTAGTCTGGTATCTATAACTCAGATTCACTGTATCCTGGCTCATTTCTTGCTTAACTCTACCCAGATTCTGTTTCTTTTTAATTTTTTTTTAAATTTTAATTAATTAATTTATTTATTTGTATGAATGTACTGTCTGCATGCAGGTCTGTGCACCCGTGTCGTGCAATGCCGCGGAGGTCAGAAGAGGGTCTTGGATTCCCCTGGAACTGGAGTTCTCCTGGAATTGGACTTACAGATGGTTCTCAGCCGCCATGTGGGTGCCGGGGATCGAACCCGAGTCCTCTGCAAGAGCGGTCGGCGCTCTTAACCGCTAGGCCGTCTCTCCAGCCCCTCAGATTCTGTTTCTAAGGATATATGCCTAAGCCCCACAGAAGAGGAAATTAGCCTCGTTTCTCTTTCCTTCTCCACTTTCCCAGTCTTCCTCTCCCTCTGTCCCCTTCTCTGTCCCTTCCTGTTCCTCTTCCTTTCTCTGTGCTACTGTTTCATTAGCTAAGCGTAAAACAAACATAACAAGCTATAGAGAGGAAGAAAAAGAAAAGCATTTTGCAAAATGGGCCTGGAGCCCAGTAACATGCAAGGGCCATGTATTTTTTTTCAAAAGCTTTGTTTTAATGCCACAACAGCAGAGAAACAGAAACCCTGGCTGAGTACTTCCAGCCCCTTGATTCCTGGACACAGAACCCCAGGGAAACCACCTCCTGTCTATCCATTGTGATCATTTGTTTGCAGTCACCAAGGCCCAGCATCTCCTCTCAGCAAGGCCATTTGCATAACACTTCGCTTTCAGAGGGAGGCTAGATGTCCCACAGAGGCGTCTTACCCTCACTGAACATAAGTGCTATGTTTTGAATATGCCTTCCCAATTACCCCATCTCAGCCTGAAAGTTGTGTGGGAGGAAAGAAGATTGAGCAGGCTGACTTTAGGAACCAATTCTTCTTGACAGAAAGAATAGCAGTACCGAGCTGCAGGGGACAATTCTGGAAACTTCCATGCTCTTCTCAGGAGAGAGGGGTTGGTGAGAGCTCCAGAATTGCCTCTAACAGCTCCTCCATCAAAGCTGCAGGTGGAGGGGAGGGGAGAGAGGAAGACGTTAAAGGAAACCATAGTGAATTTTAAAATGCAATCAAGATATTTTTCTGAGCTTCTTTCCCTTGATCAGGGAAACCTCAGTTAGTGTGAGATATATACATATATCTCACAGGAATATATTAAGTATATTTTTTGAGTTTTTGAGTTTTCTCTGCTTAGAAGGCTGTGCAAAATTCTGAGGTGTGATCCTGACTACCACCTCTTGCCTCCCTTAGGCACAACCAAAGATTAAAGCTTTTGGCACCATTTAGCGCAATGGTTCTCCAGGACTGTTGTTTGGACTGAGTTGCTGAGCATTCTGTCTATTCACAGGTAAGAAGCACAACTAAGAGAATCATAAATCTCCATCTGGTATCAGCTTGTCAAGCTCAAAGACAGCCACTCACAGGTTCCTTGGCCATACCCTGTTGGGGGAGGGCACTTTTTCAAAAGAGAGGGCAGGCAAGGTGACAGGTAAAGGATGGTTCAAACCTTTTACTTCTGTCGAGCTTTATGTTTGGGTCTTCTCCTTCCTTGAAAGGATGTAAGAACCATAAGTTTCATAGCTAGAACCCCCCCCCCCATCAAGCTGTCTAAGCTCCCCACAAATGGCTCAGGGAATCCAAGAAGAGCAAGGATACTCTTTAGGGGCATTGTAACTGCTCTGGAGAATCAAGCATATAAACCTGTAATTTACAGCTTTGCAAAGTATAATAATTGAATAGCACTAATTAATAAGTAGAGCAGTTGGGTGTCATCACAATGGAACTTTATTATAGCTTTGGACCACTGAGCAAATAGTAGCTACTGTCCATAGCAATGCAAAGGAACCAGTGAAAGAGGCCTTGAACTCACAGAGATCCGCTTGCCTCTGCTTCCTGAGTGCTGGGATTAAAAGCGTGCACCACCATGCCCGGCTGAGCCTTGAGATTTTTTTTTTTTTTGCGGTTCTTAGCCTTAGCCTTTGATGAGCCTTGAGATTTTTAAGGAAAGCTGGCCACCTTGTCTCCTGTCTCTTCTCCTGCCCTCTACTTCTTGCTCTTGTCTATCACTAACTACATTAATTTACCAAGCTCAGTTCTGTAGATAGAGCTGCAGAACATTTAATCAGCCACACAGAAGAAAATCAAGAGCAAAGAATGAAGCTGATTATAAGTGCTGGTCTATAAAAAACCAGCCATGAATACTTTAAGCTATAATGGCAACTCCACTCTTTGCTAGCTTCTGGGGGGGTCTCCATGTTTATCTCCTATTTCTTGTTCTTATTTTATTTGTTCAATAGGATAAAATAGCTAAAATAACTATTTCTTAGAATGTATGACCTATTGTCAAGGTGTGATTTCTCTATTTGAAGGAGTTTGAAACAGGAGGCCCAGTATCATCTGAGAATATTCTAGAGATCAAGTTTCAGGCTAAGACCAGCCAATCAGAGACTTTGGTGGGGGACCCCTCTCCCCAATCCCTGCTTGTTCTGTCTCCTCAGGTGATTCTGGAGATTGAGAACCACGGGATGAAGGTGTTCACATCTTCTCCACCATGTTTGTGATTGACATGGTAGAATACTACCCCCTGTCAAGTGAGGCAGTAAAGGACTGTGGATGTCACCATCAACAGTAAGTGTTGCACACAGTACCAGACTCCCAATCCTTCTTCAGCATCCACACATCATCAGCCATGACCTCCTCCCTCTTTCTCACTTACCCTTCCTCTTCTGTACAAGAGCTAATATCAGTCATGGACTAACCTTCATTGTACTGATATCCAGCTCTTGGTTGATACTGCAGCTATGCAAAAGTCACCTGGATTTTCCATTCAGATTAACATCATATTGAAGATCTTTCATTACCTTAAAAAGCTGGGAAATGTACATCTTTAGTCCCAGCATTTAGGAGGCAGAAGCAGGCAGGTCTCTTGTGTGTTCGAGGCCAGCCTGTTCTACATAGTGAGTTTCAGGCTAGCTAGAGCTATGTAGTGAAACCTTGTCTCAAAAAATCTTGGAAAACATAACATAAATTTTATGAAGATGATAAGCACTACATACCATATGAACTGTTGTGTATCATAAAATGAAATAATTATTACTCAAACTTGATTTTATGAGTACCATTTAAATACCTTTCCTAAGGATTCCTTTACAAGGACAGTCTTGTTATCTAATAATGCTTTGGACTCTTGGCTTCGGAGTTGGAAAATCTCCTTCAGGTCATTTCACATAGTCATGGTTTATCTGCTAATTTACCAAAAGTAACGGTCATTTGAAGGATATTTTGCTATGCTTTGAGTGTTCACATGTTGAAGCACTACCCTTCAATGTGGCAGCATTTGGAGTGGTCCTTTGGGAGATAATTAGGCATAGGTGAGGTATAGCGAGAGGGATCTGCATTATTGGGTCAGGGTCCTTACAGAATGAGGAAAAGGCAAGAGGCTACACTCCTTCCATGGAGTGTAGTCTCTTCCATAGAGAGAAGGTCAGGAAGGGGCCTTCAAGAGAGTCAGCACCTTGAGCTGGGAATTTCAACTCCAGAATTATGTTTATTATTATGTTGTTGTTTGAGCAACTCAGTTTGGCGTTTTGTACCAGCTTGAACTAATACATACAGCAAAGACTACGACTTCAGAACTTTTTTCTCTTTAAGTGACTAAATGATCCTCACAATAATTAAACTTTAGATTTCATCAAACCTTTGTATAGATTATTAGGAATGTGCTTATCAGAGTCCTCATTTAAAGGTGAAGACAGGTTCTGGGAGGCTTAATGCCTTGGTTAGTGACTCAGCAGATAAAGTGTTAACTTAAGGGTAGAACTCCCATTGTATAAATCATAGGTTACAGTTCTATCCACAACAACATGGTTGTTTCAATGCATAACTGTCTTCCTGGACTTCTGGACTCATCTGTGTAGAATCTGGTACAGGATGTTTATGTATCTGAAATTGCCTCCAAGAAGCCCTTCCATTGTTGAGATATATGAGACAAGATGGGACATTTCAATTTCCTTTCTTCCCTGTCCTTAGACTCTGTTGGTCTCAAAGGCACGGGGTCTCCCAGTCTGGTGCTTTCTAGCAGACATGGGGTTGTGATGTCCAGGGGTTATTTCTTTCTGATGTCTCAATGGGATGCTTTTGCTTGGGGCCTGCTGTTTGGCTTCCGCACACCCATGATTCACCAACATGACTCAGAAGTGTTCTCCTGCCCACATCCCATGGGTGGTTCCACCTGGAAAGCTGGGATTAGCTGCTTTACAATGTCTGCACACAAGCCTGTCTTCTTCCATCTGCTTCCTCACGAATATCCTTATACAGTGTAAGAATTCACTCTGAATAAACTTCCATTGTGTATATACATATACCACAATTTCATTACCCATTCATCCATGGATAGACATCTAGGCAGATTCTATGTCCCAGAGTTTGTGTAATGGACCAGAAATGACTCTTGTAATTGTCAATAAACATGGAATGGCAGTGGGCTGGATAGCTTTAGTGTCAACTTGACACACCTGGGTTGAGGGAGCCTCAATTGGGGAATTGGCTCCATTGGATTGGCCTGTGGCCACATCTGTGGAGTATTGTCTGATTGTCGAGCAGTGTGGGAGGGCCCAGCTCACAATGAGTGGTGCCACCCTGGGCGGGTTGTTGTGTGCCATATAAGAAGGCAAGCTGGGCATGAGCCAGGGGAGCAAGCCAGTGAACAGCATTCCTCCATGGCCTGTGCTTCAGCTTCTGCCTCCAGGTTCCTGCCCTAATTTCCTGCCTTGGGCTTCCTAAGTGATGAACTGTGACCCAGGAGATGTAAGCTGAATAAACCCTTTCCTCCCCAAGTTGGTGTCGGTCAGAGTGTTTTGTCACAGCAATGGAAGACAAACTAGAACAGGCAGTTTGCTTCCTTTTGCAACAGATGGCTATTAACACAGAGACTCAGAACTGGTCAATGTGCAGAGAGTATGAGACTACAGACAGAGTGCTCCTCCCTCTATGGGACATCTATATCACATCCCTCCCCTCAAGGTTCAGTAAGCATCAAGGAAAGTGAAGTAGAAAAATTGTAAGAGCCAGGGGTAGTGGATGACTCCAAGAAGAGAGTTTTCTGGGAACAGTTTTCTGGGCAGTTGCACATATGGATGCATGGATGCAGTTGTCACAGCATGCACTGGAAGTGCAAGCTCAAGCCAGACAAGCCAGCAGGGACTGGGAAGGTAGGCACCTATAGAGGAGGAAGTATTGACAACTGACAGCTGCTGGGAGAGGGAGAATCAGTTTTCTTTAAGGGTGTTGCCGGGCAAGGGTGCCCAGGATCCAGGGTGAATGAAGCTACAACCAAGAGAATTTGGGGAATACAAATTGGACTCGAGGAGCTTTTAAATTAAAGAGTCCAGGAACTTGTGATGCATCTGAGAGGATACAGGGAAGGATATTGAACACGATTGTAAGATATGGCAGGAACCTGTTGTCTATGGTGTGTATACATACCAGGTGTGTTGGCTCATGTCTTTAAACAAAAGGGGCAGCCAGCTCTCTATGAGATTGAGGCCAGCCCAATATTATAGGCCACTTGGGACCACAGAAGATCCTGTCTCAAAAACATCACCAACTTAACAGTTGAGAAAGAAAAGATACAGCCTTGCATTTTGTAGGATGTACCAAGAAATATCAGCAGAGAAGTTGGCCCATCTTAACACTAAAAGGAAGAAAAGCCCCAGACTGCTATAGGCATCAAGCATCTCTGTGGATCATATTTGTAACAACTATTTATAGTGAGTCCTTATGAACTTTACCTTCTAGGTGCTGCACAGTTTTAATATAAGAGACTTCCTTACCTCTTTTTCATGGAACAGAGAAAAACATGGTGGTAATGAAGTCATTCTCTAACTGTAAATTAGAGCCAACTGTTACAGAGGTAATCTCTTATAAAACCGGTAAAACTGCTTTCTTTAATTGACTAATAGATATAGGAACTGTGAAAAGGATTATTCTCTATTCAGAACCAAATATAATACTAAAGTCTTTTTAAGCTGTGCATATAAGCAAAATATATTAATACAGGAGAGCACTGATATCAGCAATGGATTATTCTGCCAAGGAGATGTGGGCCAGGGGATCCAAGCCCCCCCAAAAGGTAAAGGCTTCTTGCCTGTAAACTGGGATACCTACAAGAAGAGAGGCGGTAAGGCCCTGCTGTGGAAGACCTGATGTAAGCAATGGGAAGGTTGTATTGAGACCGCACTTGCAAGTGTACAGTTGGTCTCTGGAATACCAGAGAGTGTTACCAAAGGCCACTGAACCAATAAAGCAAATGGTCTCCTTGAGTCAAGCAAGACTCCTCCGTCAGCATCAGCTACACCTCACCTGCCTGGAAATACTGTGCAGCAGTGGCAGCCATATGTCTGTATATCCCAAATCTAATTGGCTATTAGCTCTCTCCTTGGAGGAATAACTCATGGCTGATGCCACAAGCTTACATCCTCTAATGGTTAGGAGATTTTAAGCCCTCGTAAGACCTTGTCATCTTTTACAGGAAAAAAAACGTAATTCATGGATTAGCCTACAATCCAAACATCTGTGTTTATACCAAAGTAAAGTACCATAATAATTCGCCTGTTTAAAACCCTATATATCTAATTGCTTGGCTTCATTAGTATGATTGAAAGGTTATTCCTGGGCCAACTGTCAGCCATGAAAGGGAAACAGCCAGAACGATCAGAGTCCAAAAATGACATCTCCAGAGAAAAGTTTTGTTCTTGTCGTCCACCTGTGTCCCTTTTTTAAGCCTAAGGAACAATTGTGGAAGAGGGGCATGGTAGCACTAAGGGCTGCGATTGGGGTGAATGGTTTAAAACTACAGCACTATAGACTGGACATTTATTTGACCAACTTGATTGTAACATGATACAAGCACCTCCAGCTGGATGGTGGAACGTGGGCTTTGTGGGTTTGTGCACAACTCTTGCAAATTGGTTTTACATGAGGATGCTTTTACTCATTAAAAAACAAAAAGAGCTAGATATTGAAAAGTCTTTAAAGCATGTTTTCATGCCAGGCCTGAAGAGGGCCAAGAGCTTGGAGGAAGATCGTCATTAAAATCCACTCTATATAAGTGGTTTGCAGCTTTATAATGGTATACTATAAATAAAACATTATATTTTATATAGAGAGTATTTCAGTCGAGATTTACACAGAATACAAAATAAACCATATAAGTTAATGGACTGGATTTCTCTGAAGCAATAGTCTAGTTCTTAGCTTTAAAGAGCAAAGTATGTATTGGATAAAATTTATTTGGCAGTATTCACTCTGCCCAAGCTTGTCCACATATATAGGGATATTTGTAAGGCTTAGTAAAAGTTTTAAGATTAGTTCAAATTGGTTATTAGGTTTTGGTAAAATGGTAATACAATTGAAACTAAATTGGGAATATAAAATGTTAATTGTTTTATTTATAATTCTGTACTGAATTTCCAACAATAACTTTGGGTTAAGGTACACAAATGGTCTCTATCTTTTTCTGAAATACACAACAACACAGTGTAAAACTTTCTTTTACTTGTAGGATCCTTTAAAGAATTAAATTTAATTTACTTCCCAGATAAGTAGCATACAAGTAATGATAAACTGTTTGGTTAAATTTAATGAAAACTTACACCTTGGTTCCGTTTTATGGGTATGTGTAATACAACTTGGGCATCTATAGGTCAAACATAAAAATTTAAAAACACAAAAAGAGGGAAGTGGGAAGTGGTGTAGTATCATTTCTGGGATACAAATGGAAAAACTCTGTGTTCCAAACCTCTTGATAAAATTTCAACTTGTGAGATCTTTTAACCTAAAC
This sequence comes from Rhizomys pruinosus, assembly GCA_009823505.1. Lineage (NCBI taxonomy): Eukaryota > Metazoa > Chordata > Mammalia > Rodentia > Spalacidae > Rhizomys > Rhizomys pruinosus. The sequence continues at coordinate 361,534 of VZQC01007700.1, read as the reverse complement.
CATGGGAGGAGATTGTATTTTCCCACAGGGTAAAAACCCATCTAAATGCCTGAAAACATGTAACTTATGGCTATGCAGGATCGACTGGGGAATGCCAGCAGAGTGGCTGATCCATCTGAACATTAAAGGAAAGAGGAACCTCCGACTGCCTGAGTCATGACACTGAGCATCTCTCTGAATTTATTGGGGTAACTGTTTATAATGGGCCCAATTGAAGTTTACCTTCAGATGCTGAGAAACTTCCTACCTCTCCCCTTTATGGAAAAAAGAAAAACATGATAAAACATGATGGTAGTAAAGTCATTCCCCAACTGTAAATTACAGCCAACTGTTATAGTGGTAATTTCTTATAAAACAGGTATAACAACCCTTTTTTAATTGACTGATAGACATCAGGAACTGGGAAAGGATAATTATTTAGAGCCAAATTCAATATTAAAGTCTTTATAAGCTGTCTAATTAAGCAAAATATATTAATCCAGGAAAGCTCTTATATCAGCAATGAATTATTCTGCCTAGATGTTGGATAGGGGATCCAAACCCCCAATTATTAAGGCCCTTTGCCTATAAGTGGGATATATGCAAGGAAGAAAGGCAGTAAGTCCCTGTTGTCGAAGATCTGATGTCAGTATGAAAAAATGTCTTGAGACGTCACTTGCTAAATGTAAAATTGGCCTCTGAAATGCCAGAGAGATTTACCAAGGCCACTAAAGCAATAGAGCAAAATATTGTCTCCTTGAGACAAGCAAGACTCCTCCATCAGTATCAGCTTACCTCAACTGCCTGGAGATCCTGTGCAACAGTCGGTAGCCATGTGTCTGTATATCCCGAATCTAATGGGCTATTAGCTCTCTCCTTGGAGGAAATAACCACACAGTGGATGCCACACGCTTATGTCCTCTCGTGTTTAGGAGATATAAGCCACAATAAGAAACTTGCCCCCTTTAGAGAAAAACCACAGTTTGTGGATTAGCCTACCATCCAAGCATCTGTGTCTATGCTCACAGGCTTAGCTTGACATAATACTTAGTACTGCTTAAATGCCTGAACATCCAATTGCTTGTGCTTTTTAGTAGGATTAAAAAGATACACTGGAGAAACTGTCAGCCTATGAAGGGAAACAACCTGAAACAGACTAGAGTCCCAAAATGACATCTCCAGAGAAAAAATAGGACTGTTTTGCTTCTTCCCCACTTGTGCCCCTTTCCCAAAGCCCGGGAAAACTTGTGGAAGTGGAGGCATGTAGAAAGTAAGGGCTGTGGAGTGATGGGGTGAATCGTGAGACTTACAGCAATATAGACTGGGACTCCTATTTGATCAACATGCTTGTTGTGTGTACAAGCTTCTCCAATTGGACCTATGGGAACCTTGGGTTGTTCAAAATTTGGGCATAGATACTTGCAATACAATGAATGTAACATTACTTGCTTATGCTAATAATTTGACTCACTTAAAAAAAAATGCACCCAATTACCTTAATTGTAGGCAAACTGAGCAACATATAATGTTATCCTGTGATCTGAAAACAACTGTGCTATTTATATTGTAGAATCCCTTAAAAAAATAAACAAAGGAAAAAAAATAAGACACCTTGCTTAAACACTTAGTGAACACTTGGTATTTTGATAGCTGTAATTTGATCCCCAAGCATTGAGAAAGCTCTCTGTATATACCTGAAGTTGGCCTTGAATTTGCTATGAGGCCTAGAACAGCCTTGAACTAACCTAGACTGGTCTTGAACTTGTATTCTTCTTGTCTCCCAAATGTGGTATTATGAGCTTGATCCCCAAACTTAGTCACACACTATGAAGTAAGAAGGGAATGCATTTTTCACTATTATTATTGTTATGTTGACAGAGGAGAAATTAAAATCCAATGTTCTTGAGTAGTTACATATGTCTCTAAACTAATGTATTGATTTTATGATTTATATACTTCAGCCTTTTCAGAGTGTAATCAACATATATTTATTAGCCCACCCATTTGAGACCCAGACCAAAAGAATTTCTAAGCCTGGAACATTAAAATCACAGGTAGGGACTGGGGGCATGGTTCAGTGAGTAAGAGCACTCGCTGTATATGCATGGAAGCCGGAGTAGGCTCTCCAGCAACTAAAGAAGAGGAGCATGGTTGCACCCAATACCAACTGCAGAAAGGCTGAAATGGCCCCACCAAGATCTCTGTGAACCTGACACTCATACCCAGGTCTCATGACTACAAACCCTTCATTTCAGTTTCGATGAGTTTCACTCAGGTAAGAGGTTTGATTCTCTACTAAGAATCAGAATCATGACTGTCCTGAAAGCCAGCTCTCCTGCTGAAGTGCTCAAAATATGTCTTCTTTTTAAAAAATTGAGAAAAGGAGCCCAAACTCTGGACTCTTGGCTTAGCTCAGTGGTAGAGGAAGCACGAGCTTATCCATGTAAAGCTGGGAGTTCAATTCCCAGTATACACACACACACACACACACACACACACACACACACACTCACACACCCTGAACAACAAAACCAAAACCAAACTCAACATTAATCCATTCAGAAACACTTAAAAAAAAAAAATCGCAAGCCAGGCGTGGTGGCACACACCTTTAATCCTAGCACTTGGGAGGCAGAGGCAGGCGAATCTCTGTGAGTTCAAGGCCAGCCTGGTCTACAGAATGAGCTCCAGGACTGCTGGGGCTACAGGGAGAGCCTGTCTTGAAAAGATAAAAAAAAAAAAACAAAAAACCACTGGTGTTATTGAATACTATTCTCACCTAGTGGAATTTTGACACCTTTTAATAAGCACACAACAATATTACTAAGACTTTTAAGTGTACATTTTAGATCTTCTCCTTGGGATAAATGTTTCCATAATTCTTTTTTAAAATTGTTTTATTTATTATTTTATGTATATGAGTGTACTGTATGCATGTAGGTAAGTGCACCCATTTTGTGCAATGCTGCGGAGGTCAGAAGAGGGAGTCAGATTCCCCTGGAACTGGAGTTAAAAACGGTTCTTAGCCACCATGTGGGTGCTGGGAATCGAACCTGGTCCTCTGCAAGAGCAGTCTGTGCTCTTAACCACTGAGCCATCTCTCCAGCCCCGAGTTTCCATAATTCTTATGCAAGCAATGGCTTCCTCACCATGGCCCCCAGGCAGAAAATAGACAGGAAAAAGCCAACTACACAAAACTTGTCAATAAAATGAGCTTAGATCCATAACCCACACAGGCTTGCTTTTTGACACAAGGATTTTTCCCCAGGGATTCTATGTTTCGTAATCATACCTTCCTCATTTGGTTGCTCAGGCCTGTTTGAAACATAATATTCCTCCAACAGAGTAGTCTCCCATTTCTAGAAAGAGTGAGAATGTTAAGAGCTTCAAGTTTCAGGGTCTGAAAAGGATCCTGAGATTTCATGACTCTGATGAAGCCTTTCTGTGGTCCCGGTCTTCAGGAGTGTCAGGCCTCTACCTCTGTTCATTTGTGAAAGGGGCACTTGTGAGGATGCTTCTTGTTGCCCGGCTGGCCAAGGGCACTTCACTGATATCTCCCTGGGCCTTTTCAGAGGCAGTGCAGGCAAGCAAGTAAAGAGGGAGGAATTACAGCTCATGCTTGTCAGCTGTGGTGATTATTACAATCAAAATCCAGTGGAAAGTGGGACTCTGGGATTTTCTGTAATCACAAGGCTTCTGTATATTCATTTGATTTTACAAGATGATTTTCATTCTGTCATACAGTTGTTTATAGTCATTTGCTTTTTTTTTAATTTATTTTGAATCTCTCTCTTCTTCCTCCTCTTCCTCCTTCTTCACCCTCTCTTCTTCCTTCCTCCTCCCTCCTCCTCTCTTCTATCTACCCCCTCTCTTCTGGAGGTCAGAGGATATCTTGCTGGAATAACTTCTCTCCTTCCACTATTTGGTCCTAGGGATCTAGTTCAGCTCATCAGGCTTGGCACAAAACACTGAGAAATCTAGCTGGATCCTTTTTTAAAGATAACTTGAGAAAGGATAAACTTATGGAATTAAACTTTAGAACAGTTATACCTTCCTGGAAACCCAAGATGACAGGGGTGGGGATGACTTCAGATGTGCTGGGCATTTCTGTTTCTGGTCTGACTTAAAACTGTCATTATCAGGAATAGATTTTTACCTTTTGGCCCCACTGGTCTTCAAGGTTAGCAGCCACTGCTTGTGACTATTAGTAGCAAAATTCTCATGTTCTGGGCTATGACATTCCAGAATTAAGAGAAGCAAGAATTCACTATGAGCTGCTAACATGCCAGGAAGTAACCTGAGAGGTAAATTTTACATTTGTGTTATGGTCTCATGCCTTTTTCAGATTCTGAGTCTGAATACCTAAAAAAAATTTTTTTTAAAGGAGGTATTCATGAAGTCCCTGGATGAATGCATCCACCACACTGTGTACTTCCAACTACACAGCCAAGTAGTCTATTAGGATTTGGCAGAAATTAAAAAAAAGCTGACAAGGTGCACACATCCTTTGAGACAAGCAGTTTAGCCAAAAACTGTAGCCTATGTTGTTGTCTTGTATTTGAGGGATGAAAATGAAAAAAATTACATATTTTCATAAAAGTGAGAATATTTGTGGAGTTAAGTTTTTAATCAGAGTCTAATTTTGTAGCCTAGGTTGGCCTGAACTTCTTAATTGTCATGTATTGGGACATTGCCTGGTGAGTGTTGGGATTACAGGTTTGAGCCACTACACCAGGCTTCTACAACACAGATTTAAATACATATTCTAAGACCCTTATACTTGGCAAGTCTTTGGAAAAATATTTATTATTCTATTTTAAATTAATTGATTGAAGTAATATGTTATTTTCACTCCACAGTATTCCCATTACCTAATAAAGACCAAGTTAAACATCCCAGGATATTGAATATTTTCCATCTAATATCTTTAAGTTATTTTTTGGTTCCCATTATATCCTTAAATACACATCTCACTCATATGGGGATGTCCATACATACAGCTCTTCCCATTTACCCTCTCTGTCTGCTGCTCCCACAGTGTCCTCAACCTACTAATTGACCACATATTCATTCAGTTATGTTTCATTGAAGTATCTTCTCCATAACCCCCTTCCACTTTCCATTCAGAATAAACTGTCCTTAAGTTTTTCTTTCTCAGCATATTATTTGAGTCCTTAGCATTATAAAACAAAACATTGTCTTGATTTTTGACTGATGACATGCCAATCAGAGTTAACAAATAGATTCTATTTCCTGTGCCAAGTCTGATCAATTTCTTTTGCCTGCAGGCATACTTTGTTGAAGATTCTGAAGCTGTGTCCATTGGTGAGAAAAAAATATATATATATTCAAGGAAAACTAAACTGGAGTAGGATAAGGAGATTAAAATGATTAAGGAGAGGCCTAGATATTTATAAGTAAACAATAGAAACAGTACCTTCAGGGCAAGACCACACCCAGTTAAGCCTCCAACTTTTGAAAGGAAAATACTGAAAGGGCAGAGAGAATTTGTGAATGTGATTGAAGTAGGACAGGGTCCATCCCAAACTTGCAGTCAAACTCGGCAGTTTCTTTCACGTGGTGCTGGCTTTAGAGGCATGAAGGATGCAAGAGTGAAGGGGTCATCATTTCTTCCTCCATGGTTTCATAAAGCCACAGAGGCCAGGCAGAGTGCAGCAGGGGCGTCCCCGAATAAAGAAGGCCCTGATAGGCCATTGCGTGAAGCTGTGAATGTGAAGCCTGGTTGGTAGTGGAGACCCCAAGAAGACATTCGAGATGCCAGAGCTGTGAGATATTTGCCAAGGAGAGCTGCATACAGGAAGTGGTACCAGCCTAAGGAAGAGATGTATGTTGCAAGCAAAGCTGGAAGAACTGAGCCATCTAAGCCCTTTGGAAGTAAAGTCTCAGAAGGTGCAGATGGAGCTACTGGACTTGGTGTTTTTCCTGCTGTTTTTCGGTCTTGTTTTGGTCCAGTATTTCCTCACTATGCCTCTATTCTTCCCTTTTGGAATGGGAATGTGTATTTGGTTCCACTGTATGTTGGGAGTATGTAATTTGTCTTTTGATTTTACAGAGATTAGCCTGAGTCTCAGAAGAGACTTTGGACTGTAGACTTTTGAATAGAATTGAGACTGGTATAAAGAATATGGGGACTTTTAAGGTTGGACTAAATGCATTTTGCATTTTAAATTTGTCAACGAAGCCTATGGGGGCCAGGGGGAGTGGAATGTGGTGGTTTGAATGAGTGTCCCCTATAGGCTGTAAGTATTCAGACATTTTGTCTCCAGTTGGTGGCGCTGTTTTTGGAGGTCTTAGGAGGTGTGGCCATGCTGGAGGAAGTGTGTCACTGGGGGCAGGCTTAGAGAGCTTAACAAGCCTTGCAGTCTCCAGTCTCTCTCTCTCTCTCTCTCTCTCTCTCTCTCTCTCTCTCTCTCTCTTCACTTCCCTTGCTCACTGGGAGATGTGAATTTCGGCTTTCTGCTCCAGCCCCAGCCACCATGCCTCCCGCCACAATAATGGACTCTAATTCCCTGGAACCATCAATCATAAGCTCAAATAAACTCTTCCTTTTAATAGTTTCCTTGGTCATGGTGGTTTTATCACAGCAACAGAAAAGTGACTAATACACTGGCCTTGAACTCACAAAGATCCTCCTGCCTCTGCCTCCCAAGTGCTAGGATTAAAGGCATGTGCCACCACGCCTGGCTTTGGAAAGACTCTCCTAGAGGCATTAGTTACCCTGCCAATTCCCTTCGTGATTTTGCACTTCCAACCTCTAGGGCTGTAGGATAATAGATTTCTCTTCTTTTAAACCACTCAGTTTGGGGAACTTTGTTAAAACAACCATAGGAAACTAATAGAAATACTTACTGAGGCCAAAGGTCACTGGGAAATGCAAATGAGAAGTGATATAATTCTCTGTCCAAATGAGGACAAAGGATGAAGAAACAAAGCTCCCCTTGGAGAGATGGTAAGCATTTTGTTTTGTGTGCACAGTGCCTTAACTACAATATAGAGGGAATTTGCATTACCCCTTCCCCTGGCAGAAAGAGCGGACATTTCTGCAGTACCTACAATGAATACACATAGACCACGGTAGAGTCCATGTTAGCCTTGTACTGCAGCAACTATTGTTATTCCAACAGGTTCCAAGTGGTTATGAAGGAGGAATGAGGTCTGGTACAGCATGGATTTTGGGAATAAATGAGAAAGTGAAGATGAAGAGGTAAAATCTGACTGTGTTAAAAGAAAAAAGGAATCCTTGATTGTTCTAAGTCAAATTCTGTGAGGTGCCCAAGAGAAAGAATACAGAAGATGGGAAACCACAGCAATAACAAAACCAGTCACAGAAAAGAGATGTGGGCGTTCGTTTTCATAGGATGATGTCACCTGGAAAACCTCACAGACTCACTAGTGTACCTACTTCATCTGGAAAAATGAGCTTTTATTAATTTTCTGGAAGAACTGCAGTACTAACATCATTTTCTCCACCACTGACATATAGATTTTCTGCTGGGGAGAGGGGGGTATCTGCCTCACTTTTAAAAGAGTTACACTGAAAAAAAGAACCAGGCAGCAACTGCACAGCCATTTAACTTGTAGCTAAGGAGACGGAGTCTGTCTTTGAAAGCCTTGCTAGAACAATCCTTGACAATTAGAGGCAATCAGATCCAATGAGTTTTGAGAATTGCAAAAAACCCCAACTTTTTTCCTTGCCATTTTAGTGGTGGTTATAGAGAATATTCTGTAATTTCGGTTGTTAGCCCATACAGTTACTGTACTGGAGAGAGAGAGGGAGAGAGAGAGAGAGAGAGAGAGAGAGAGAGAGAGAGAGAGAGAGATGCTATTGTTGAATTTAGATGGATTTCATTCTCTGGGGAGTGCATTTACTGTTCTCTGACAGCAGAAAACCACTTGAAAATATTCTCAGAACAAAAAACTGGCTATTTTCCTCGTTTCTGCTCAAATTTCCACGTCTTGTTTCTAATGTGGTCAGTTACCCTGACATGTTTATCAGTAATGTGGGAGGAGAGCTATTAAATGTCTTTTAAAGTAAGATAATCTTAGGCATGCTGCAAGCCAATTGTCTTCAGAAAACTTTTATCACACACACTTTTCCCCTTTCGATGTGAACTGCTATTAAGTTTCCAAATCAAAATCTCTCCCCTTTGCTTTAGATTTTTTTTTTCATAAAAATGAGACTGGTGCTTTGACTCAGCCCAATGGAACCTCAAGAATCTTAGGAAAAGAAGACAGGTAAACAAGGAAAAAAAAAAAAAAACTGAGCCAGCTATCCTTAGGCATGTTTTTGCTAAGGTGAAGTCTTTATATTTGATGTATGCATGTGTGCAAGAATACATAGAAAACGGACATATTTTGATCTTCCATCAGTGGGTGGTCATTTCTGATGGTTAAGGTTAAAGACATATACTTGACCCCTATGTGGGTTGGTTAACCCTATTCTGTCTTTAACAAATATGTGCCATTGGTCCAGCCTAAATTTATAGATGGGTGAGTGTAAATTCAGGTTAACTGCAGCAAAGATATCATTTAATTACCATGAACTATTATACTTTTCATCCTCAGGAAGATAATTGTCAATGCTAGTATTGTGCACAGGAATGCTTTTCTTCAAATACATGAAGATGGTAAACCTATCAAAATTCAAATAAATGATAATTCATAGAAAATAATGAATATTTTAAAGAATCAGTTAAATGCTATTATTGAGGGACAATTTTAAGAGATAAATTTTGAGTACTGTTTTTCAAGTTAAAATTAATTTTGCAAGGGAATTTCTCAAAACAATTAGCTCTGTCCCTGATTTTGGAAACAGGGCATGATGAATACAAAGAACCATTTTGTAAATAGTTTATCACCATGAATCTTAATTAGGATACAGAGAACATCTCAGAATGTGCTTAGTAGATTTATCTCTTCAATTTGACAGCCCCTATCTGCTGTTCTTTGTGAGGTTTTGTTTGTTTTCATAGGTTTACTATTGTTCTTGAGCTAATAGTTTTTAGAAGCTACAATAGCAACACTAATGTCAACATCAATACTTAATCAAATGAGTTAGAACTACACAGAAAATAAGATTGATTGATTCCACATGGTCAGCGAGAAGGACTTTCTGTGAGTGTAAGTCAAGAGCTTTCCATCATCCCGTCTAGTGAGTGAGATTTTGTGGGTATTTAATTGATGTCTTTTATGACAGATGAAGTTGCTTAATGTTGGCTTATAAATAAATACTATTTATTCATCTCTATCTATCATCTTTCTGTATCTGCACATATTTTGTTGTTGTTGTTAAGGAGAGTGTTGAAATGGAGTCTCATAATCACAGGCTGGCTTCAAAATCACAGTATGTTACTTAGGCTAGCCTCAAACTTGTAATTCTCCAGTCCAAGCTCCTTAGTACTAGGATTACAGGTGTGTGCCACCACGCCCCATGTGCATGCCTCCGTGTGTGTGTGTGTGTGTGTGTGTGTGTACGTATATATTTGACAAAACTAACCAGTATCATTTGAAAAACACAAGTAAGCAAATCTATGGCTAAAAAGGTCAATAAACTTGGTATGCTGAGCTAAAAAGTTCACTAGAAATGTAAAAATAGAAAAAAAGCCCAATAAAGAGCCACAAGTTACCCACCACTTTTTACACATAACAAATGTGTTTTTGGTTATTGAGTAACACCAGTGTGTACCTGGATGCTCTGAACCTGAGTCAAGGTTAGCATACAGAAAATAGCCGTGTGTGGACTTCATTACCTAGAGGTAGGAGCCTTAAAATGACAAAAGGAAATTAGATTTATTAGAAGAAGTCTCAAAAATGGAGTAATTTTTTTTAAAGGAATCTGCAATATAATTCCAAGGGCAGTTTCTGATACCTAGTTTTAGATTAAAATTTTCCATTTCCATAACAGTTAAGATTAAATTCTCTGCTGTGAACGCTTATTAAAGACCCATCCTGCAGACATTTAGTAAGCTCCCACTATGTCCTGGCAGTACATTGGACACAATGTAGACAATGTGGGGCTAACATCCTTCCAAAGGGGAGAGGGAGGTCTTCATTCCCCAGTGTTTACAGCTTGGCATTTGCTTTTGAATGCCTTCAAAATGAGTATCAGTTCCATCCTCTTTACATTCTTTACTTTTGCTATCTGCAAGCAAATTACACTTAAGTTACCCTGCTGCTTCAATTCAGGAATAAGGTAGAGAGGAGAGGTATGCTTTCAGCAGGTGCATGTGGGCTGCCCACAATTAATTACTTCTTCCAATGAGCTATTAAGGGCAATCAAAGAGCTCTTTTAGACAAAGAAATCAAAGCTACTCTTGCAGAACCCTAGAGAATGCTGCCTTCTGGTGAGACTAATTCTTTTTAAAGAAATAAGATAACATACATTTCAGGGATGCATGTGAGCCATTCCATATCAGAGCCCACAAAAGGAACTCAATAAAGCACAGAGATCTGGTGCCCCGACACGGGGAACATGCTAAGGAGATGCATTAACCTCACTGGTTATCTCCATTTCAGGACTTCTTTTGTAAACAATACACAAAAGCTGTATATATGATAATCATCTCAGCACATTAGGCTTTCTCAAAGATGAGCAGAAATGGTACCCCTGAGGGTAAATATCTGTGCTGTGAAAGATAATGAAAGAATGTCTGCATTAAGGGGGCCTTTTCACATTACTGTCTTTGCATTCTTCTCCCTGCCAAGAATGAGTGGGCACTAGGCAACGGAGACTAGAATGTACAGGAGAGAGCGTGGAAGGACTTAGCAGAGATTTATAGCATATGAGATGGGAGGCACCTGTGTGACATGAGAGCTGGTGAAGAAAATAGACCAAAATAACTTAGGGCACTTCTTCACGTTCTTCTAAACCATGCAAAGATTTATAAGCACACCCAAGCACATAATCACACTGTAAATCAAATAAAAAAAACTTTTACAGTTTGGAAAATATAGATGTAAATGTACACACACACACACACACACACACACACACACACACACACATACCCATCACATATACATCATTTATGGGTTTATTTGATTTTTTTTTTTTTCCTTCAAAATCTTTTGACCAGGGGAGAACTTGAAACACAATCTGTGGTCCTGTATGTGGTTTCCTGACCTGTTGCAGTTATTTCTTCCTACCACTAGAGGGCTATAGGCCAGCGCTTTGCCGTTGGACGGCTATACTGCATCCTGTTGTTCCCCCTTGTCTTGGACAGTGCCTTTCTTGTCTTCACAGTGGTATCCCACTGTTTCTGTTTGCTATCTCATTTTTCATCTTTTCTTTTCATTCTCAAACATCCATTGAAACACCACAGGCTTTAGGTTTATGGCCTGTTAAAGGTGTAGTATTTTTCTGTAGTGGAGTGTTGGCCTGTATTATAACCTCTGTCATTTAGTGAACATCTGCTTAGAAGTATGCAAACTCCCAAGAGTGAGGAACTGGTGTGTCTACTTCACCTTTGTCCCTGACGTGTAGAACAGCTCTTGGCACATCTTGAAGAGTGCCTACCTTGATCTGCACAGTGAGGTGAAACTTCAAGTAGGATTTCACATCCAATTTTACCTAGAGGAAACTGAGATTCAGAGATGGCAAGTAGTTTACACAGAACTAGACAGTGAAGAGAGAATGAAAATACACACCCATATCTGTTTAACTTTGAAATTTAGTTCATTCCTATAGAATGTAGTTCCAAAGATGCAGTGAAAGAAAAGTCTTTTATAACTATATATAATATTTTATACTAAAATATTGATTTGACTTATTTTCAATAGAGGGCTAAGGGAAAACATTGATTATTTTCCTATAAGGTGACATATCCAGCATGGGGCCTACTCTCCATACATCTCTTTCACTTAATATCAGTCAACTACCCATCTTTGAATATTTGCAAAGCTCAGTTGCCAGTGTCAGTCTGAAGTTTCTGATCTTGTCCTCACTGGCACTGGGAGGAGGTACTGGTTCATGATGTATGATTTAATACATTGTTTAGTGAATTAATGGCTTCCAAGCCACTGGTTTGCTCATCAGCTTTAAAAGAAATAGGCATTTCTAAGTAGAAGAATTTTTATATTTGTCAATATATCCATCCATATGCGTGCACACACACACACACACACACACACACACACCCCTGTGTGAACATATGGCACCTGTGAATTTCCTGGCTTTCATCCTCCCACCCACCACCTTCCTGATCCAGCCTCTCCATTGGGGTCTGAGTGTCCTCCCACCTGCCACCTTCCTGACCCAGCCTCTCCATCGGGGTCTGAGTGTCCTCCCACCTGCCACCTTCCTGACCCAGCCTCTCCATTGGGATCTGAGTGTCCTCCCACCTGCCACCTTCCTGACCCAGCCTCTCCATTGGGGTCTGAGTGTCCTCCCACCTGCCACCTTCCTGACCCAGCCTCTCCATTGGGGTCTGAGTGTCCTCCCACCTGCCACCTTCCTGACCCAGCCTCTCCATTGGGGTCTGAGTGTCCTCCCACCCGCCACCTTCCTGACCCAGCTTCTCCATCGGGGTCTGAGTGTCCTCCCACCTGCCACCTTCCTGACCCAGCCTCTCCATTGGGGTCTGAGTGTCTCTTTCTGTTCTCTTTTCCTCTGGGCCTTGTAAATTGTCATTGACATGGAAAGCAATAAGAAGATAAATTGAAAGCCTTGATATCTATATGCCAGCTACCAGGCTCACACAGCTCAAATCCTTCCTGGAGCTACAGAAATGGCTTTTATTTTAATGTCTTTTAAGACTGATTAAAACCAATTACTGTTATTATCTAATAATGAGAAAATTTGTAATATTCTCCTCGTTATATGGGAATTTAACAAGTGAACAGTGGCAGCTCCACGGTAAAGATACTTGGCCCAGCCAGGCGTGGTGGCGCACGCCTTTAATCCCAGCACTTGGGAGGCAGAGGCAGGTGGATCTCTGTGAGTTCAAGGCCAGTCTGGTCTACATAGCAAGTTCCAGGACAGCTGGGGCTTCAGGGAGACCCTGTCTCTAAAAGACAAAAAAAAGATACTTGGCCCATCAAAACATGAGCCCCCTGCTTGGTGTGGTGGTGCAGGCCTTTAATCCAAATACTGGAGAGGTAGAGGCAGGCAGACTTCGATGAGATCAAGGCCAGCCTGTCTACACAAGGATTTCTAGACCTTGTCTCAAGAAACAACAAACAGACAAACAAATATACACAAAACAAAATCCCTATGAATCCCCAATCTTTCTACATACTAATAAGAAACTTTAGGAAAATATTTATTTTAGCTAGTATGTAAAAAAAGAGAAGTTCAATAGTGATTTGGAAGAAACTCATAATTTTGTATCCTATGTATACTAATGTTGATTTTGCAAGATATTGGGAAAATGCATTTGTGGTTAAAATGCATTTAGTAAACTGTATTCTAATATTTAGAATAATTTCAAAGATTTAAAATTGTACCCTTTTCTTTTAACAAGTCATCAGTAATACTTGATTTTGAGCTGTTGGTCAAGACCAATTAGCACTTGAAGGAAAACACTTATTAACAGCGTCTTCTTTCTCCAATAACATGGATAAAATGCCTTTAATCCTACCACTCGGGAGGCAGAGGCAGGCAGATATTTGTGAGTTCAAGGCCAGCCTGGTCTACAGAGCGAGTTCCAGGACAGCTGGGGTTACAGGGAGACCCTGTCTCAAAAAGACCAAAAAAAAAGTTGAGATTCTACTTGAGGTTCTCGTTAACATAAGCCTCTGTAGCACATTTGCGAATATATCTTAATGACAGGTAGAAATAGAGCTGTGAAATTGACGTGTTTACTCTTTGGCCAACTCCATTTAATTCTTTAAATATAGTATTTTTTTTTTGTATGTGTATGAATGTACTGTCTGTATGTAGGTTTATGCACCGTGTCGTGCAATGCCGTGGAGGTCAGAAGAGGGCATCGGATTCCCCTGGAACTGGAGTTAAAGACAGTTCTCAGCCGCCATGTGGGTGCTGGGGATCGAACCCAGGTCCTCTGCAAGAGCTGTCAGTGCTCTTAACTTCTAGGCCATCTCTCCAGCCCCAAATATAGTACTTATTTTTAAAACTATGATTTCTAGGCTTTGATAACTGTATAGCTACAGTAAACAATGAAATGCTAAATTCTGCTTGACTAGCAGCTCTTCCTGAGCATAATGGACAATTTAAACCTTTTTTTTTTTTTTTTTTTTTTTTTTGTGCCTCTTTTTTTCGAGCAGGGCTCCTGTACCCAAGCCCGTAGTCTGGACTTTCAACTGCTTTGTAGAGCATTCCAGGCTGGATTTTGAATCTCAAAGATCTGTCTCTGCTTCCAAGTGCTGGATTAAACGCGTGCACCACCATGCCCAGAGGAAATTTAATCTCAATCTAGTCACCAATACCCCAAACTTGTTCTTGCTTTCTTTTTAAAAATATTTTATTTATTATTTATTATTTTTTGTGTATGTGTGTATTGCCTGCATGTATAAGCACCCTATTGTGCAATGACAAAGGGGTGTCAGATTCCCTGGAACTGAATTAATGGTTTTAGCTGCCATGTGGGTGTAGGATTCAAACTGGGGTCCTCCCCAAGAGCAGCCAGTGCTCTTAACCACTGAGCTGTCTCTCCAGTTCCATTCTTGCTTTCTTGTGGCATGACGAAACCTTGTCATCTGATGCTCTCTTATGTATGTCATGCCTTTCTTACAAGTAAAAGTACACTGAGCTGAGATACTGCAAAGTCCCTCCCATTTATAACTTAGAATCGTCCAGAACTCAACAGCTACAAGGTAATAAGTAGCCTCTGAAATTAGGTTAATGTAAATATTGTAGGGACATATGCTCTGTCCTAAGTAGAATGACGTAATTCTGGGCCATTTAGCCAAAGGAAGCAGCACAGTGGTGAAAGGGATTATCATGATCCTGTGGCCACAGCCCTTTCTGACAACATTAAACTGAAGACCTTGTTAGAGTGATTTAACTTATCTGAATCTCAGTTATGTTAGGCTTCAGAAGAATGTCGAAGGCCTGAGACAATGTCCAGAACCCACATAAAAAATACAACATTTCTAGAGTGTGACGGCAGGTGGAGGCAGGGTAATTTCCCAGAAGCTCATGGGCCAGGCAGCCTGAAATGTGCAGTTGCAGCAGTAGAAACATCAAGAGAGACTCTGACTCAAAAAGGTAGAAGAAGGTGAGAACCATCTCCTGAAAGTTGTCCTCTGACCTCTATGTATGTGCTGTAGCATTCTCTCTGTCTCTCTCTCTCTCTCTCTCTCTCTCTCTCTCTCTCTCACACACACACACACACACACACACACTGATCATATCTTTTCTGTTTCTTGACCTACATTCTTGCCGTGATGACTACCTCACCAGAGGCTTAAAACAACAAGGCCAATGGCTTCCTGAGCCCAAAGCAACATTTCCTTTTTACAAATGATCTCAGGTATTTAGCACAGCGATGAAAAGCTGACAAACACGAAGAGGCTACAAAGAAACTGTATTTGAAGAGCTCAACATAGCACCTACTGTTACAGCAGTGAAACCCAAGTTGACTCACATGGTACATCATTCAAGTGTTATCTAGGGAGCCCTCTCCTACAGAGTGTCACTTTAACAAATCCCATGTTCCTACCTAAGTCACCTGTTCAAAGCCTTGCCTGAATATAACTAAGGGAGTTCCCTTACCCTCTCTAAAGTCAACTGAGCTGCTAAGCCTGCTGCCTTATTTCCTTATTAGCTCAATGCAGTAACCATGAATGAGAGCCTTCACGCATGGTGCTTTTCCCTAAAGCTGTTACCAGGCTCTTTGGGAATAAAAAGTTGATCAAGAGGAAAATGTCCATGATGTTAGATTATAAATTTAGGACTGGAGGTATAGACACATGTATGTGCTTTCTTTTTACTTGCTAACTTATTTTTGAGACTGACTTACATGTAGCCAAGGCCAACCTTGAATTCTTGATCCTCCTGACTTCCCCCCAAGTACTACTGTCTATGTGTGTCTGGGGTCCCCTCTAAATTACCCACTCAGAGTTAGGTCTTCATGCAGGGTCAAGTTGTAAGGAAGCTTTGGATTTCCTCTGTTGGTATTCACTACCATTTCTCTAAGTGGATAGAGATACTGGACTGAAAAACAATGTAGAACTGGTCTCTTTGGATCTCTTTTTTTTTTTTTTTTTTTTTTTTTTGTCTTTTTGAGACAGGGTGTCCCTGTAGCCCCAGCTGTCTTGGAACTCACTCTGAAGACCAGGTTGGCCTTGAACTCACAAAGATCCGTCTGCCTCTGCCTCCCGAGTGCTAGGATTAACGATGTGCACCACCACCCCTGGCTGTCTCCTTTCGGATCTTAAATATTCCCCAAAGGGCTGTGGTTAAAGGCTTGATCCATAAGCTGCTGCTATCGGGAGGCAATAAAATCAATATGGGCCCACATGGCTAGGAGGGGAGGCCGATATCTGGGAACTAGGCTTTTAAGCTGACAGACAGAACCCAACTTCCTCTGTCCTACAACTGTGAGAAACAAAACTCAGTCAATAGCCACATGGCCTGGGGTGTATATCCTTCCCAAGATAGCCTTTGCTGACAACATGACATTGCCAAGCCTTTGTATCTCTGGGTGACCAAGAATCAGAGGCCCCAACTAAGCTATCTGGACATCTGACTACAGAAAGTATGGGATAATAAATGTGCTGTTTTAAGCTACTTGGTTTAAGGCTGTGTTGATATGAAGTACTAGGTAATGAAAGCCACATTGCTGTGCCAGTCACTGGCTTGTTATCTCTTAATTATCTCCACAATATTACATTCCAGAGGGTTCTGTGCAGAAGGTTTCATGACAGGGATGGTGAGGGATGCTGAATAACTCACCTAACACGCATCCTCTTTGAAACAGGGCTGTGATGCTGAGAAGGAAAGACATTTTTGTGGCTGCTCTGTCTCTCGTTTTGGTAATTTGTTAAGCTGAATAAGGAAATATCTTATTATTCATTAGTAACATGAAAAAGGCTAAATCCCTACTCCATTGTTTTCATAACATCAGAAGCAATGAGACCTATAAGATAATGTTTTAAGAAACTCTTGGCTCCCTAGAGTAAGATTTGTTAATGTAGTTAATATTTGAGAGAACCTTAGAAAATTTAAATTATAAGTGACTTGCTGAGGAGGTTCTTACTTTCTGAGAATAATTCTTTTTTCTTTGTAACCAAAGACAGTGATTTTAAAAAAGCATATAATTTATGTCTATGGCAATATTACAAAGAGTACTCAATGATCATTCTAGAAACAGATTCCAAAGCTTCTGAGTCTCGCGCCCCCTCCCCCCGTTTTGGTTTTTTTTATATCATTGCTTTTTGTATTATTCAAGGATATTTGCGAAGATGCAAACCAGTACTTGAAGATGTTGCTTCAATTTATAACTATTGTTGGAGGCTTTCCACAAACAGTTTTAGTCTGATATCCTTCATGCTAGACAAAGCCAATAAGGCTTGCATTAAAAAAAGTGGAAGGGAGATCTCCCAAGACCAGCTCAGGCAAGCACAGGGATGCTAAAAACTCCACCAGAAAACACCTAGAAATGATTAACAGCTTCAGCAAAGTGGCAGGATACAAAATTAACCTTAAAAAAAAAAATCAATGGCCTTTCTTTACACCAAGAACTGGAGAAAGAATTCAAAGAGAACTTCCCACTCACAATAGCCTCAAAAACAATAAAATACCTAGGAACAAACCTAACCAAAGACACCAAGGATCTCTACAACAAAAATTTTAAACCCTTAAAGAAAGAAATTGAAGAAGACCTCAGAAGATGGAAAAACCTCCCATGCTCATGGATTGGGAAAATTAACATTGTAAAAATGTCCATTTTACCAAAACTCTTGTATAGATTTAATGCAATCCCAATCAAAATCCCCAAGAGTTTCTTCACAGGCTTGGAAACAAAAGTTCTTAAATTCATTTGGAGAAACAAAAGACCCCGAATAGCCAAATCAATCCTGAGTGAAAAGAGCTACACAGGAGGGATCTCTATACCAGATTTTAAACTATACTACAGGGCTATAGTCATAAAAACAGCCTGGTACTGGCACAAAAACAGACCTGTTGACCAATGGAACAAAACCGAAGATCCAAATCTGAGCACATACAATTTCAGCCATCTCATATTTGACAAGGGGGCCAAGAAACCACAATGGAGAAAAGACAGCATCTTCAGCAAGTGGTGTTGGCAAAACTGGATCACCACTTGTAGAAGAATGAAATTAAACCCCTACCTCTCACCCTGTACAAAAGTCAACTCCAGATGGATTAAAGACCTCAACGTGAAACCCCAAACTCTGAAGGTGATAGAAGAAAAAGTTGGCAGCAGACTACAAGACATAGGCGTAGGAAAAGACTTCCTAAATCAGACAGCAGCTGCACAAGAATTAAGGTCGACAATTGACAAATGGGACCTCATCAAACTCAAAAGCTTCTGTACATCAAAAGAAACAATCAAGGAAGTGAAGAGAAATCCCACAGAGTGGGAGGAAACCTTCACTGCAGATACATCTGACAAAGCATTGATTTCCAGAATATATAAACTACTCAAAAAACAAAGAAAAAAGAAAACAAACGACCCGCTCAATAGATGGAGCAAAGAACTGAACAGAGACTTCACAAGCGAGGAATTAGAGATGTCTGAGAAACACCTCAAGAACTGCTCAACATCACTAATCATTAAGGAAATGCAAATCAAAACCACTTTAAGATATCATCTTACTCCAATAAGACTGGCTAGGATCAAGAAAACAAATGATACCAAGTGCTGGAGAGGTTGTGGGGAAAGGGGAACACTCATCCACTGCTGGTGGGAATGTAAACTCGTACAGCCACTATGGAAAGCAGTGTGGAGAACCCTTGGAAGACTTGGAATGAACTTGCCACCCGACCCAGCCATACCACTCCTGGGCATGTACCCTCAAGACTCACCCCACCACAGAGATACATGCACGGCCATGTTTATTGCAGCTCTCTTCACAATAGCAAGGAGCTGGAACCAACCCAAATGCCCCTCAACTGACGAGTGGATAGAGAAAATGTGGTACATCTACACAATGGAGTTCTATGCAGCAGTAAAGAAAGACGACATCATGAGCTTTGCAGGAAAATGGCTGGAGCTAGAGGACATCATGCTGAGTGAAGTAACACAGTCCCAGAAAAACAAACGATGAATGGTATCCCTCATCTGTGGATACTAGGGCTAATTACCTAGTTGTAAGTATTTCTTGTGTATGGCCCTCTGAGCTTTTGTCCAAAGCAGTTGGGAGCGATGCATACTGGAAACAACAACAACAACAACAGAAAGGACTGCATCAAAGAACTGAGTGAAACAATGAACTTCTGCTCAAAACAGTCAACTTCCTCATGGAGAATATTGAGAAAGACTGAGAAAGAGATGAAAAACATGTTTGGCAGAATGCATGAGCTCTGATGGGGTGGGGGAATGGGCAGGGACATGGGTCTAGATTTGTTAAAAAAATAAAAATAAATTTATTAAAAAAAATAAAAACAAATGCAGAAAAAAAAATTAAAAAGTGGAAGAAAACAAGACTCTGGCAATTCCAAAAAGATCAGCTATAGCAGTTTACTCCTTACTATGGTTTCAATGGTATCCTGCCAACACTCTGCAAAGACTGATCTAATACCCCCAAACCCAATTTATGACTTTGATTTTTTTTTAGATACATCAAACCGAACCAGCAGACAAATACAGAGAAACTGCCTGACCTATGGAAAATGACCATCTTGTCCCTTCATTAATCCTGGAATGAACACTGAAATAAGAGACAGAGTTGGCATGTGGACAGACTTTCTGATGCTATTCAGTATCAGGTAAACCTAGTAACTTCCTGATAGCCTGCAGAAGGTAATTCCTTGGGTTTAATTCCTAAGCATCATAGCCTTTACTACTGTGGCTTTTACAAGATATTATAAAGAAACAATGTAGACATACTAGTGTGTTTATTATTTTTCTATCATAATTAATGGAAAATTTTCTTGTCTTTATTAACAAAATCTATGGATGAATTTGGTCTCTAAAAAATCACAAGCTGAAGATGCTAAAAGATATATGTGGCAAACATATATGCATATTTTGGAGTGATGCAAATTGGAAGGAACAACAACAACAACAACAACAGCAACAAAAGACTGGGTCAAAGAACTGATTGAAATGGTGAACTTCTGCTCAAAACAGTAAACTTCATCGAAAATTTTAAAAGAGACAAAAAAAGATGAAAAACCTGTTTGGCAGAATGCATCAGCTCTGGTGGGGGGCAAGGAAAGGGGAATGGGCCTAGATTTTATTAGAAATTTTGTATGAAATGCACAAAGCTTCAATAAAAATTGGCTTTGAAAAAAAATGAAATTGGTCTCTAATGATTTGCTTTTATTTGCATTTCCAAATCCATGGTTATGTTACTTAACAAGGTATGTTTCCTCCTTAGAATAGGAATTATAGTAGCAGTCTTTTCAACCTTACAGGGTACTGACAGGATATCAGAAAACTATGGTAAAGACTAAGCTGCTGCTTCTGGGCCTGCTGGTATACTGTAGTCCCCAGCACCCAGCAGACCAAGGGAGGAAGACTGTAAGTTCAAGGCTAGCCTGAGCTACACAGCAACCTTGTCTTAAAATACAAGTTTAAATCATAAGTCACTTTATAAAGCACATACAGTATTAACATTCATACTAACCACATTGTGTATTTCCTTCTTTAAAATTTCTGTTAGTAGATGGAGAGATGGCTCAGATATTCAGAGCACTTCCTGCTCTTGCAGAGGACCTGGGTTCTGTTCCCAGCACCCATATGGTGGTTCACACCTTTCCGTAACTCTACTTCCAGGGGATCTGATGCTCTGGCCTCTATGGGCGCTGAACACATATGGTACACTCACACATAAAATAAAAAAGAAATAAATATTTAAAGAAAGAAATCTCTAAAGTCAGTTGAGGGATAGGGATTTTTCCCTCTCTTATATAGCATTTTGAACCTCTTAAAATTTGAAATGATGATGTACAGTTTACTGAAAGCAAGTGAATGAAATTAGAGCTGATAATACTCAAAAATATTACCCCAACTTCAGTTTTCTTGTCAAGGTTCAGTCCTTGGGCCTGACCTCTTCAGTAGTTACTGCTCAGCTATGAAGGGTTTTGTAACTGGAAAATTTAGAAGCCCCAACTTCGTATGTTAAAGATACCTTAGATATTCTTGACTTTAACATAGAAAAGAAGCAAAACACAGCAGCACACGTAGTGCTGTGGTCTGGATGTAAACTGTCCCCAGAGGCTCATGTGTTGGATTGGCCCCAACTGGTGCTGACTTGATCACGCGTGTGAGGAGCTTATTAATAAGCTCATAGCTCTGTGGCCAGTTAGGCAGCAACTTTCCCAGTGACACACAACTAACTGGCTCCAGAACCGAAGTCCATCTTGCTCTCCATTTTTAAGCGCAGTGCCTTTTAGATCCCATTATGGCTGATAGTCTGGAACTGCAGGTTACATAAAGATAAGCTCAGTAAGACTTCTTTTATTAAAGCATAGCTGTCTCTCCTTATCCTTGGAGGATTAATTTTGTAATCCTCAGATGCTCAAGTCTCTTATATAAAAGCATGGTATTTGCATATACTCTGTGCTATCTTCCCATATGGGTTAAATCAACTCTAGATTATTTATAATACATGATGCAATATAAATTCCACAAAAGAGTTTTCATACTGTACTGTTTACAGATTATTGGTTTTAAAAAGTCAGTAAATGGACAGTGTAAATTGGTTGCATCCACCAATACAGAACTCATCCATTCACAGTTGTAGGGTCAACTCACATGTTCTAAGACATTGATTGAATGTGCGAGGAAAGAAGCCCAATGTCCTGATATACAGAGCAAAGGCACTTTAGAGATTATAGAGTTCTATGTCCCATAGATAAAATGTTTATTTTAGTGTGTATGAAAATACAAGAAAAACAAAAGATGGAGGGATTTTTTTTCCTCCCCCAAACTGGGTTAAAGGTGTGAAACAATTCTTTCTGGAGGCAGAGAACTTTGAAATAAACAATAGGGTATATGAAATTGTGGGCATTACACTAAATGCGATAAAAGCCTTTCAATTTTGCTTGCTTTGAGAGTTCATTAGCTCTTGTGGGAGAACTTCTGGACTCCCTAAAGAGTTTATTTACATCCCAATTATGAAGCCAAAGCCAGATTGAGAGATCTTAGCAGTGTTTCCTATTGAGGAGTGATGAATCTTCTAACTATGAGCTAGGAAGCGCACATGTGTGTATGTGTGTGTGTAGCGTTTTCTTTTTTTAGTGCTCTGAGTTCTACATTCATAATTGGCCAATGACTAGATGTATTTCTTTTTTCAATATTTCATTTTTATCTTTTTGTGTATGAGTGTATTGCCTGCATGTATGTAAGTGCAATGCCCATGGATATCAGAAGAAGGTGTCAGATCCCCTGGAACTGAAGTTACAGCAATTTTTAGCCACCATATGAGAGCTGGGAATTGAACCCGGGGTCTCTGCAATAGCAGCAAATTTTCTTAACTGCTGAGCCATCTCTCCAGACCCCAACTAGCTTAATTTTTGTCCTGGCATGTGACAAATGTGATACCCCGGTAAAGAAACCATCAGTCTGGAACATGAGTATGCATCTCAGCCATAGGTTGTGCAGTATGAATTCCATTTCAGTCTCCTCATTCATGGATACTGCTATGTTGACATGTCCTCCTAACGCACATTGCACAGTGGAGTGTCAAACCGCTTCCTTCAGGACATGGTAAAAGCTTATATGTTTCACTGTGGTTCTGAAAGAGTTGAACAATCAACCTAGTCTGTCCAGATTATGTATTCCAAGATCCCTTCCTCATAAATTAAAAGATATAGCCAAGATGTGCACAACTGGAGAGGTCATAGATCTTAGGGAAATCTTCAAGGTTGGCATGTTCCTAGGCTAAGGTAACATCTTACTAACTACAAAAGAGGCATCCTTGTATTTACAGACAAATATCCCAGACAGCACTCAGAAAAGAAGCTTATTTTGCATCAGTGAGAATAGTACTGAGTTCCACAACTGGACACACACAGACATGGTCTGTGAATAGCTCATGCCTAGGCAACATATCTACAATGCAACCTCTACAAATAAGCCCCAAGCGACATAGAACAAAAATCCAAGAAGGCATTAATTATCTCTTAACTCTCGTTAAGGAAGCTCCCCCATGCAACAGGTGGCCAGGAACTCAAAAGGACATGAATGGCCAAACTGTGAAGATTAAATGTCTACAGAGTGTGTTTCCATGGACAGGTTGCCTATACTCAGCTTCACCTACCCAGTGCTCAGGGTACATTTCAGAAGAGTCGGGCTCAGAAATTGTAAGAGCCAGGGTGGTAATGCAAGAACAAATGGAAACGAATCCTACAAGCTCCTGGGATCTTGTTCATATGAACCTACAGCATTGGTATCAGCATGCACAAAACCCATGCAAGCTCAGCCAGACAGAAACTCAGCACAGAACTGCAAAAATGGGTAGCAGAGCCCAACCTTGGCTGAAGAAATATTGGCAGCTGATTGGGGTTGGGTGAGGAAGACCTGGCCTTCTTTAGGAAAGGGACTCCGGATAGACTGACTACAGCTCAGGGGATGAGCTGGCACTAAGGAGTGGGTCGGCAGAGTAGTTTGGAGCAATGGACCCTAGCACAAATGACAGAATGTGTGAACTCCTGGGGAGGGGGCTGCAGGAGGGTGCCAATGATTAAAACTGATTGAAAAATTATGTATGAAACACACAAAAATTCAATGAAAAGACATAGCCAGTATGATGAAATTCTTAAAGAAAAATTAGAATCCCAAATAGTTCTAAAAATAAAAAAAGAACTCATTAAAGGGTTAGGGAGATGGCTCAGTGGATAAACTATGTGCTGTATAAATGTGAGGATCTGAGTTGGAATCCCCAGAACTCATACAAAGGCCGCAGTCTCAACTCCGGTATTGGAAAAGTGGGAGGAAGAGACAGAAGAGAGTGCCGGGAAGTTCACGGGGCAGCTAGTCTGGGGTACACAATGGGGGTAGAGGGGAGAAACAAAAGATCTTTTTGCAGATAGGGTGGAAGGGGAGGACTGACACCTGAAGCTGTCCTTCGACCTTGCTTTCTAAGACGGAGTTGGTCTCTCATTAGCCTGGGGCCTGCTGACATGGCTAGTACGGCTGGCCACTGAGCCCCAGGGATCCTCCCCTCTCTGGCTCCCCAGTTATGAGATCACTAGAGCGTATCGCCGCACCAGTCTTTATTTCTTTTGCTCCGCAGGTGTAACTCAGGTCCTCACGCTTGTGGGGCAAGTATTTTACTGACTCATTCCCTTAAAATTTATCTTTTACAAACCAGGCACGGTAACTCCAGCACTCAGAAGGCAGAGGCGGGCGGATCTCTGTGAGCTCAAGGCCTGCCTCTGCATAGGGAGCTCCAGGCCAGCCGGGGCTAAAGGGAGAGCCTGTCTTAAAAGACCAAAAAAATTTTTTTACCCATGTTTCTCACTTTGTTTTTAGAATGAAAAGCCACTTCAATATCTCATCTGGATTATTTTAAAGAATACCCTCCCCATGGGGGCTGGAGAGATGGCCTAGCTGTTAAGATCACCGACTGCTCTTGCAGAGGACCCGGGTTTGGTCCCCAGCACCTACATGGCGGCTGAAAACCGTCTTTGACTCCAGTTCCAGGGGAATCTGATGCCCTCTTCTGACCTCTGCGGCATTACATGACACGGGTGCACAGACCTTCCTGCAGACAGTACAGTCATACACATTACAAAAAAAAAAAAAAAAAAAAGAATACCCTCCCTTAAATTCATTCATTCCTCTATTATTACCTTGTAGCTACCTAGTCAGGATATTTTCATTAAGCACAGCAACAGTCTCATCATCTGCCTGCACAATTGTTTACAGTCAGATCCCCATCACCTACTAAATTACGCACAGCACTGCTTGGTTTTTCACTTAACACAATAATTTGGTACAGAACCACTGTTCTGCTAAACCTCCTCAGTATCCTGAGGTTACACAAGTGGAAGCACACTTCATGTAAATGTTTTCCTCATCTGCTAAAAGGAGCTTTCTCCAGAGGGTTAGCATCAAGAATATGCAAAAAACTCAAAACACAAAACAAACAACAGTGACCCTACACTCCAGCATTCTCTCTGCCTGTAACTCTTTCTATTCTGCTCTTCTTCTTGTTAAGTACTCCCCTTACGTGCCTTCCAATCTGGCATCACTCTGTCTTCCTCTGTCATAGCTCTTGGTCAAGAGCCATGCATGCCCTGCCTGTAATACAAATTGTGTTTTTAGGTCAGCATGCACTTTGTTCTTTTTCGTTGTTGTTCTTTTTGTTGTTATGTTTTTTCCTTTCTTCTTTGTTTTTTAAAGACCTGGTCTCTCTGTAGTCCCACCTGACTTGGAATTCACCGTGTAGATCCAGGCTGGCCTTGATCTCACAGAAATCTACCTGAGTCACCTCCTTGGGATGGCTACAATACAGGGTGTGTCTTTTACAACATAGCACTATTATTTTCATACTATTTTGATTCTTCAGCTTATTATATAAAGTGACTTTTCATTATGGAAAATTTGGAAAATGGACATAAAAAAACAGGACAATAAAAATCACTCATAATCCTCCCCATCCAGAAACAATTCCAAAGCCTTGTGACTCCTCTCCTTCTATAAGAATAACAAATCCTCAGATGTTCTCTAATGTGGATTTAATGTAATACTAGCACACCAATTATTACAAACAAAGGAACAAAAATGAATAGATGCTTTGCCACAGAATAATCTTCTATCTACCTGTCAGTCATTCTCTTATAGAAGATTGCAGCTATGTAATTTTTCATCTTTTATACTATGTAAATTTCCTTCAACCTCTGGGCCCTCATGTGTAATGTTTTGTACTAAAGACATAAATATGCTATAGAAAATGTACTGCATGAGAACTGATGCTACTTAAGTAGGTAACTGCAAAAGTCAGTGACAGTTCCTAATTAGTCAGAGAATAGAGAAACAAAATGTTCCACTTTAATAAAGCTTAGAATTTCATGATTTTTCTATAAATAAATCCTTTTGATGCACTAGCTTCATGTGCATGGAACTTGCAGAATGACAACTTTATTGCCTGCCCACTCGCCCACTGTGATTGGTGAGGGTTAGCAGGTAATCAAAGCCCACAGCTACTTCTTTGTGGAGATAATTCTAGCTCTGATTAACCTGACAATCACATTCCAAATTAAGTATTCTACAGGACAAGAAGGACATTCGACAATGGCTGGAAACCAAAGTGACTAATGAGTATCGTAAAGACCAGGGTATTCACCGTTAATAACTTCAAATATTCTTACATAGCAGGGCACCTCCCTTTCCATAAGACAAGAAAGAAAGCTTATCATTTTCATTCATAGAAAGAAGGGTACATTAGAATCCACCTCAGATTTCTTCATATAAGCAGGATGCTGTCAAAGGGCTAGTCTTTGGCTTCAGTGAAAAATGTTAAATGTTGTCAGCTCCAAGGATACTTAGTCATAAGCATCCATGTCAGCAGATCTTAGTGAATTGGGGCTGCATCTATGTAAGGATTTATGTTGTTTTCACATAAATTAAGATACCTTTCTTTTTTTATTAAAAATATCTTTTTTGTTATTTTACATGCATGAGTATATTGACTGCATGCATTTAAATTTTATTTATTTATTTATTTATTTATTTTTATGTGTATGAATGTACTGTCTGCATTTAGGTTTGTGCACCCATGTCCTGCAATGCCACGGAGGTCAGAAGAGTGCGTCAGATTCCCCTGGAACTGGAGTTAAAGACGGTTCTCAGCCACCATGTGGGTGCTGGGGATTGAACCTGGGTCCTCTGCAAGAGCATTCAGAGCTCTTAACTGCTAGGCCATGTCTCTAGCCCCTTAAAATACCTTTCTTGACACTGTCTATTGACACTGATGTGTCCTTCCAAATGAAATCCTGGAGGTAGATTTTTTCCATATAAAAGTTTTCATTTGCCTGCATAGATCTTATGATAACTAGAGATAGGCTGTTTAAGTTAGAATGAATTGCATCTGTGGGATAAAGAGTCTTTGTGTCGCATTTGGGTCAATCACATCCCTGAAACAGTGTATTAAATCTAATGTTATAAATCTTTGTGCATTGTCCGGGGTAGGGACCTAAAGATTGTCATTTCATCACAAAGTTTGTAAACCTCAAATATATAAAAGCCCCTTTTTTACACTAAATACAAAATTGATTACCTTTGCTTCCATATTTATGCAGGGATATTACAACAACTTTTTGGATAATTCTTTTAATATAATGTGATTAAACAAGAAGCAGAAAAAGTCCTTCCAGAAAACTCCACGAGTATTATACAATAATGCGAGTTCAAGATGAACCATTTATCAGATAATTACAGAAGCTTTTAGGAAGGATGACAGTGAGTGGAGAGATGTCATTATCCCACAGAAATGCCTTTATTTAGTGATTATGAGGATGATATTAGCAGGCCATTTAAAAAAGTTGTTAAAAAACAGCCAGTGGAATTCCTGGGTACTTTTCATGTTAGAGTGTCCAAGAGAAAGCTGCCCACTACACACAGTATGCTCCTGAGTAGGTCCCACAAGAAACCCCTGCTTGATTTTCAATATCAAGACGGACTGTTCTTACCCTGCCTGAGTGATTCTTTCCCTTTGTATTGATTTATGGACATTGTGAACTGTGCAAACCTAGCAGTTCTCCAGCATTGTAAGTTTCAGAGGCATTGTGACTGATTTTTATCATGAATATTAAAGTAATGAAGCTTGCCAATCCTGTATTTAGGAAATAAATTAGAGAAGAGTCAAAGACATCTTATAACAATGTCAGCCATTTCAATCCTCATATGCTTTCTCTTTGAGTGGCAGAGGGGTAAAATAACAATTGGCAAACTGACTGCAATTGGGTTCTGTGGCGTTGTGGATAGACCAAAGATAATCTGTTCTAGAAAGCGAGACATAGGAACTATTGGAACTTGTCACTGAATTTTATCAGGTTCTCCATTCTTCTAGCCACGTAAATGACCTCTCCAAACTCCATGATGCACAGGACAAAAATTATATATATATATAGTATATATATATATATAGTATATATATATATATATATAAAAATATAGTATATGTTATATATATATAACATATACTATATTTTGCATATATTATATATTACCTGTACATTATACATTATGTATCTTTTATTTATTATTATTATTTTTTGAGACAGGGTCTCCCTTTAAGTCAGCTGGCCTGGAGCTTACTCTGTAGACCAGGCTGGCCTTGAACTCATAGAGATCCGCCTGCCTCTGCCTCCTGAGAGCTAGGATTAAAGGCGTGCGCCACCATGCCTGGCACATTATGTATCTTTGTAGATTACTCAATTTCAGCCATTACTCAATTTCATCTGGGCGTGGTAGCGCATGCCTTTAATCCCAGCACTCAGGAAGCAGAGGCAGGTGGATCTCTGTGAGTTCAAGGCCAGCCTGTTCTACATAGTGAGCTCCAGGCCAGCTGGGACAAAAAGACAGACCCTGTCTCAAAAATACAAAAAAAAAAAAAAAATACTCAATTTCTTTCCAGAAAAAAATATGTAAATGGAAAATTATAATAAATATTTATTTTATTGGCTTTCTTGTCTCTAAATCAATGAATGAATTGGCTTCTCAGAGTTAATTACTTTCATCCTCAACATTATAGAACTTTGTCATTTCTGTGAATTCACAGAATCATACTGAGAAACAGTCTTCATCGATGAGAATTATTAACTAAAATTCAAGCAAAATGAGCTTAGAAAGAAACATGAACAAGAGTTTTTTCAGTTATGAAAAGTCCACAGTTTTCTTGTTTTGCTTTGATTTTGCTCCTTTTCATGTGGTATTTTTTAGGGCTTATTTTTCTCTGAATAGAGAAGCTGCTGAGAATGAAAGCAAGTTCAGGAAGCTTTTTTTTTTAGAGAAAGAAAGATAATTCTCTTTTTTTTAATTTTATTTATTTGTTTTATGTGTATGAATGTACTGTCTGCATGTAGGTTTGTGCACCTGTGTCGTGCAATGCCGTGGAGGTCAGAAGAGGGCGTCGGATTCCCCTGGAACTGGAGTTAAAGACGGTTCTCAGCTGCCATACGGGTGTTAGGGATCGAACCCAGGTCCTCTGCAAGAGCATTCGGAGCTCTTAACCACTAGGCCATCCAGCCCAGGAAGCTTTCTTAAGAAGACGTGGAGTGGGGAGGTGGTACCTGGCTCAGGAACATGCAAAGGCACTGATGAGGCAAGGGGACAGAGAGGAAATTCCAGGAAGAAATCACAAAGAAGGCCGAAGCAGCAGCCTTGAGAGAAGGAAGGTGGGACACAGGCTTCGAGAGTCACTTCGAAGGCTGGATGCGACTTCGGCAGTCCACATGCAAAGGCAGGAAGGTTTGAGTTTTTTTTTAAACAGATTTTAAATTGAATTTTTGCAATTTTGTTCCATATAATTTGACTGTATTTAGATCTCTTTTCTGATCTGCATCTCCTCTTATTGCCCTCCCTGTCAATTTAATGTGAAATAAGGCCTATAAAGTTTGATTTGTGTTCACACATATCCTTCAGTGTGGGTCCATCTTCAGAAGCCTGGTTAACCTACCAAGAATCTCATTCCTAAAAGAGACTGCCTCTGCCCCTCCCAGCAATTTCCTTAGGTGGGTTCATTTGAAATGCCAAATTGTTTCCCATGTGTCTTTCATTTTTCTTAACACTTTAAATATATGACCATATTTACTTCCCTCTCAAAATATGATGGAAAAATGGTATAAAGCTTTCCTGTTTTACAGATATAGAAATCTAAACACAGAAGATGTAAGTAACTTGCCTAAGGCCATGCGGGTGAGGGGTAATGGCCTCCACAACTAAATGAATTTGGCAGTCAGGTTTTGCAGTTTTCCTGTGACATATAATCCTTCTCCAATTGGATGCAAAATGGCCATGATTGCAATGTCATTTTGTAAATCTATTATCCAGTCACATGAGGCTTAGTTGTTCCTGATAAACCTCTTGTATCCCTGACCCAAATAGCATTGTGAAAGGAGGACCTAAAGAATAAAATCAAGTAGCATCTATTACTCTTTTCATTCCCTTCACCTCTTTGTCACTTTGTGTTTAACCACCTGCTCAAAAATAATAAGTTAAAAATATTTTTCTCATACCAGGCATAGTGGCACCTACCTTTAATCCCGGCAGTCAGGAGGCAGAGGTGGGCAGATCTTTATGTATTCAAGGCCAGACTGGTCTACATAGTGAGTGAATCTCAGGTCAGCAGGGGCTACAGGGAGGCCCTGTCTCAAATGGAAAAAAAAAAAAACTTTTCTCACTTTTGACCTTGAATGAGTCTTAGCTCAATCTTTGCTATGCCTAATTTGGTTTACAAGCCACATCCTGAATATTATTTGAAGGTAAATTTGCGGGACAGGCCTGCTGACAGGTCGGAGAGGACTGCTATACTTCACTAACTTCCTGACCCTTAAGAAAGTAGGGGGCAAAGGAGCATCACAGTGGCTTAGCACAGGTGAGGTGGTACTGGATTCTGCTGGCTCTAGGGAGCTTCCATGGTCTCCTGTTTGTCACGGGGCGGGGGGCTCCTTTGGGACGGAAGGATCAGGAGGCTGCAACTATCTACCAGCCCATTCCCAATTCACTTAGAATCTCTCTCATAGCTGCTTGACAAGGGGAGCTGGCTGCCTCCTTGCCACCCCCCTTATCACCTTAGTTCTCTAGGCCCACGATCTCACAGGCTCTCCCTGTTGGGGTCTCTGTGCTTTCAGAAGGGTGTCTGTACCAAATTCCACTTTAGACAACTCTGGGCCAGGTCTCGCTTTCTGCCCACATCTCCTCCATTAGAAACCACATTTTGACCATTACCCAATAAGAATTCAGTGACTTGCCAAATCACAGACTTCTGTTCTGCTGCCCCAGCTGGGCTCTGTCCCTGACATTTCTCTTACCAGAATCAGACAGCAGCATATCATGCAAGTGTCACAGGACACACACCAAACTCTCCTTGTGGTTTTCTTTCTTTGCGGTTCTTAGCCTCAGCCTTTAACGGCTGTGCTATCCCTCCAGCCCAGCCTTGTGGTTTTTCTTAAAATTCCTCTTTGGCTTGATACCAAGGAGATGTACTGGAGCTGTGACCTCCTCCTGGGCCTTATAATTAAAGTGATTTTCTATAAAAGCTTCCTGCCCAGGAGTCTTCAGAATACTAAACAATATTTACCAACACAAAATAAGAAAACATTCTACATAAACTAATTTTCTCACAGATCTGAGGTTAAATCTGATTAGGTTTGTGTAGTCTTTGTAAACTTACTTAACTTCTCTCTTGTATTTATAAATATGGATATTTTAAAAATTAAAAACATCTACAAAATATTTAACCTTGCAAAGAATAAGGAAACAGTAAGTGAAAATTATCATTGAAAAAAATCTGTTCCCCTCTCCCTCCCCCTCTCTCTCTCCTCTCTCTCTCTCTCTCTCTCTCTCTCTCTCTCTATATATATATATATATATATATATATATATATGTGTGTGTGTGTGTGTGTGTATGTGTGTCTGTGTGTGAATATAAGCACATGCACACAGATACACACATATATTGTATATACGTAAAGTATATATTTGGTTTTTTTGGAGACAGGGTCTCCCTGTAGCCTCAGCTGGCCTGGAACTCACGATGTGTACCAGGATGGCCTCCATCTCACAGAGATCTGCCTGCCTCTGCCTCCAAAGTGCTAGGATTAAGGATGTGTGTCACGGCTCCTGGATCTCTATAACTATTTTAAAGTATTTCTCTCCATAAGTGTAAATACCAAGTGGGTCACATCCATTAACACATAGTCATCAGAATATTAAGTGATTGGCTATGGATGGCGTTCAGGAGGATTGGAGGTAAGAACTACCTTGTGGCTTTTGCCTGTGGTTTCATATTGGAGCCACATTCATTAGCAATGAATTTCTCATGCACTTTTCCTCTGTTTTTGAGAATCTAAGACACAACCACATTCAGCAGCCACATTGGTAGACCTCAGAAAGACTGGTGTCTAGCTTACAAAAATGTCGATAAAGAACAGTGTGGTTTCTTGAAAGTCCTAGTTCTCTGTACCAGATTTTCCAATAAGAAAATATGTAGGAGTGATTGTAAAGGGTACAGGACAGCTATTCAAAAGAGTAAATATGTCAGCTATTAGTAGCATTTTGAGCAGATTTCTTTTGTATATATGTCCTCTATTTGTGTGTTGTTTCTGGTGATGATAATAATTTTTTACAGAGAATTTATACAAATGAGGCATTTTACTGTTTATTCTTTTTGGGATTTTGGATTTTGGGGAGAGCTGGATGAGACATGGTTTCAAGGAGCCCAGGCCAGTCTCAAATCCACTATATACTGAGGACAATTTAAACTCGGGATCCTCCTACTGCCCGCACAACACCCTACCCCAAGTGCTGGAATTATAGGTGTGCACTGCTGTGCCTAGCCTTAGCTCCTATTCTTAAGCAAAACAGAACTGTTTTAAAATATCTTTAAGTTTGAGGAGGATACTGAATTCAAATTTTAATCCATTTTTTTAAAGCTATCTGATTTGAAATTAATTTCTAAGTTCTTTCACCAATGTGGAAGATGCGTTCATATAGATCTCCCTGTTATATAGCCTTTTGGCAAGGACACAGTACTCCATGACAAGAGAGGATGAGAGGGAGGAGAGTAGAGAAGGGAAAATGGGAGAAGAAAAAGTCCATGAAGTAGGGAGCGTGGCATAGAACATGCCTTTGTTCTGAAGCAAGAGTTCACTGTCTTTCAAAATAGTAAACATATTTATTCAATAATGATATAGGAAAAAGTGAACACACTATATGCATCAAGAGGCTGGGGAGGTTTAATGATACTTAGTTATATGAAATACCCTCTTACTCCCATATATATTTGTTTTCAGTTTCTACTTCTTCTTTTTTTTTTTTTTTTGGTATTTTTGAGACAGGGTCTCCCTTTAGTCCAGCTGGCCTGGAGCTCGCTATGTAGATCAGGCTGGACTTAAACTCGCAGAGATCCATCTGCCTCTGCCTCTCAAGTGCTGGGATCAAAGTAGTGCATCACTGTGCCTGGCCAGTTTCTACTTCTTTGCCCATGTCTGAATCGAGGATTGCTAATGTGTAGAGTTATTGTCTTAAAACGAGTTGGTACAGTTTAGGTATCATCTGTGCCTTGATTAATTAGGCTGTGTACAGTAGAAAGTTTCCCACCTTGATAACCAAAGAATGATGGCAAAGACCACGATTACTGAGGAATCCCAACCAGTAGTAATGGATTTTATTTTCTTCACTTGATGTTAGATTACTCTGATCTCATAATGGTAAAACAGACCTATGATCTTTGTTGCTTTGAATAATCACTGATAGGACTTTTCAGAAGCATCAATAACAATTATAAGCACAATTCCATCTCTGCATAGATCTTTAGAATATGGAAATCAGTTTCTTATTAATAGAGTAACATATTTGGGGATAGGTAAGGAGGGGAAGGAAATAAAAAGTTTGCAGAAAAGGAAGACAGTAGATGATGATAACTTTTGCATGCTTCGCAATTCTATTTTCTGGAGTTGTTTATTCAGTTATGGTCCCCTTTGAAAAGGATGAGAAGGTAGGAGAATTTACGTGAATAAATATCATTATTAGAACAATACCCAAATACAAACTGAATCCTATTCCCTTATCAAACAAACAATATTAGCCCCCCTAAAACACACAAAAAGATACCATTATATGTACTGTGGCCCATATAGCCATGTCTAAATGTAAGTGCACACATGTGCATGTGCACCCCCATTCATACATACAAACACACACAGTCCTATGCTGCCTTTGTCTTCTTTCTGCATTATAAATTATGAATGTCTTTCTGAGTTGGCAACATAGTGATTTTCCTTCTTTATGGCTAAACCCAGTGGGGACAACCATAGTTAATACAAACCATAACTCAATTATACATCCTGCTTGAACAGAAATGTCATTTGATCTTATTTCACAATACAGGACTCATGAAGTCATTTGGCGCTTGTCAACACAGACATCTAACTGATCTAGCTTGTTAATAGGAGAAGGAAGATATTTTTAGAGCAAAAGAAAGAAAATTGAAGCTTCTCTTCCAGTCTGTGGTTATTGTAATTTATAGAGACAGAAACAAGGTTTAGCACTTCTGAAAAAGCATATAGTATTCTTTTAGTTGTGAGCTAGGATTTCACCAGACAATAATACCCTGACAAATGACCCCAGCTATGATGTAATACAATGCAAGGTCCTTGAGAAAAAAAAGGTACCGCGTCTCAGAATAATGACCTCCCCTGGGAATAAACCTAATCAGGGTTTATCTCTTTCTGACATGAAACCCAAGATATATACCTACACAGTTTAATTACCTAAATCTACAAGATTAAAGGGAACAACTGCATTTACCTTACAGAAAACTTCAGATTAAGAAAGGGATAACATGTTTAAGAGATGACATCCATGCTTTAAAACTCAAAAAGAAAGAATAAAGAAGATCTCCCATAAGAGAACATAAGTTTGTACTGTTTTTGAGTATATTTGAGTTTATTAGTTATCGCTCAGTGTATAAAGAAAATGGGTTCATGGTATTTGTGTTAATGCTGAAGTTCCTGAAGCTCTAAGAACCATTGAAGTTCCAACTCTAAACTGACATGGAACCACCTGAGGTAGCTAGCACAGCTAGAAGCTTCCAGAACTAATGATATTTATGCACACCTATGTTCACTTATAGAATAAGGTCTGCCTGGAAGGGGAGGTGTGATGCTTAATTTTATTTTTCCTTGTCCATATTGGAGGGATTCTTCACTTTGGAAACTGAGTTACAGGAAATATTCTTTCCTTTGGGATATGAACAAAAGGTCATGTATATCTGTCTTGTCCCTCTAAAAAGTGGTGTCTACAATGAAAAGGGAACTGACTTCCATTTCTTGAAGAAAGGCTCTTCATATCACTTTATATTTAGCTACCCATAAGTAGCAGCATAGACTAGAAGAATGATAAAGGGCTTTTGAAGAGAGAGAGAGAGAGAGAGAGAGAGAGAGAGAGAGAGAGAGAAAATCAACAACAGAAAGGCAAAGAGACACCCTCTTTTACTGCTTTCCTAAGAGACTTGCATTTGATTCCACATTTGGGACATGAACTAGAATCTGACAAATCATAATTTGGTGAAGGTGAAGGAGTGAAGTAGCTATTTCTGCCTCCCTCTTTCCCTCCTCGGATGTACCTGCCAGCCCACACTCAATAAGAGGGGGAGGAGGATTATTTTCTGCCTTTCTCCTTTCTAAAGCACAAAGAAAGAACAGTAGCTTCCTCAGGACTCAGTTAACACTTGGGAATTAATTAACACATCACATTTGTGGTTTACTAGCAGAGATTTGGGTTTAGAAGCTGTGGTCAACATGGCCCAAGGTTGGGTATCAATAATTCCAAAGTGCAAGACTCCCACACTAGGGAATCTTGCATAGCCACATGGTGGGAGGGGTAGTCCTGGAACTTCGAAATCCAAGGAAAAAAGTATCACCTAACTCATTCTGCATTTTTCCAGTTTTCCAGGGGCTCCTTGAAATGTTCTGGGGGAAAAGCAGCATCTATTGGTTATTAATACATTCATGAAATTGCAAGCAAAATGTGGTGGATATTTCTGCACTGAATTATAATTTAAAGCTAAGAAATTGGAATAGACTATTTGACCATGATCTTCAATTGTCTGCATTGGAGACTGTATTGTTGCAGTGATAGTTGGTGCCAGGATGGATAAACACAAAGTACTGAAGCTCAAAATTAATCTTTTCATTGTGTTGCAGAGGGATTTGAAACTGCTCAATTCATACCAAGTGTATTGTGTTTTGAGGCAAGCTTAATGGAGGATATCTCACAAAGGACCAAAGATTTGGGGTTGGGGTTGCATAAATCAGTCACAGCAACTCAGACTTACTAATGGAAGTGGATTAATGTTCAGGGAAGTAGAACACTGAAAATATATTGGTCTCAAGGGATACCTTTCAAGCCTCTGACTAATCCCGTAGAGGACAACTACTCCACTCTTCAGTATTTGTAGAACATCTGTTGGGCACAGAAGAGGGTGGCTTCGCCTGGGGAATACCACGTAAAAGGACCTAGTCAGAATTGTTTGGAGCGCTGTGGCCAAAGTCTCACTTTTCATACTGTTTCAAAAACTGAGGGGGACGAAGCTAACTTATGTTCATGCAGAGCTGGTCAAACCCCAAGAAGATTCCAGAACAGACTTGTTATCCCAATTTCAATACCCTCTAAAATTACCTAACCTCCCCTTCTCTGTGTTTTCATTTTTTAAAGTTTTTTTTTTTTTTTAGAATTTTTTTATTTTTATTTTATTTATTTATTTATGTGTGTGAATGTATTGTCTGCATGGAGGTTTGTGCACCCGTGTCGTGCAATGCTGCGGAGGTCAGAAGAGGGCGTCGGACTCCCCTGGAACTGGAGTTCTCCTGGAATTGGAGTTACAGACGGTTCTCAGCCGCCATGTGGGTGCTGGGGATCGAACCCGGGTCTTCTGCAAGAGCAGTCAGCGCTCTTAACCGCTAGGCCATCTCTCCAGCCCTGTGTTTTCATTTTTAATGGCTTCAGTTACCTGAGGTTAAGTGCTGTCTGAAATGATCAAATAGAAAGTTCCAGAACTAAGCAATTCATGTACTTTAAATTGTGCACTGTTCTGAGTATCCTGATGAAATCTCATTTCACTCCAGTCTCTCCTGTCTTGAATGAAAATCATCTCTTCTTCTTGTGTATCCACACCCTATATAATACCTGTCTGTTAATCACCCAGTAGCTGTTTTGTTATGAAACTGGCTGTTGTGAGAGGCTTGTATTCAAGTGACTTTTGCTTTGCTTATTTGGGTTAGGATGGGTTGGGTTTGGTATTTTGAGATAGAACTTGCCGTATGGTCTAGAGTTCAGGATTCTCCTTTGTCAGACTCCTGAGATTATAGGTGCATCATCACACTATATTGTTACAGTTAGCTGCTTTACTATTAGCTATCACTGGAAAATACATCTTTATGCTAAATAAATTAAACTTTACTACAGGCGTGTATGTGAAGGGAAACATACAACACATATAGGGCTCCTACAAGTGCTTTCAGGCACTCACTGAAGATGTTGGGATTCATTTATATTCCTTAAAAGTGAAGAACCTCTAAAGACAAAGAGGTAATTTTGGAGCTTTAGCTGTGGGCCAGACACCAAGTACTTTTAAAGTATCTTTGTTTAATGATGGGAACACTACCATGAAGACGAAGAAGAAATTGAGTCACAAGAGGAAAGCAGTGATTTATTATGACCACACAGCTCATGCAGGTGACAGAAGGACTCATCTCAGAAACCTTTATATCCTCTTAGTCCAGTACCATCAAGATCCTCAGCCAGAGGAGTCTGAGTACCCCAGAAAGGGCTGTGAGCACAGGAAAAACACACTAGAAACGGCTGCTCTATTGTCAGAAACAATGGGCACTCAGCCAGATACAGAGGAGCTAGAATGAAAGCAGAGCTGGAGGTGAGGCATGGCTTTATATGAGAACAGAAGAGAAGTGACTGGACTGGACACATCCACACCTAAAGCTTATGGAACCCAGTGGAAGAAGGGACAGAGAGAATACTAATGTGTCTTTCAACTTTCACCAATGAAGCTCCCTCATACAACAGAGAGCAACAAACACAACAGGCCCCACATCGTCAAAGTATAGAGAATAAGAGTCTGCAGAATGTGGGTCCTTGGACAGGGATCTCATTAAACTTCACCTAGTCAGGGCTCAGGCACCATTGTGGAAGAGGGGCAGGAAGATTGAAAGAGCCACAGAGGAGCTGCTTGACCACATCAATACGGAGTCTTATAGTCTCCTCAGACCTTGTGCATATGAACTTACGGCAATGGTGATGGACAACAACCATGCAAACACAGCAGACAAAAGCTCAGCATAGAACTGTGGAAATGGGAAGAAGGCTCCAATCTTAGCCGAAGAACTATTGGGTAGCTGATCATTGCTGGGTGAGGAAGAGCTGACCTTCTTCAAGGGAGTGATCTAAATAGACAAACTAGACCCCAGTGAACATCAGGGGATACTAACCTGACTTGATAGGCCTTAACATAAATGACAGAATGCATGAAATCCAGTGGTGCATGCTATGGGAGGGTGTTGATGAGGAAGGAGTACAGAGATGATTAAGATGTTGTATATGAGACACACAAAAATAAAAAAAAACAACTGGATTGAACAACCATATTTAGAGCCCGGCATTTCTCCAATTCTGGTGTCTTCTATGAATCCTTGGGGCAGAGAGTAGATTCTAAGTCTACAGGTCTGGGTGGCAGCCTGGGAGCCTGCATTTCTAGGAAGCTCCCAAGGGGTTGCTGATCCTGCTGGCCCATGGAGTCTCTTGGAGTTTCAAGGGTGATGATTGTCTAGACTGACTCCCAGCACTGTCCTTCATGTAGCTGCTGACAATTTTTGTTGCAGCACCTAATACGGTCAGTTTGGTTGACTAGTAAGAGAAGTGCTACTGGAAACTGGAGAGTGATCTTTGCAAAGTTATAATCAGTAGAATGCTCTGTGCCCCTGTTCGTCATCAGAGACTTTGGGATGGGGGCAGGCTGCTAAGACTGTGTATGGATCATCCCAATTTACACAGAGGGTTGATGACCTTAGACTGACACTGCTATTTAGAAATATGGAGGGAATTTTGTTGTAATGGTTACCAGGCAGTGGGAATCTTACAGAAGCTCTGTCCCTTCATACAAGAAAAAACCCACATGTGTGTAATATTCTAAGGTGTAAATAGAGCCTTCTCAAAGCGGGGTAGTGAAGCAAGGTGAAGAAGGCGGCGTTCAATCCTGCCAGGGCTCACAGAATTTGTTTGCAATGCAAATCCCAGCATGAGCAGCAATACACATCTATAAAAATAAAAGATGACTGTCATCGAAGTACAATTTGTAAATATTTAAACGCAAAATAATCAGGGCCTCCTGTCTGTTTTCGTCTCCCAGCGCATCTCTAATACCCAAACTCAACCCAGTTGCCCAATATTTTAAAATTGTAATTGTTTTATTATCTCGTAGTTAACAAGGCTTCACAAGCAATTAGAGAAATAAATTGGCCTAATGAATTAATTATTAAAATCCACCTCTGCCGTTCCTGCCTCACAATATTGAAAGTTCACCCTCTACTGAGCAGTGTACAGAGCTGGAAGGGGGTTTCTTCTCTGATGGATGCCAGGTGCTTTGGAACCTCAGTCTGATGGAACTCCTCCAGTTGTGCAGCACTGAAGTGAGATGCAAATATCTGGACTCTTTTTTTTTTTTTTTTTTTTTTTTGAGACAGGGTCTCCCCTTAGTCCCAGCTGGCCTGGAGCTCACTCTGTAGACCAGGCTGGCCTTGAACTCACAGAGATCCGCCTGCCTCTGCCTCCCGAGTGCTGGGATTAAAGGCGTGTGCTACCATACCTGGCAGTTATCTGGACTCTTTTAAGTATGTGTGTGTTCTAGTTTCCTTTCAATTGCTGTGACAAAACACTCTGCAAAACCAACTTGGGGAGTAAAGGGTTTATTCATCTTACATCTCCCACGTCACAGTTCATCACTTAGGGAGGCCAAGGTAGGAACTCAGGGCAGGAACCTCGAGGCAGGAGCTGAAGCACAGGCCATGGAGGAATGCTGCTTACTGGCTTGTTCCCCTGGCCCATGCTCAGCCTTTCTTATACAATACACCACAACCTGCCTAGGGTTGGCACCACCCACAATGGGTTGGACTCTCCCACATCCCTCAACAATCAAGACAATACTCCAAAGATGTGGCCACAGGCCAGTCCAATGGAGGCAATTCCCCAATTGAGGCTCCCTCAACCCAGGTTGTGTCAAGTTGACACTAAAGCTATCCAGCACAGTGTATAGTTTTAAAACTGAGAGATTTGATCATGGGATTTTAAACCAAAGAAACTAAAAGAAATAGCCTATTTGGACTAGTCTGAGTTGTGTTGGCATCACTAATATGCCAGTTGATGCAGATGTAAAGAAGGGACCCTACAGACAATCAGGCTGGATTAAGGACAGACATTCTGGAGCTCTTCAAGGAAGAAAGGCTGGAGCAGGGGGAGTCTGAGGCAAAGGCAGGATCTGCATCCTAGATCTGGGCAGGCGGTTTTACTGCTAGGTACTTCACTTCTTTGAACTTTGGTTCTCAGCTCTGTCAGATTTTCAACTCATTAGGATCCATCCGTTTGATTAGCTCTGTTCTATATCCACCAACACTGATTATAAATTTTTTTTTAAAGAAAACGATATAATGGAAAAAATATATCACGAAAGTATATTAAAAATAAAACCGGGGCTGGAGAGATGGCCTAGTGGTTAAGAGTGCCAACTGCTCTTGCAGAGGACCTGGGTTTGATCCCCAGCATCCACACAGTGGCTGAGGACCATCTGTAACTCCAATTCCAGGAGAACTCCCATTCCAGAGGCATCCAACACCCTCTTCTGACCTCTGCAGCATTGCATGACATAGGTGCACAAACCTACATGCAGACAGTACATTCATACACATAAAAAATAAATAAAAATTAAAAAATAAAAGAATCAAACCTGGGTTTAAAAAAAAAAAACCAAACCAGCTGTGTTTATATAAGACTTAATAGATGAGAATAAAAATTATTCCTAGATAAATAAACTTTGTACGTAAAGAAATTTAATTACACAACAAATGCATTCTCAGATGATATGAGGTATGGTCAGGCATGGCCTTACATTGAGCAAAAGAATTAAAATGCAAAAGTAGAATTTACCACCATAGTGAGAATTTTAGCATACATATTTATTCATCTGTACTTAATTTTAACTTAAAAGTGTCCTTAAAGTTAAAAGGACCTTTAGTAAGGGTGGTGGTTTGAATGAAATGTCCCCCATAGGCTTCAAGTATTCAGACATTTTGTCCCCAGTTTGGTGGCACTGTTTTGGGAGGTCTTAGAAGATGTGGCCAGGCTGGAGGAAGTATGTCACTGGGGGCGGGTTCAAAAAGCCTTGCCAGTCTCCAGTTACTCTTTCTGCTTCCTGTGCTGGCTTGAGGATGTGAACCTTGGTTTTCTGCTCCAGTTCCTGCCACCATGCCTCCTCCACATCCATACAATGGACTCTAATTCCCTGGAACCATCAACCGTAGGCTCAAATAAACTCTTCCTTTTTATTTTACTTTATTTTTTAAAAAAGAACCAAATGGGGCTGTGGGGATAGCGCAGCTGTTAAAGGCTGAGGCTAAGAACAGCAAAAAAACAAAAAAGCAAAAAAAAAAAAAAAAAGAACCAAATGACCTATCTGAAGTGCTGGGGATTGAACCCAGTGCCTTGTACCTGCTGAGCACACAACACTGTCTCTGAGCCTTCTCCTGATCCCTAAACAAGTTCTCAAAAAACAAAGTTATCAACTTTGGTAATGAAGATTGGCTGTCTAGACAGAGATTCTCAGTGAAGTTGTTCACTTATTCTATGTTTCCATCTCTGACATTAGAATTCTAGATATTTGCCTTCCAAATATTAGATGTGGGCCCTAAATACCAAGATAAGAATCACTGTAGATTGTGTTATTTTAATCATTAGCCAGAAGAATGAAAGAATTTTAAGTTTTGCTGTCTACAAAGACAGGGTCTTGTTTAACCCAGGCTGGTTCACTATGTAGCAGAGGATGACCCTAAACTCCTAATCCTTCTGACTCTATCTCCTAAGAATTGGAAATACAGGCATAAGCCACTATACCTTTTCATGAGAGAAAAGTTTTTGATACACTTATTATTTGTTTATGGGTGGGGGAAGTTTGAATCCATAGGACTTTTGGGCTATATCAGATTTTTTGAGAACAATTGAACTATTGTTTATTTAAAGCATCATCTTTTCTCAAAGAAAGATGGCAATTGAACTATTGTTTATTTAAAGCATCATCTTTTCTCTATGAAAGATGGCAACAATAAAGGTGTGGTGGTGCACGCCTTTAATCCCAGCACTTGGGAGGCAGAGGCAGGCGGATCTCTGTGAGTTCAAGACCAGCCTGGTCTACATATTGAGGTCTAGGCCAGCTGGGACTAAAGGGAGGCCCTGTCACAAAGAAAAAAAAATGGAGAGGCAGGGACACTGATGAAAAACTGAATATATAGATATTTAATGTATAGATATTTAAATCTGAATTCCCAGGAATCAAGTTTTTTGTATTATTTTTTTAAAGTATTTAAGTTGAAATTTACAATTTTCATACATTATAATTTGATGGCATTTAGATCCCGTTCTCCTGCCCAATTTAATGTACTCTATAATATATAATAAGGCCTATAGAGTCCAATTTATGTCCCCAAATGTCCTTAAGTATGGGTCTGTCCACTGAAGCCTTAGTAATCTACCAAGAGTCCCACCCTTGAAAGAGATTGTCTCTGCCCTGCCACAGCCATCTGTTGCCAGAATTTCCTTAGGTGAGGTTGGAGCTTCTTGCCTCATTCCTCAAATCTATGCTGGGACTTTTTTTTTCCTGGTTTGAGTTTACATGGGACTTGTAGATGATGTCACTGTTGCTGTGAGTTCATATCAGCCATCTGGAAAACTGTGTTCATCCATTTCTTCTGGCTCTCAAAATCTTTCTGACCCCTCTTCAGCAATGATCTCTGAGCCTTGGGAGGCAGAAGTTTGATACAAGTGTTCTATTGAGAGAGAAGAATTCTGAAGTCTCTTGTTCTCTGCACATTGACCAATTTTGAGTTTCTGTAGTAATCATTGGTCTGTTGCATAAGGAAACTTTTCTGGTGAGAGCTGAGAGATGCATTAATCTATGGGTATAACAACAAGTCATTAAGAGTCAGTTTAATACAACTATTTAGTAGAAAATTAGTAATAGCTTCTCCCCTATGATCTGTCACCTGTCAAGCCTATCACAACAGAAGCTTCTTAAAGTATATACATATACATCATAAATAGAGCTTAAAAGGAGTTACCCTATAACAGGGAGACATTGCCCTTTCTAGATATCCTAGACTAACCAAAAAAACCTCTCAATGCCAGGAATGAACTCTTGCTCTAGAAGCTGTTGACTAGGGGTACCATAGACCCTTAAACACTACTGGCTTTTGTCCCGGCTCTTGGTTCCACACCAAAGTGGATGGTGAGCCCTAGTGCTAAAGACACTACATAGATGAGCTGTAGAACAACTGGCCCTCTTCTGTGGGCATAAGAGTGGAGCTTGTTGTGGTGTAAATACCTTTTCTACTCTGTGGTATCCCCCATAGTAAAAACACCTGTGCAAAGACCAACAATAGCTTTTGTTTTCCCAATTGTCAAAGCAATTTGTGTTCACTGAAGAAAGAATAGTTAAAAATAAGACAGAAATTGCCACCTTTCTACCACTTAGAGGTGTGGTAACAGCACCAAGAGGGATTCCTCTTTCCTATTGAAGCACTACTTTCTAAGAATGAACTATTCATCAAGTTTACAGTCTGCTCATGTATCCTTGCATTCCCATTTAGTCTTACGGCTATTTTGTGTATAATATTTATAATGTTTATTATTTGAATCACTCCAATTCCATGAAATTTTTATAGTTATTTGTGTATAGGCACAGTTATTTTTTAATTATTGAATTTTGGTGCATTTCATAGAATAGATCCCAATCCTATTTAGACCTCTTTCCCTATAGACTGCATAGACCCTATAGTCTGCATTCCCTATAGACATATGGATTTCATTTCATGCATTTTGTCATATACATTTAAGGCCTTTCGGGTCAAGTTTTTGTTCCCCAATGTCCTTCAGTATGAGTCCATCCACTGGAGCCTGGTCAACCTAGTCAACCTATTAGGGATCATTCCTTTAAAGAAGACCAACCCCTTCACTGAGCAGTGATCAGTTGCCAACAGTTCCTCAGCTCAGGTTGGGCTTCTTGTCCATTTCCCCAGCTCTATGCTGGGTTTTTATCTGGTTTGAGTTTGCATGGGTCTTGTGCATGTTGTCGTCATGGATATAAGTTCATACAAACAAGTTTCCAGTCACCTGGAAACCCGTTTCCTTGTGGCTATGCACTACACCTGGCTCCTACAGTCTTTCTGCCTCCTTTTCCATACTGGTCTCTGAGCCTTGGGTGACAGAGTTAATATAGGAGTCCTAACACTCAGGCATGGTTATTTTCATCACACATATGTGTGATTTTGTGTGTGGGTATGTAAATTTGTGTGCAGATGCCCATAGAAGTCAGAGGCATTAGATCCTCCCAGAGCTGGAGTAACAGCTACTTGTGAGCCACCTTACGCGGGTCCTGGGACTTGGGTTCTCTGAAAGAGAAGTGCACTGTTGTGCTGGATAGCTTTAGTGTCAACTTGACACACCTGGGTTGAGGGAGCCTCAGTTGGGGAATTGGCTCCATTGGATTGGCCTGTGGCCACATCTGTGGAGTATTGTCTGATTGTCAAGCAGTGTGGGAGGACCCAGCCCACAATGAGTGGTGCCACCCTGGGCAGGTTGTTGTGTACCATAT
Source organism: Rhizomys pruinosus (assembly GCA_009823505.1). Lineage (NCBI taxonomy): Eukaryota > Metazoa > Chordata > Mammalia > Rodentia > Spalacidae > Rhizomys > Rhizomys pruinosus. The sequence continues at coordinate 316,846 of VZQC01007700.1, read as the reverse complement.
AAGAAGGCAGGCTGGACATGAACCAGGGGAGCAAGCCAGTGAACAGTATTCCTCCATGGCCTGTGCTTCAGCTCCTGCCTCCAGGTTCCTGCCCTGAGTGCCTGCCTTGGGATCCCTAAGTGATGAACTGTGACCCAGGAGATGTAAGCTGAATAAACCCTTTCCTCCCCAAGCTGGTGTCGGTCAGAGTGTTTTGTCACAGCAATGGAAGACAAACTAGAACAACGGTATTAGTAGGGAACCAGGCCTGTGATTATTTTATTAAGGCACATTTTTATGATAAATTGCTAGAATGAAGTGAGTATAAATTATTTTTGATATCTATTGACAAATCTGGTTTTGATTCCCAGCCCCCACATTGTGGCTAACGACCATCAGTAACTTCAGTTTCAAAGGATCCAACATCCTCTCCTGGTCTCCATGGGCCTTGCATGGCATGCGTGTACTTACATCATGCAGGCAATGCATTCATACACACACACACACACACACACACTCGCAAAAATAAAAATAATAATTTAAATTTTTTAATTAAAAATTTAAAAGTCTTAGTTTTCACTGCAGGGTAAGGGTCACAGGATGGGCAAGAGAAGGCCCAAGAAAGAAGCAGGAGAAGACACAGCATGTCACGGTCATTGATGAAGCTTTATGTGAAGAACACTCAAAGCTGAGTTGGAATGAGATTTTTGATGAGTCTGCCCTTTGAAAGGTCTACATATGACTTTTTTCTAACATAAACTGTGTGCTGGCAAACTGAACTGTCTGAAAATTAGGACTGTTCAGAAACACCCATTTACCTATTTTCTATTCTATATGTCTCGACTTCCTTTATTTCCTTAATTGATGAAATCAAAAACCTGTAGAATCAATCTGTGTTGCATACTACCATCTCTCTTAAGTTTAACTATCTAAAGAAATTCCATCTATATCTATCTATCCATCTAATCTGTTTTGTTTTTTTCTTTTCTTTTTTTTTTTTTTTGGTCTTTTAGAGACAGGGTCTCCCTGTAGCCCCAACTGTCCTGGAACTCACACTGTAGACCAGGCTGGTCTTGAACTCACAAAGATCTGCCTGCCTCTGCCTCCCAAGTGCTAGGATTAAAGGCGTACACCACCATGCCCGGCAATGTTTTCTATCACCTATCATATACCTATTTATTTATCTATCAGTTATCCATTAATCTATCCATCCATCTAATCTGTTACCTATCATCTATCATCTACTTGTCATTTATACACGAATCCATCATCTATCTAATCTATCATCTATCAAATGTCTACCATCTAATCCAACACATCTCAAAGTAGAGTTCACTGTGAAGTCCTAACCCATCTAATGAGTCAAGGTATTCGTGACCAGCAGGTAACTGTTCCCTTATATCTTTATGTTTTAAAAAAGTATTTTGTCATCCACATAGTTCCAAATATGACATTACTATGATTCGTTGTAATCATATGTACAAAAACTAGCTTGGGAAAAGCTAATTGCTAATCTATGCTAATCACAGTCTCTTAAATCTTTGGTTTGGATCCCATAAAAAATAACACTTTTAGCGGGGCGTGGTGGCACACGCCTTTAATCCTAGCACTCGGGAGGCAGAGACAAGAGGATCTTTGTGAGTTCAAGGCCAGCCTGGTCTACAGAGTGAGTTCCAGGACAGCTGGGGCTACAGGGAGACCCTGTCTCAAAAAGACCAAAAAGAAAAAAATACTTTTGACTTTAAAAGATTTGGGAGAGAACAAATTTTATGTGCAATTTTGTCTTCCAATGTATAAGAAGCTTTTCTTATTTCCCCAACACATCTCAAAGTAAAGTTCACTGCGAAGACTTGACCCATCTTTTCTTTCCTATTTGCTATTACATATACAAGCATTTTAAATAGATATAATTCAATAATCTAAACAATACTCATCCATTAATCCATTCATGAACTACTTGGTTTTCCTCTTTGTATTTAACATTATGTGCTATTTTAAAATAGTTACATATCGCCAAGATAATTAAGCACTGGAAATGTATGAATTTGCACATGTGTTACAACATCATCTTTCACATTCAGCCTCTGTATGTTTTGGGAAACAGACATTTGTTTGCAAAAACACTGTAGTATAGAAAGAAAAAAATAAGAATCTTTATGTTTTTGAAACCACAACAGCTGCTTTGAAAAATTATAGAAATAGTTAAGGATGGAATGATAATTGCTCAGCTTGTCATCTGATTGCTGGATTAAAAGCTCTAGATTTGTAATTATAACTTACATGCAAACAAATTCATAACTCTGAAAATATATGTTCTCCTAGCTATATTTTTTGATTTATTTACTTTTATTTTTATTCATATGAGTATTTTGCCTGCATGTATTTAAGGGCACCTATGTTGTGCAATGCCTACAGAGGCCAGAAGAGATGGTGACAGATCCCATGGAACTCCATGGAACTGGAGTTAAGGATGTTTGTTAGCTTCCATGTAGGTGCTGGGAACCAAATCCTGGTCCACTGCAAGAGCAGCCAGTGCTCTTAACCACTAAATCATCTCTCTAGCCCTGTGGCCATATATATTTAACAGCAGTATTTGTTGTGGGATTGTGATGTATATTTTAACCCTTCTAAAGATTAAATTCATGGGTATTATTAGAGAAAAAGTAAACCAGTGATTTATTTAAAAACATTCATTGCTTAGCTGGGTGTGGTGGTATACTCCTTTAATCCCAGAACTGGGGAGGCAGAGGCAGGTGGATTCCTGTTGAGTTCAAGGCCAGCCTGGCCTGCATAGCAAGTTTCAGACCAGCTGGGGCTACAGGGAGACCCTGTATCAAAAAAGACCAAAAAATTTTTCATTGCTTTACTAAGTAGTATTCTGTAAAGGGTCATTTTCTAGTATTGTGGTATATTAAAATGGGAATAATTTTACTCTTTAAAAGAGCTATTTTATTTTTGTTTTGTTTATACGTCTGTGTTTCTGTGTATTCGTGCACACAGAATCTGCAGAGGAGGGCATCAGAGCCCCTTGGAGCTGCAGTCACACATGTTTATGAGCTGGGAAATGAACTCTGGTCCTCTTCAAGAGTGGCACATGCTCTAACCACTGAGCAATCTCTTTAGCCTGTAATTATACTCTTAAAAAATTTAAGGGTAGGATGTAGTGTTCTCTATAGTAGAGTACCACATGTCTACAAGGCTCTGAGTTCTTTTCTAAGCACTGCAAACATCAACCTGAAAAGACAGAAATCCAAAGACTGAATTGTTTTAAATTGACACTAGCCATATTTCTGTTTTATAAAAGGATAAATCTCTATATTGTATTACATAAATATACAGAATATGTGGAGTGAATGATGTCTTCTAGGGGTCCTTGGAGTACTGTAATCTCATCCCATCTGTACTACTAACCCTTGATCAATGCCTAATGCTTATTTCTGTATACTTTAATAGACTGCAGTGACAGTCAGAGGGAGTGTGGAGGTTAAGATCTGCAGTGAGGCGTAGTGGTGAAATGTGTAGCTAACTTCAAGTTTCTTTGTTGATACAGTAAGAAACCAGTCCGCTGCCACATCACACTGGAGGGAACAACTTGAAGGTAAAGCAGGGAGGCTGAGAATAGTTGCACAGACACTGAAGTGCTGGGCACTAGAGAAGGGCTTGCACTGTGGTTGGTATTGAGTTGAGTTGTTTTGAGACTTTATATTCCTAAAGATGCACTCAAGGATTTCCAAGCGTTGGAAACACAAAAGTTGTGCATCATCTTTGAAGTTAAGGTGTGGAGGGAGCCCCGTGGTATCTAGGTTGAAGTTGGAATGAATCTTCACAATGTGGACTCTTGCCTCAGGATTTTTACTTGCCAGATGTGCATGCAAGTTCCTGAGCTGACATTCAGGCTGAGTTGGTAGATATGAGGGAGGTCTAAGCAATTGCCATCTAATAATTTCAGGCACGGCTGATGTTGCTAGTCCTAGGACCACCCGACCTAAACAGAAACATGTGGCAGAAACAGGTGGAGTGTATTCAGGGTATGGAGGTCTCTGAGAAACTTTGAAGGAGGTTTGTAAGCATGAGGAAGGTATTGTCATTCCCAAGAAAGAGAAAAGCTTCAGCTGTCAGGACGGTTTAGAAGGGAGAAGACCAGGGAAGTGTTCAGGCTGTAACAGGGGGAAGCAGAGGCCTGGTTTCTAATTCTGAGAATGAGAAGGAATGGACGAGATAGAAGAGACATCACAAGAGTCCATCCTCATGAACTGTACCTGATACAATGTGTGGTAGGAGAGAAAAAGAGAAATTAAAGCTTTCTTTCAGATTCAAAGTCCGAGTGGTGGGAAAATCGGTGCTGATGTTAGAGGACCAGGCTGGAGAAAGAGAAGTGTACTTATGTGAAAGGAGGGAGCCTTCATGCATGGAAGTGCTAAAAGTGGAGGTTAGGAATGCAGACAGGGTGCTCAAATGATGTCTATCTTGGAGGTGGATATTAGAGTCTTGAGGGATTTCTAAAAAGAGTGCATAGGGAGAAATGGACCAAACTGAGAAGACTATGAAGTTAATGGATGGGAGATTCATAGTGGAAGCCCCTGTTAGTTCTGGAAAATGTCATGGAATCTAAGGCTAAGCAATTAAGATGACTTTTGGCTTGACAATTAGCCAATGGGCATCTTTCAGAGAATGTCACTGAAAGAGCGTCACGGGCAGGTGTCAGGGATTGAGGCATGAGTGGGAAGGTTACAAAGTGGATGTTACTGAGTGTACAAGCTACTTTTGCATTGCTATGACAAACTACTGGACAGGAAAATAATAAAGGAAGGATTTATTTTGGCTCATAGTTCTGGAGAGTTTAAGTCATGGCAGCCAGAGAAATAGGTGATAGCCATTCTCATCAGAGAGGATCAGGAAGCAGATAGCCTGCATCTAGAGCCAAGCACCAGGTATAGCCTTTGAAATCTCAACCCTAGAGACCTATTTCCGCCAGGTAGGCCCTTCCTTATACAGACACCACAACCTTCCAAAATAGCAGCCTCAGCTTCAAACAACACATCCCAACCGTGAACCTGTGGGGGACATCATCAGATTCAATCCACGAGACTCAGAACTGGAGAGGGTTGTTTGAGACTTGGGGAATGTGATATAGCATTGAAAACTACACACGAGTTTTACATTTCCAGAAAAATAAGATAAAGCCCGTCAGTGAGTTGAAGTACTACACCCTTAAGCAAACCCGATTATTTAAGAAGAGATTTATTTTAAAGGAAAGTGGAAGTGTTTTGGCATCTAAAAAAGCATTGTTAAATACATTCTATACAATGTGTTAACTGATGAATTCCAAGCGTGATGTTTTTGAGAGCACAGATGAGTCATTTCCTTTGTGCGGAGAATTTCTAACTAACCAACAAGATACCTTGCTAGGTTTGTGCTCAAAACTTTACTAAAAAATCTTAAAAAGTCAAATCCCAGCCTATGTATAATCCAAAAGTAAAAATTCACTTTCAATGAGAGAAAAAGAGAGGTGAGAGTCTGAGCATTGTATAAAGTAATGAACACTATAATTGTCTGATTTTTCTAGCAATTACATTTCTGAATAAACTTGCATGAACTAATTCTTGATCATATTTGGAGTTTTTATTTTCATACATGTGAGGTACTAGTAGGCTCAATTTCTGTCCACAGGCAATATTAGATAAAATGATAATTAATAAAATTCTTAGATGGAATTATTTTTATAGCAAAGATTTATTCTATAATGGTACCAAACATCTTCTTCTAAATAAATTGAATTTTTATGAATTGTACCCTTTTAATTAATCAAAGTTAACTATGATCCTTTATCATTCTTCTTAGAACATGGCCTGGGACAGTCCAAGCAAAACAGAATACACTGGAAAAAAGGGGAATTTATCAAAGAGTTTTCAAAACCATATAGCCTAAGTCAACACTAAAAGACATCCTAGAAATCACTACGTTGTGAGTTGGGGGTCTTTCACCTAAATACATGGATAACCAGACATCTGGTCTGCAGATAGGTCATCTCACTCCAATAAGACTGGCTAAGATCAAGAAAACAAAAGACACCAAATGCTGGAGAGGTTGTGGGGAAAGGGGAACACTCATCCACTGCTGGTAGGAATGTAAATTCCTACAACAACTATGAAAAGCAGTGTGGAGAACCCTTAAAAATCTCGAAATGAGCCTACCACCTGACCCAATCATACAACTCCTGGGTATATACCCACAAGGCTCATCCTACTGCAAAGATACATGCACATCTATGTTTATTGCAGCTCTCTTCACAATAGTGAAGAGTTAGAACCAACCCAAGTATCCCTCAACTGACAAGTGGATAGAGAAAATGTGGTACATCTACACAATGGAGTTCTATACAGCGGTAGAGAAAGATGACATCATGAACTTTGCAGGTGAGTGGATGGAACTCGAAGCCATTATGCTAAGTGAGGTAACACAGTCCCCAAGAAACAAACGGGGAATGGTTTCCCTCATTTATGGATGCTAGTACCAAATCCCCAGTTGAAAGGCAAGCTGAGCAATGTTATTGTTACATATTTTTTAATCTGAAAAGAATTGGATCTCTTAATGGGCTCTAGAGTTAACTTACCACTTATTTTCAGACATTGTAATTACCATATATGGGTGGAAGGTATGTATTCTTATTTTAGAGAAATATAAAATTAAAGGGAAAATATGAATTCCTAAACATATTATGGAATTAACATACAGTTTATTTTTAGGGTCATAATTTTGGTACATATGTGACATTTATATAGGCATATTTTGGAGCAATACAAATGGGAGGAAACAACAACAATATAAGGACTGAGTCAAAGAATTGACTGATACACTTAAATTCTGCCCCAAACAGTAAACCTCTCCAGAGGAAAACTTTAAAAAGACTAAGAGAAAGATGCAGGACATGTATGGCAGAATGCATGAACTGGGGTGGGGTGGGGGGCAGGGAAAGGGGAAAAATCTCTAAATTGGACTGAAAAATATGTGAAATACACAAAACATCAATAAAATATTTTATTAAAAAATAAAATTTACTATGCACAACCAAAGAAAAAAGCATTTGGTTTAAACTGAAAAGATAAAAGAATCTACAACCAGCCCCAGATGGGTAGGGATAATATGTTGCAGATAGCATTAGGCCCTTTGTTAGAGAAAGAAAGCACTTTGCATTTAGTCATACAAAGGTCAGACAATGTATCAACCAGCACTGCCCCATCTTTTCCTCTGGGTGGTATCAGTGACTACAGGAAAAAAAACAAAACAAAACAAAACAAAACAAAAAAAAAAACCTTAAAGCCTCTGTGAAGAAAACAATTGATAACTTATTCTTTTTCTTGGAGATTTTTCTTTCTACAGATGAGAACAGAGATTCTCAAGGGATGGAAAGTCATTGTACTCTGCAAGGACCCTTGCTAGTCTCTGGAAAGGGCTGCTACTGGCATGGCATATTCTGCTACTGGCATGGCATATTCAGCGGTAGAGATACTGCTTAACTACCAACAAAGCACAAGACAGCCCCTAGCTTCGCTTCAAGTGTCATTAGTGCCTAAGCTGAGAAACACTGGGCTACCCATAGTAGAGGAATTTAGAAAAGGAATGTAGTTGCCTTGCTGATGTTCTTTAGGAATGAGCAACCATTCATGATTTTCCTTTTCCTCTGTATTAAAACACATTTTACTGTTAGGACCAAAAGATGTTGGGTTGGGGTATACCTCTGTTGTAGAACAGGGCCTGACAGATTCCAAGTGTAAGACGTGGAGTTCAAGGTGAAGATGTTCAAGAGTGTCATGGTTCAGGCACTTGCTCATCATCTTTAATTTCCTGTTCTTCCTTCCAGTAGGTCCAGTCTACTTTGGGATGTTTCCCACCGTGTCCATCATTTGCCTCCTCCCCTTCCCAATGAGGAGTGGTTAATGATGCAAGACAGAAGGGTAGGAGGGAGATATGATGACACCACACTTAATCCTTTGAGGTCTTATGGCCTGAAGGTACCAGAGCTCTGTAAATTACTGAGCACCATGAATCTATTCACACCTATAACACTCAAGGAAGAGAGCACAGAGAAGTGTCACAAGAATATGGAGAAACAGAAGCAAGGCCCACCAGTAGAGTAAAATAGTACCACATGGCAGTAGACTGCAATTTAATACACTCGCTTAGGAAGGTGCACTAACATTAATTTGGGCAGCCTATTTTGATAGCTATGTCCCACCTTCTTGTAGCATGCTACATGTCTCTGCCTTTCATACATGAGTCTTCATGTTTTTTTTTTTTTTTTTACACTTTGTCATCCAAGAGTAGAGAATGAAAACAGAAAAGTAAAACTAAAAGCTTTGGTCACTTTCAAAGTTCTTCCTCATGTAATAAAGTGATCTTGAGAGCCAAGAGGCTTTGCCCCGGGAAGACCTAACATTGTGTGAGGCTGGTAATTAATCCTTTGCTAAGTTTCAAATATTATATTCCATCAATTCCAAGATGCTTGTTGTAAGAAGCATCGAAACATTTAAAGGGTTCAGAGCGCATCTGATAATTGAAACGACAAAAAGCACTGTGTCATAGTTTAATTTGCTTTCTGTCCTTCACTGGCAGTTAAAGTAATGGTACAGTCTATATTTGATGGCATTTTAGATTTAGTGAAATAAAATTAAATGTTCTCTGAGTTTCTAGAGTCACTCTGATTAAACAGGTCACCTCTAATTGCTCCTCTTTTGATACTGGTATATACATCACCTTTCTCTTCTTAAAATTGTTCCTGTTCAGTTTCTATTTTAGCTTAATTATACATTCCATTTTACTTGCATATAAAAATGATTAATTTTGTGTGTAGCTTTTTATTCCTGGGATTGTCCCTTTTTCTTTCACATTATCATGGATTGCTAATGACGACTACAATGTAAAAGATCTAAATACATTTATTTATCTTAATAACCTGATGTGTCGGAGAAAAGGAGCACAAGAAGAATCTATTCAGAATCTTTGGCATTAAGAAGGTTTTATAAGTTTTAATATGGTTACTCTGATTAATTTGATATGTAACTCAATTTACATATTTAAAATATTTTATTAGCACTGCTTTTTTAATTAATTAATTATTTATTTTTAATTAATTTATTTTCTTATGTGTATGAATGTACTGTCTGCATGTAGGTTTGTGCACCCGTGTCGTGCAATGCTGTGGCGGTCAGAAGAGGGCATCAGATTCCCCTGGAACTGGAGTTAAAGATGGTTCTCAGCCACCATGTGGGTGCTGGGGATCGAACCCAGGTCCTCTACAAGAGCAGTCAGTTCTCTTAACCGCTAGGCCATCTCTCCAGCCCAGCACTGCTTTTTTTAAAAAGAAGTAACATGACTACACTGAAAGACTTTGTATGGGATGGAGAATTTGGAAAGTGAATGAGTGATAAACACACAGTATAGGAAGAGTGATAAAGTTTGCATTATTGTTGAAGGTTGGAAGTACAGTTTTGTCAGTAAACAATATTTTTTTGGTCTTTTTGAGACAGGGTCTCTCTGTAGCCCCAGCTGTCCTGGAGCTCATTATGTGGACCAGGCTGGCCTTGAACTCACAGAGATCTACCTGCCTCTTCCTCTTAAGTGCTGGGATTAAAGGCATGTGCCACCAAGCCTGGCATCAGTAAACTATATTCAAAAATTATAAAAGACATAGAATTTCAAATTTATATTCTAAGATGTAATTACATAGTTTTAATTTTGAAATGGCAAAAACAAAAACTCCATTTTACTCTAGCTGGCTTCTGCTTTACCCTGTGTTTTATCCAGCCATTCCCACCATAGCCAGCCAGGCTAACTGTCTCTTGCATGTAGTTTCAGGGAGTGCACTGATTCTATGATACTGGAAAACTTACAAGTAGTCAAGTAGCATATCCAGATAGCATGTCCTCCTTCCCAGCTATACCTGCATCTCCATGGAGGTATAGCTGTTTCTATAGTTCTGAGAAACATGTTTTTTTTCCTAACCAAAACTTGGTTAGTTGAAAACCTCTCTGTAAATTGACCTGCCCCTGGTCTGGTGTGACTATGGTGAGCTGATGTAACTATGGCTATTGGCTTTGGCCATGGCATGATGTAACTGTGGTTTCAAGCTTTATAAACCCTGCCCTGCTTCTCATCAGGGTTAAGAGTTATTTGGGAATTTAGCCCCTCTCTGACCACCAGCTACTGATAAAGGACTTCTAATTTACTCATCACTATGTGGCATTACTCTGTGCACCTTGCTCAGTAGTATTACAGTTTGAAGACTATATTGGTTTAATTTTTACAATACTTAATATATATTTTTAAGCTTCCCAGACTGTGACCTTTAAAAACTATTTTATTTAGTATGTTTATTTTTTATGTGTATGAGTATATTGCCTATGTGTATGTAAGTGCACCTGTGCCATGCAGTGCCCACAGAGGTCAGAAGAGGGCATCAGATCCCCTGGAACTAGAGTTATCTACTGTTGATAGCCACTATGTGGGTACTGGGAATGGAACCTCGTCCTCTGCAAGAGTATCCAGTGCTTGTAACTGCTGACCCCTCTCTCCAGACCCAGACTCTGATTTTTATCTCTAGAAGTTCAATTAGGGCCCGGGTGAAGGCACACTGGGGCTGTGGAAGAGTAACAGAAAAATAATGAAAACCTCTTGGTGTCTGGTAATAGGAGAGGTCTAATATCAACGCCTGGATACCCTGGATACCCTGGGAAGAGGGAGGCCAGTTCCAGAAAATTAGTCCTCCCAAGACCCAGAATCTGCAAATAACGGAGGCCTCCCCTATCCCTAGCACAAAAAGCCAAGCCTCTGCCATGCACAAACCGGGCCTCCTGCAATCCTGTGTACTTGAATCTGGTGGGGCCCCAAATAATGGTTAAAGTAATGCTTAAACGACTGCAACTGCCAGTAATCTGGTCATTTCTCAGGAGCTAATTCCTGATCCATGTAAGTGAAGAGACTGATTTACACTGTGAAAGGGAGTCCTATTCTAGGGTCTTAGGGAAGAATGGCGCAGAGATGCTTCTTTGCTCAATAAAGCTTTATTAAGTAGTTCTGACTTGCAGGCAGTTTTTCTTGCTTTTTACCTCAAGTTTCTTTAGCTTAATTTAGCCTCATTAATTCCAACCAAATCACCAGATGATCTCTGAGATGCCTTAACATCGCATGGTTGTGCTAAACGCTTCCTGCCTGAACTTCCACAGATTTCTTAGTTCCTCTTCACAATTAATTCCTCCTCCTGCCGTCCCACCCTGGCATAGCTGTCAGCAGAGCAATGAGCAGCTTCTGTTCTTTTTTATTTTTATCCCGATGCGTGAACCTTTATCATCCTTGCCATGGCCCCCTCTGAACTTGCTCTAGATGGCTGAGCTATATACAAGGTTGCGAGGTGGGCGAAGTGCTGATGACCACACTTACAGCATTACCACTGCGGAGTGGACAGTGGGTCACCTGGCCTCTGTTCACCTTCTCACTAATGTTACCTATACAGTTAAGATTATGTTCCTGAATTCATTTATACTAAGCTTTCAAATCTTTCCTATAGTCTCCTGGCTGGACTTGCATCGATATATTCACAGGCTGTAAATCTCTGACCCAATTACTTAATCAATACAAATTACTGATTTGAGAAACACTGACATACATATTTTTAGATTTATTGCCTTGAATACAAAAATCAAAGGTCAGAAAGAACATCTGTACATAATAACTGTACAGTTTGTACAGTTGCTTCAACCTATTTAAAAATATGCTCAAAAACATATTGACACATTTGCCACTTAGACACTGAAAGCCAGAAGAGTTCTTGGGACGTTAATTAGTCTGATAGACTTGAACTTTTTAAACTGAATATTTTCTTTTTTTTTTTTTTTTTACATGTTTTCTAACTTTATTTCACTTGTCAAAAGAATATGGGTGTCTTACCTAGATTATTTTTAAAAACACTTATTATTTTTTTTAGTTTAATTTTTATTGATGCTTTGTGCATTTAGTACATTTCCAAATTCAGGCAGGCATATTTCCTTTCCCTTCCCCCCCACCCCCACCCCATCCCAGATCATGTAAACTGAATATTTTCTAGAAAGATCAGCTCACCATCTTTGCTATGAAGTACTTTGCTATGGTTCTTCCTAATGGACTACCTGCATCAGCACTAGGAGTCACTATTCTGTCTTTAAGAGCGTCGTGTGTGTGGGGGGGGGCTGGAGACATGGCCTAGCGGTTGAGAGCACCGACTGCTCTTGCAGAGGACCTGGGCTCGATCCTCAGCACCCACATGGCCGCTGAGAACCCGTCTGAAACTCCAATTCCAGGAGAACTCCAGTTCCAGGGGAATCCGACGCCCTCTTCTGACCTCCGCATCATTGCACGACACGGGTGCACAAACCTGCATGCAGACAGTACATTCATACACATACAAAAAAAGAGAGCAGGGGTTGGGGAATGGTATGAGACACATCATTTACTTTAACTGGAGGCTAGAGAAAAGTTTATAATAGGCAGAAAATACCAGAAGGATAAAATTAGTCTCCTTGTATGCCGTGCCCACTCACTTTTCCACTTCTTGGGTTGTAGCTTTTTGGTGAAATGCCCAGACTTTGATTTTTTTTTTTCTCTTGCACATATGGAATGATAATCCCTGGATTTAAAAAATTAACTCCAAGGATTTATATCCCCTGAACTCTTTCTAAACATCATCAGGTCACAGAAGTTATGGAGCTTAAGAGTTTTCCTGGCCTCCTATTGCTTTGCTATTGTTCTTTATCCTTTCCCATGGGGGTAATGGAAAGAACATGCTTGTGTTTGAGGTAAGAACTCCTGCATGTTGTAATTTATTTTAGCCTCCATGTTTTCATCAATAAAACAGAATAGAATGAGAAAAAAAGAATAATTTTAAAAAAAAATAGTTACAAAATTAATGAAAAATTAACATGTTAAAAAATAAAAAAAGGAATTATATATATATATTATATATATATTATATATATATATATAACATAATATCAATATATGTATGTATGTATGTGCCAGAATAATAAAGAAGAGCAAGATATTGAGAGGGAGTGGAGGACGTGGGAAGACTTGGTGGGGGGACATGGGGTGGGGGGACATGGGAGGACTTGGTGGGGGGATCTATGGGGAGACTTATTGGTGGGGGGACATGGGAGGACTTGGTCAGGGGCTGGGATGGAAATAATGCAAAAACAATACTCATGTATGAAATTCTCAAAAATAAAATTAAATGACAAAGATTAAAGTAAATAATATATGAAAATCATTTGTAATTGCAAAGTGGCACCATCGTGTCATCGGGAGCTACAACTTCCCATTAACACCAGCACGTCACTGTACTGGACAGCAGTTGTCAACTTGACACACTTGGGGAGACTTAATCCCAATTGGCAGATTGCCTCTATCAGTTTGGCCTGTGGGCATGTCTGTGGGGCATTTTCTTGATTGTTGAGCGATGTGGAAGGGCCCAGCCCACTGTGGGTGATGTCACCCCTGGGCAGGTAGATATGGGTTTTATAAGAAAGCAGGCTGAGCACAGGCCAGAGAAGCACGCCAGTAAGTAGCATTCCTCCTTGTCTGTGCTTCAGCTCCTGCCTCCAGGTCCCTGCCTTGGCTTCCCTCCATGATAATTATAAGCTGTAAACTGAGCTAAACCCTTTCCTCCTTCAAGTTGCTTTTGGTAGGTGTGTTATCACAGTGACAGAAAGTAAAAACACATCCAGCTAACTTGTTTTCTATGTCTATTCACTTAGAGAAATGTCTTCCGATGAAAAGTTGTGTGAGAGTCTACATTTCCTTTATTATTTGCAAGGACTTATTCAATTTAAATTATTACAATGAGAATACTAGTGAGAGTAGATTAACATAGTCTAGCCATATAACTGTAGAGCTGGACTGGGACCACCCAGACTGCCAACCTGCACCATGCAGCATGTCAGTTTCTATCAATAATGTCCAAGTTAGGAGAGGCAGGTGCCTTTCTAACTTTCATCATGGCTCTGTTGTCCAACCCATTAATTTTTCTCTTTTTTTTGTGTGTGTACTTTAGTTTAGATATTGTCTCCTAAAGGCCCATGTGATAATGTGTGTTCAAGACTAAGTCTTCAACATGGCACTCTTGGGAGACAGGGGACCTTTCTAAGAGTGTGGTCAAGTGGAAAGACTTGTCATTGGAGATGACATTGGGGGGTCTCTCCTCCCTTCTTACTCTCTTGAACAATTTTACTCTGCTACACTCCTGCCATGAGATGTTACTTTGCTGGAGTCCCAAAGCAATAAGGCCAGTCATCAGCGAAAATCTCCAAAACCATAAGCCAAGTAAACCCTTTTGCTTTATACATTGATTTATATTATGTCAAGTATTTTGCTGTGGTTGGAAAACTAACACATGGTGGGATTATTCTGAATGCTGGTAACTAACTATCAGATCACATGGCATTGTGGAAGTCAACGGTTTTTCTTTTTTAGTCAAAGAAAACTAGTTTGAGAAAAAGCTAGTATTTTGAAGACTTCATAGCTGTCTCTAGCTCTGAAAGTTAACAGTGTTTCACTATTACAGACATTGATGATATAAAAACATATATATATACATAATTTTATTTATTATTTTTATTTAATGTGTGTGAGTGTATTGCTTGCATGCATGTGGGTGCACCTCTGTAGGGCAATGCCAGGGAGAGGTCAGAAGAGTCAGTTTTCAGCACTGAAGCTACAGACAGTGGTTATCTGTTATGTGGGTGCTGGGAATCAAACCCGGGTCAGCTGCAGGAGTAGTCAGTGTTCTTAACTGATGAGCCTTCTCTCCAGCCCCAACAACAGATAATTAAAAAAAATACATAGGTGGATTGTCTCTACAGGAGTAGGACAGCAGCTCCTTTGTGACTCGGTGGATTGTCTCTACAGGAGTAGGACAGCAGCTCCTTTGGGACTCTAGCTGGATGAAGGATCTCTTCTCTCATTTTCCCTCTTTACAGGTGATGATGAAATGCCACATAGGTGAAAGTTCTTTTATAACTCCTACCACTTGAGGAAGACTGAAGTGAGTCACATGTACTGAACCTGCTACACAGAAAGGTCAAATTAAAAAGTGGTTATGGTTTTGTCTGAAAGGAAGAATGGTAGAATATGACATTTAGAACTTGTCGCCCAGCTTTCTCACAATTTGACATCATCTTAAGAGAATGAAATGCTTCCATTTGCTACCTGGAGATCTTTACAAGAAAAGAAAACAATTTGAGGAAGAATCTGAATATTCTTCTGAGTGGAATTTGGGATTTATTTATGGGGGAGAGTAACCAGCTGGAATAAAAGAACAGACAGTACATCTGCCACGATAGAGATTCACGAAAGGTCCATGAAGCATTTACAGACTGTTCAACGCACTGGAATACATGCTGATTATGCACCCCAAAGTGCAAGCTGACAGAAAGACATGTTGGGAGTGATAACACAGTGTTAAAAACAGCTTCATGGATGGATCATGACCTCTGAGGTGACCACCCAAAGTAGCCAGACTATGTCCCCACTCCTGTACTCATGAAGCAGGGTGCACACACTTGGATGAGCATCCAGAAGGATGAAGCTGGTAGTGTCCCCGGAGCACAAACTTAAAGCTGATCACTTGTCATTCATGGTTACGCTGTCCTGCTTCCCTCCAGTTCCAGGAGACCTGACACCCTCGTTTGACCTCCATGGGCATTGTATGACATGGGTGCGCTTACATGCATGCAGGCAATCCATTCATGTTCATGAGATAAAAATAACAAAATATTTTTTAAAAAGAGGTGTCTTATATACTCTCCCACCGGCTGCCACTCCCGTCTGAAGTCTCTTTCTCTGTCTAACCAATTATTCTCCTGTATTATCATTCTATTTTGTTTGCCTTCTAGTTAACAAGCTCCAAAATATTAATGTAGGAAGTGCTCAAAGAGTTTTTGTCATCCATGGATCACCTTTTCTTGCACATATTCCATGGGTAGAACTCTGCAGTTATCAAGATTGTCAGTGCCAGCAGGTGATGAACATTCCAATTGCCAGATTGGAGCTCAATGAAAGTACTTGGCCTCGAACTGTTGCACAATGCACAGCTCATGAATTTATTTTTTATGTGCCTGATCTCTGTTGCACAGCCTTACTATGGACCACTGGAAATACTCAGCTGCCCTTAGTCACTTGCAAGCTGGGCTATTGCAGAATACAAAGTGGAGTTTTCAAGATATTGACCAGTCCTTTTGTAATATTGTCCATGTTAGACTTGCCACATCCATTATGCCTGCAAAGCCTCATGTATTTTACACTGGAGTCCTGCATTAGTTTACTGCCTGCCCCCCTTTTCTAACACACAGAGGTGTCAGAGTTGATATACCGGGTCTGTAGTTAGGATCTTCTATGGACAAACTTTGTGCTCTTGAGAAGATTACCCAGTACTTCTGACTAACAGTTTTCTCTATTGAAAACTGGAGACACTGACAGCCACTCTGGTGTAGGTGTACAGCGATGTCTAGCACAGCATCTGGAACAGAAATGGCTACCAGCTGCCTTTTTGCTCCAGCTTATAACTTCCTCATGGAGTCTGGTGTGGAGTGCCTTCCATTCCTGTGTTGTCAGGCCCAGGCGAGTCCTACAAATGTTGTAACCTTCAGTTGTACTAAACCACACTTCCCACTCACTTCCTTCCCTGGGTATTTGGAAATTCTGGGTATGCTTGGAATCTGACTTTGAAAACAAAGGTCAAGAAGCAAATTAGTTATCTGTTCATTAGATAGATAGATATATATCTACTGAAGAGTACATATCTCAAAACCAGGCCATCCCAATCTTGGACTCATTTTGCAGAAGAGAACCAGGTGAGGACTCAAGTCAACAGAAAGGGCATATAAATTCTGTCAGTTCCAAGCCTGCTGGGAACTGGGTCACATGAAATAGCAACACAGCATGTAGTTTGAGGCATCCAAAGTCCCGTGCCCTGGGAAAAGTCATGTTTGGATTCAAATTAGGATCCGTACGTAACTGCTATGAATAAACAGCAACACATGCTTACTTAAGTCAGAGGGTGCTCAAATCTTGGAAAAGAAAATGCGTGCTTAGAAATGACAGCCATTATTAAGTCTTCCTATGCCATATGCCCCCGAATATTCTTTTTTTCCATCTTTTCCAACTCCTTCCAATCAAAAGAAATCAGTCAGTTTGTTGGCCTTGGAAAAGTTTTAATAATGACACAGTTTAACTTGGATTCCGAAAAGAACACAGATGTACATGTTGGAATTCTTCTCATTTAAAATATTAATCATTTACTTAATTAAATTCACTGGGTCTTAAAAATATCATCATTTGGGAGTCTTTTAACAAATTTTGAGAACATCAACTTATGTTTTTCCAGGTACTTGAAGATTCATTTTCCTAAAATGTAAATTCCAATTAGGAAGAGTCTTTATACCACCAAGAATTTTCTTGCAGGAAAATTTTATAGCACTTTAAAGTAAATACAATTAACTAATTTGCTATTTAAAAAGTGGAAATGTAGGGACTGGAGAAATGACTCAACATTTAAGAGCACTGGCTGCTCATAAAGAGGATCCAAGTTTGGTTTCCAGCACCCACTGGAGGGGTAACAACTATTCCTAACTCCAATTCCAGGGGATCCATGCTCTCTTCTGACCTCCATAGGTACTGCAATACATGGGTGAGCTTACATGCATGCAGGCAATACACTCATACTCATAAAAATGATAGAAAACAAAGCAAAACAAAAAGTGGAAAGGCAATAAAATTATAAGCTTTAAACATCATGGTGTTAATGTCAAATAACTGACCTCTCCCAAAGTGTATAATTTGCAAATATGAACCACCCAGAAATTCTTTCTTCCCTATTCCACTCTTCGACCATTCTTCTGCATATTACAAAGGTCGGACACTGGGATTCATCAGTCATACACCAACCCATTTAGGTGGGAAATTCTGCTACAAGTCTTGTCATTTCCAACTCATTTGTGAATGACCATACTCTTCCCTTGGACCATTAGGTCACACGAAGTTGGTGCCTTTATCTTTTCAACATGAATTACTGAGTTTCATAGGAAGGTTTAAAAATGAATTGCAAGATAATAGTTGCCAACCTGAACATTAGTTAACACCACTAATAAGCCACAAAATCCAACTCAACCCAAGGCTCAGACTGCAAAGTAATCGCGTCGTTTTATTTTCAACTTGATTATAAGTAGAGTTTCTCCCTTCTCTATAGGGGAAACCATATTTGAAAGTGGTTTTAATTTCTATTCTACACCCTTGCTACTTGTTATGGTTTGAATATGAAATGAACAGAACCATGTTTTGACATTTGGTTCCCAGCAGATGGCGCTGGTATTAGATACTGGGAGGTGGAGACTCACTGGAAGAAGTACAACACTGGGGGTATCTTTGAAGGTTAAACCTGGTCTGTGTCCCTTTCTTACTCTCTGCCCTCTGTTCACCATGAAACAGAGACTCTCCTCTGCTGCTTATTGAAGGAAACATGATGTTCTGCTCAAGTGTGTGGGACCGTGTCACCATAGTCTGACCCCTTTGAAACTGTGAACCTTGTTTATGACATGTATTTTGTCACAGACAGCAGAAAAACAGCAAACACATTCTTCTGTGTGTTCATGGAGCAGTGCGCCAGCACCTAGGGAGCTTGTCTGAAATGTTAAATCTCGGGCTCTGTCCCAGACTTAGAAAACCAGAATCTTCATTTTAACAAGATCCTTGGACTACTGATGTACACAGTGAGGTTTCAGAGGCTAGAGTCCATTTAGCTTGTTTGTGACAACCCTAGGTGATACCCAGCCCCCTGGAGTGATCTCTCTGTCATCTGGTCCCTGCCTTCCCTCTCCTTCACTCCTCTAATCCTCTCAGCTCTTTTCCCTCCCACACACCAACAGGAGACTACTGAACACTTGAAATGGTCTCTGTGTGAATTTAGATGTGCTATATGTGGAAAATGCACATAGACTAATTTCTAAGATTAAATGGGGGAAAGAACAAATTATTTCTTAAATTTTTATGTTGATGACAGGTTCAAACGATGCATATATGCATATTTAGATCTCTCTCCAGATAGCTAAGTAAAGTATAGTATCAAAATGAATTTCAACTGTTCCATTTTACCATTTACAGCATGATTTCTAGAAAATGAGAAGTTCTGTTTCTGTTAGCTAAGGCTGCCCTGCACCCAGCATTTTGAGGCTTGTGATTGGCTTGAGATATTCTTTGGGTTTTGAATTATCCTTCCTATCCTATCTGCCTGACAAATTTCTTTCCCAAACAAATGCTACCTTTGCTTTCAAGATAAAGCAAGGATGCCCTTAGCACTTCTGCAGTAACAGCCTGTACAAACCACAGACCTCTGAAGTTGAGTCTGTTTAACTAGATTGATTAATCCAGGAGCTGAAAGAGAAGGCAGATTGTGTGACATGTACTATGTCATGCTCTCTTTGGTCTTCTTGAACAGGCCAAGTGGCTCTCTGAGGCTCAGAGAGGTTAATTTCTTTTTCTAAGGTCACATAGATGCTAAATGGTTGTGTTGGGATTTAAACCCAAGACTACCCAACTTCAAATTCTGTACTTATTTTCTTTTTCTTCTTTTTGTTCTTGATCCTTCAAATTGGCCATATAGCTGAGGATGACCTTCAACTTCTGATCTCCTATCTACCCCTCAGCTACTGGGATTACAGGAATGTGCTACCATACCCCCCCCCCTCTCTCGTCTCTCTCTCTCTCTCTCTCTATATATATATATATATATATATATATATATATATGTGTGTGTGTGTGTGTGTGTGTGTGTGTGTGTGTGTGTGTGTGTCTTGAGGAATTAGCATTGCTCCTTGGCACACATAGGTACATGATAAATGCTTTTTGGATTCAATGTATTTCTTTTTTGGTCTTTTCAAGACAGGGTCTCTCTGTAGCCCAGGCTGTCCTGGAACTCACAAAGATCTGCCTGCCTCTGCCTCCCAAGTGCTAGGATTAAAGGTGTGTGCCACCAAACTTGGCTGGATTTAATGTATTTCTATTTCACATGCATTCATATTCATATTGCTGTTCACAGGAAGGATGGGAAAAGCACTGGAAATTTGATAATGTTCTCTTTTTGATTTGTTTATTTATTTTAGTTAGGGTCTCTGATGAACTCCTGAGTATCCTGCCTGCACCTTTTGGGTTCTGGGGTTATAGGCATGGATACCACACTTGATTTTATAGAGTACTGGCCATCAAACCTTGGGTTTGTGCATGTTAGGTGAGCACTCTACCAACTGAACTGCAATATCAGCCTAAATTTGATGTTTTTAATAAAGAGAATAAGAATATAATTAAAAGAATAGCTAAAGTATAAAGGTGGATTCACAACAGCCCTTTATTCTTTGCTCTTGGGAAACAGTGTTGGTGGTTGGAACAACACTGAGGGAGTGACGGCAGCCTGTAAAGTCTCATGGGATTTGATGGCTACATTAGCATTCACAAGTCGCTATGCCTTTCTGAGTTTGGTTTCTTTATCAAGACAGAGTTTGGAGTAACAAATGTTTTCTAGTCCATAGGCTTATGTGAGTTTTGTTTTCTCTATAATTTTGCATCTCATTTAAATCTTGAAACATAAAGAATGACATTGTTTCTTAAGATGTCTTTTTGTTACTTGACATACCAAAAAGGTGCATGCAGAAAAAAAAAAAAACTAGCGGATAGAAATCTTAAAATATCACATTTAGTTAAATTCTGTTCTGAAATATTAATAGCTTTCTTCAAAAAAAAAACACAAGAAGGAAAAGTCTGAATAAAAGAAAAAAGTATACAAAAATCTTTGCAGTTACAGGATTGCATAATTTCAAGAATCAAACCCAGAGAGTGAGGTTGGTTGCCAATCTTGCACACTTGACATATGTTCAATTTTGATTTTGAAACACTCATGAAATATGGACTTAATAATCTTCTCTCAGAGCACTTGAGAAACACTGTGGTGGAGAATGAAACCACTCATGGAAATGATATATGGTAATTGTTCTTTTGTTTATTCATTTTTACATGGGGTGAACATTGATAATCATGTTGAGGGAGGAAATACAGATTTGGATACAAAGTTAATATGACACATCTCACAAACTTGATAGGGAATGAACAAATTCCAGACTCTAACCAAAGCCTTTGATGTAAAGAGACTATGCCCAAAATAGCAAGCATGTAGGTGTAGCCAAGTTAGAAAACTTCAGAAAACCTTTGACAATCGTTCCTCCAGGAAAGATTTTATTTAAAGCTCCAATGGATTAGGAATATCAACCTTCAGCTCTATTTAACATCACTAGCTCTCAGCTTCCATCTTAATGGAATCCAGAAAGCTTCACAGTCCAAGATAATCTCAGGCTGACTTTCCTTTTCTTTAAAAAAATGTTTTATTTATTATTTTATTTTATGTGTATGAGTGTATTGTTTGCATGTATGTAAGTGTACCTATGTTATGCAATGAATTACCTTTTCAATATTCTGTATGAAATTAGAAACTTATGATCACAACAGATTGTTTTTAAGACACAAATAACACTGAAATGTTAGAAACCATATGAATGAGTACAGATATGCTATCTGCAGCAATATGAGTTTTCTAGTAATAAAAATTGTGCAACTTCTGTAGGACAAAGTCAGAACTCTTTATCTTCCAGTCACAATCTATGATGAAATTCAATTAATACATACATGCATGCAGGTGTAAAACACACACACACTTACACACATACTTCTGTATGCTTTCATATACATACTTAAAAATTTTAAGGCACATATTTATCCCAACACACTAGCAGTAGGGGACTTCAGTACTCCAATGTGTACATTAAACAGGTCAACTGGACAAAGAATAAACAGAGAGACATCTGAACAGAACAATATGATACACCACATGAACCTAACAGACATCTACCTAATATTCTACCCAAACACAAAAGAATATACTTTCTATTCAGTAGCCCATGGAATTTTCTCCAAAACTGACCACATACTGGGGCACAGAACAAACCTCAATAAATACAAAAAATGAAATAATTACATGCATTTTATCAAAGCACAATGTAATAAAGCTTAATATCACCACCAGAAGATGCCCTATTGACAACAGGAACTCATGGAGATTAAACAACACATTATTGAACAATGAATAGATCAAATCAAAAATTAAGAAAGAAATTAAAGTATTTCCGGATTTAAACAAAATGGATAATACAATACAGCAAAATGTCTTAAAGGCAGTTCTAAGACTGAAATTTATAGCTCTAAGTGCCTGCATTAAGAAAAAGAAAACCAGAAAGAACATGACTTAACCTTGCAACTCAAGACATTTGAAAGACAAGTGAATCCCAAACCCAACAGACAAGAATAAATAACAAAAATCAAAGCAGAGATTAATGAAATAGAAACAAGGAAAACAATACAAAGAACCAATGAGTCCAAGAGCTGGACTTTGAAGGATAAATAAGATAGACAGACCCTTAGCCCAATTAACCAAAAGAAATGAAGCACAACTCCAAATCAGCAAAATTAGAGATGAAAGGGTAAACATTACAACAGATAACAAAAAGATCCAGAACATTATATGGGAATGCTTTAAAAACCTATACTCTATTAAACTTGAAAACCTAAAAGAAATGGATGAATATCTGAAATCATGACTCATCAAAGCTTAACCAGACCCATAATATATGAGGAAATTAAAACAGTAATATGAAACCTCCCAAGTACAAAAAGCCCAGGCCCAGATAGATTTACAGCAGAATTCCATCAGACATTTAAAGATGACCTACA
Source organism: Rhizomys pruinosus (assembly GCA_009823505.1). NCBI lineage: Eukaryota > Metazoa > Chordata > Mammalia > Rodentia > Spalacidae > Rhizomys > Rhizomys pruinosus. The sequence goes on along the minus strand of VZQC01007700.1, from coordinate 294,016 downwards.
ACCAATATTACTTAAGTTATTCAAAAGGATAGAGACAGAGGGAAATCTCCCAAATTCCTTCTATGAAGCCAGCATCACTCTAATACCAAAACCAGGCAAAGATACAACCAAAAAAGAGGACTATAAGGGCTGGAGAGATGGCCTAGCAGCTAAGAGCTCCAACTGCTCTTGCAGAGGACCCAGGTTTGATCCCCAGCACCCACATGGCGGCTGAGAATCCTCTGTAACTCCAATTCCAGGAGAACTCCAGTTTCAGGGAAATCTGACACCCTCTTCTGACCTCTGCAGCATTGCATGACATGAATGCACAAACCTACATGCAGACAGTACATTCATACAAATAAATAAATAAATAAATAAATAAATAAATTTAAAAGAGGACTATAGACCCATATCCTTAATGAATATAGATGCAAAAATTCTCAACAAAATTCTTGCAAACTTTATACAGGCACACATCAAAAAGGTCATACACCATGATCAAGATGGATTTATTCCAGAGATGCAGGGATGGTTTAACATACATCAATCAATAAATTTCATGAATCATAGAAATGGACTCAAAGACAAAAATCACATGGTCATCTCAACTGATGCAGAAAAGGCCTTGGTTAATAAAATTCAGCATGCCTTTATGTTTAAAGTCCTAGAGAGAATTGGTCTGGAAGGAACATATCTCAACATAATTAAAACCATATACAACAAACCCACAGTCGATATTCTAAATGGAGAAAAATGAGAAGCATTCCCCTTAAAGTCAGGAACTGGGCAAGGTTGCCCACTATCTCCACTCCTTTTCAATACAGTGCTTGAAACTCTTGCTAGAGCAATAAGACAAGAGAAGGAAATTAAAGAAGCACTAATTGGAAAAGAGGTCAAACTATCCCTTTTTGCAGATGACATACTATTATACCTAAGTAATGCCAAAAATTCTATTAGAAAACTCCTAGAAATGATTAACAGTTTGAGCAAAGTGTCAGGTAACAAAATTAATCTACAAAATCAGTAGCCTTTCTAAATGCCAATAACAAACATTTGGAGAAGGAGTACATGGAAACCCTCCCATTCACAGTAGCCTCAGACACCTTCTTTGACTGCTCTTAATTAAACAGTCTTCATCATTAGCTCATTTTTCTTCTCCCTCTTATCTTTTAAAAATTTTCCATGACAATTATCACCACCCACATATTATGAAACATGTTATGCTGTAACTCTTGTGAGTCATCATCAGGAATCTAACTTTTACCCCTAGTGGAACTAGGCATAATAGAAAGGTTTATGCAGAGAAGTGACAGGAGCTGCCCATTACTTTTAAAGGACCACTCTGCTTTTGGTCTGAGAAAAGATTTTTGGTGGAAAGAAGTAGATACAGAGTTTTATTCAGAGACCATTGAGGTAAACCAGGTAAGCAATGAGATGAACCAGGCCGAGGACAATGGAAGTGGCAACGCATAGTCAGAAGGTTTTGGGGATGTTAGTGGTAAAATAGGAGTCAGGAGTGACGTCACAGTTTTAGCTGAAGCAACAAGGAAGATGAAGCAGCTATCAGCTGGGATGGAAAAAAAGTGAAGGTTATGGACATTTGTGTAAGGAAGATGAGCAGCACATTGGTAGACAGATGTTGGCCACCGAAATCCAGTGTTGAACCTAAATCTTGAGCACAGAATCTTGGAACACAGGCTGGATGGGGAAAGTAAAATGTGAAGAAGTTATAGCTGCTTATGTTGTGTTGAACATCATGATTACAGATGGGATTACTGAGAGAGTGGATGTGGGTGGAGGAGAAAGGACATCTGAGATTCTGATCCCGAGATGCTCCAGTATGAAAGGATAACAGACAGCTCGAAGGCTCTGACAGAAGCCGGGAAGAATTCGTGATATTGGAGGGAAACCTGAAAGACAAGCATGAGAGTTCCAGTTTGAGTGTTGGGGAGAGTCTATACTGACAAAATATTGATGACAGACCAGGTAAGACAGTGGCAACTTAAACCTCAAATATAATTTCATGGAAGCCATTAGTGTCTCAGTAAGTGTGAGGACAATACCATGTGATTACAGAGGACATAGGAGAGAGATCAGAAATAATAAACATTAATACAGATGAGCAAAGAAGCAGCAGTTGGTGTCTTGCAAAGGGCTGATAAGGTGCAAGGTACACCTTCCTCCTTGTGTGATTGGTCCTTTTTCCCTTCCCAATACAATCAGTGCAAGTTGGAAATGAGCTTAACATTCTAGTTTGGTCTCTGCTACCTTTATTTTTATTTATTTTTTTTTAAATTTAAAATTTTTATCTGATGGTTTGTGCATTTCGTACATCATTTTCTATTTCAGTCAGGCATATTCCCTTTCCCTTCCCCCCCAACCCCCACCCCATCCCAGATCAGTGTTTCGGCTATAACTGTCCTGCATCTTTCAGGTTTTTTTTTTTTCCTTTTTTAGCTATAAGTGAATAATCCATGAGTATCGCATCCTTCGTGCAAAACCAATCTACAGACCTGTGTGGCCCAAACCCCCACAGTCCACCATTCAGTGGGGTTGTCAGGTTGTTTGTTCAATCAAGTTGATCAAATGAGTGTCCAGACTACATCGCTGTAGTTTCACCGATCACCCCAATCGCAGCCTTTACATTCTACCAGCCCCCTCTTCCACAAGATTGTTCCCTAGGGCTTAGAAAAGGGGCACAGGTGGATGAGAAGTAAAAACTGTCCTCTCTCGCTGGAGCTGTTGACTTGTGTGTTTGCGTGGGGGTGGGGTGGGGTACGAGGAGGGGTTCGAGCGTGTAAATTCCTTTGATGGGCTGTCAGTTTGTCCAGGCTTAACCTTTTCGATCCTACTAATGAAGCACAAGCAATTAGATATATAGGTATTTAAGCAGCACTAATAGTTATGGTAGGTTACTTTGGCATAGACACATATGTTTGGATGATATGTTAATCCATGAATTACATTTTTACCCCCTGATAAATATGACAGGGTCTTACTGTGGCTTATAACATCTCCTAACCTGTAGAGGATGTAGGCTTGTGGCATCAGCCATGGGTTATTCCTCCAAGGAGAGAGCCAATAGCCAATTAGATTTGGGATATACAGGCACATGGCTGCCTCTGCTGCACAGTATTTCCAGGCTGCTACCTTTATAATGTTTAAAACACACCAGGTACAGCTGTGCCTAACTCAAAGCTTATCTTACAATGAAGTGTTGAATACTTTATGAGATTTAGTGATTACTGGGCTAAAAGTACTTTTGAATTTCCAGGTCCCACTTGCCTTTTCAATGTCTAATTTACATTCTTCTCTGGATTTTGCATTTATTTCCTATGTCTGCATTTCAACATTTATTCCATTTCTGTCTTATTCTTCTTTTCTCTTTTGTCTTATCTCCTCCCCCCAAATTACTAGCTTTGGGGAAGCAGAGACAATGTTTCAGCTTTCTCCTATGTTTTTCTAAATCACCACTAGAATATCACAGTTAAGAAAGGCCTTGACCGGGGCTGGAGAGATGGCCTAGTGGTTAAGAGCGCCGACCGCTCTTACAGAGGACCCGGGTTAGATCCCCAGCACCCACATGGCGGCCGAGAACCATCTGAAACTCCAATTCCAGGAGAACTCCAGTTCCAGGGGAATCTGAGACCCTCTTCTGACCTCCGCGGCATTGCACGACACAGGTGCACAGACCTGCATGCAGACAGTACATTCATACACATATGGAAATAAATAAAATTAATAAAAAAAAATTTCTTAAGAAAGGCCTTGACCATTGCTTTCTGCCAGGTTATTTCTTATTCCTCAATAAATGAACTGATCTGTCACATTATGAATATCTTGATAGGTAAGAATAACAAGCATTATGAAAGTCACATTAAAATTGCACTCATTCTGAAAACTAGCAGAGTGTATTAAGATAAAATAAAATTTCATAGAAAAGTAATGCCAAGTGTAGTCTCTGTGTCCTGATTAATTTTGCTCATTTATCATATTTTACATATCTTTCTTTGTCATGTACAAAATTCTCATTTTAAAAATAGGTTTAAAATAGTATTGTGTTTACTTAAAATCTTTAGAAATTTCTCTGAGAATATTTCTCTCCTCTGTGTGGTCTCCAGGTGGTCATTTCTGCAAGGCCAAGCCCTCATCCTTTTAGATGGTACAAACTGAACATATCACCACTTGTTTTGCTGGCTGGTGTCTTAGGGAGTTCAGTGATGGAGGGGAGTTTAATGTTTTCTCTGTCTCCTCTGCTCCCTTGAGGCCTTGGGTTCATGCTGGAGTAGAGCTTGCTCCCCCCTTGTTTGGTAGTTTGGTTCCCTTACTCTCAAGCTTAAGAGGGTCATTTTGGGAAAAACAGCACAATTGGTTAAGGTCACAGACCACATAAGTCAACGCACAGAACTCCCAGAATCTTCCAAGGAGCAGGGCTGTGGTTTAACTTCTGACCCAAGCCTGATACTGTAATTGATTCTGAGCAACACCTATCATCTTCTTTGGGAAGTTAGACTATAAATTAGGGTCCAAACTGAACTTTTCTCCATGACCTTCTTGACCTTTGAATGAAGGCAGGTAGGAACAAACTCCCAGGTTGTATCTCTGAAGTGTCTCTTGGTTAGTGTCCTGGGAAAACCAATGCTCAGACACTCTGGCTTTTTCTTCCAGTCTGGGTCTTGTATTCTCACATGTACAGAGATCCTCCCTTAGAGATTTATTCCAAGACCCCTGATAGATGCTGGAAATCAGGGATGGTACAGAAGCCTGCAGAGGTGTGCCTTCTGTTATGGGTTATGATGGGGTCCCTTCCCAATACACTCAGTGCAAGTCGGAAATGAGCTTAACATTCTAGTTTGGTCTCTTTAAAGCACACCATTCTAGTTTGGTCTCTTTAAAGCACACCAGGTACAGCTGTGTCTAATTCAAAGCCTATCTTACAATGAAGTGTTGAATACTTCATGAGATTTAGTGATGACTGGGTTAAAATTGAAAAACAGAACAATTGTGTGGACATATACATTTTCACATTAATGTAAAGACAAATCTTGTAAGCTGAAATATTGCTAAATAGAAGACATACTGTAGGTACAATATTGTTTTAGCCTGTATATGCCTATGACAAAATTTAATTTACAAATGAAACACAGTGAGAAACCAACAGCAATAATTAATAATAAAATGGGATTATTACATCCACATACTGTTGTTATAAAGTTAAATTTGTGAATCAGTTATTTATGGAACTTTCCATTTATTTTATTTTAAAAAATAGTTTATTTATTGCTTTTATTTTCTGTGTGTGAGTGTATTGCCTGCATGTACATGAGTGCAGCCATGTTGTGAAAGGCTCAAGGAGGTCAGAAGAAGACATCAGATCCCCTCGAATTGGAATTATGGATGCTGTTAGCCACTATGTGGGTGGTGGGAATTGAACTCAGGTCCTCTGCAAGAGCAGTCAATGCTCTTAAGAGCTGAGCCATCCATCCAGACCCAAAATTTTCCATTTAATATTTTTAGACCAACACTTATTGAAACCACGGGAAGTGAAATGAGACATAAGGGGGAATATCACAAGAGACTGTATTATAGTTTTTGCATAGTTCTTTCAGAAAAATATTTTATCTACAGAAGAATTTTAACTACAGCACTCTGATAAATATTTAAATTCTTCTTGCTTCAGGTCTCATTTTAATCCTATTCATATTTAGTTCTAACTTATAAACATAATTGGAATATGTTCCAACTTAATCTGGGCACCTTAGCAAAAATCAACTGGAAAGTCACTCTGTCTCTACAAGGAACATGAAGGTCACTGTGGATTCAGCCTCACACTATTTTATCAACCAAAAGAAAGTGATTTCTGAGCTGCATTGTATTCTCATGTCCCAGAAGGGTATATTTGGCACATGCCTTTAATCCCTTCACTCAGGAGGTAGAGGTAGGCAGATCTCTGTGAGTTCCAGGCTAGCCTGATCTACATAGTGAGTTTCAGAGCAACCAGGGCTCCACAGTGAGATGTTGTCTGAAATAAATAAACAAAATAATCCATTCCAAGCATCTCTTTTTTTAGTCATTTTGAGAATGTTCTTGGTTTTCAACAGCTTTGTTAATTTAAATACTTTCCTTGATAATCTATACAGGCTTTGATTTACAAAGGCTTGACTTAACATTATTTTTTGTCTTATAATGCTGCAGAGTGCCATACATTAATTCATTAGAAACTGGACTTCAAATTTATTTTGAACTTCAGTCTTCCCTGGTCTAGTAAAATGTGGTTCAATTCCTTCTGGTGATGCTGGGCAATGAGCCAAAGCTTCCAGTCTTCTGGGGAATTGGCCCACACTCTACCCTGTGCTGTTTTGCTAAACTGTTATGTTCTTTGGTATAGTAAATATAATTTTGAACACAGTATTTTCAATTTATGATGGGTTTATCAAGAGTAACCACTAAACAGTTTTATTTCCCAGTGTCTCAGAACATACTTTAAACTTATTTATACTTTTCAATCAGTGACAGAGGTTTGCAAAACTCAGTACTCTGAAATATTTAACTCAGGAGGCATGAAACATAATTTTATAGGTAGGCACTTTTACACATGGCCATGGTTTCAAGCATGTGTGTTCTGTCCCTCAGTTCAGCAGAGTGTCTCTAATGCAGGACAAGAACAATGACTCTCTACATGGAGGCTGCTTGCTGTGGGCCCTGCAGAGCTGGGCTTTCACCTCTGAACAGCCATTGTTCTTCACTCTACTTTAGAATAGCAGTTTCCATACTCCTTACTTATTTAACACTTAGACACTTCAAATAGTGTCTCCAGGGGAAGGTGTCAGTAAAGTCTTATTCTAAACAAACGTGTGCTCAGTACCACCGCTCACAGTGGTGAGAGGAACACAGATTCAATTTTTCCTCTTCTGTTTCCTCTTGCCTGAGTGCTGATTTCTAAATCTGAGCCAAACATTACAATCTGGAGTCAGTTAATTCATATATTTGAGCCTTTGAAATGAATGCTTAACAAAATAATAAGATCGGACTGGGAATTATCTTCCTATTCAAAAGAATCAACTTAAGAAACAATAAATTCACAGTGCTGGACACACACACACACACACATACACACACACACACATATGCACACACACAAACCCAATGACAAAATGAAGCTTCAGTTTTGGTTTGACATCAATTTATGGGTAGCATAAGAAACCTAGCCACAGTAAGTTTGCAGAGAAGGAAGAAGATAGGCTGGATATGATCAATGTATTCTGTGTGCATCTTTGAAAATGGCATACTGAGTCCTACTAATATGAACAATTAATATGTAGTAATTAAAAACCTTCAAAAATATTATATGGAAACCTACCACTGACAGAAGCTTCTTTTTTTTTTTTCTTTTTTGAGACAGGGTCTCCCTGTAGCCCCAGCTGTCCTAGAAATCATTTTGTAGACCTCACTGGCCTGGCCTTGAACTCACAGAGATCCGCTTGCTTCTGCCTCCCAAGTGCTGGGATTACAAGCATGTGCCACCATGCCTGGAGACTATGAATTCTTTTTTTGGGGGGGTGCTTCTTAAAGTACATACATATACATTACAAAAAGAGATTTAAAGGAATTACTTTGTAATAGTGGGACATTGTCTCTACCAGACACTATAGGCTAGTAAAGAAAAAGCCTGATGCCAGGAATGGATTCCTTATTTTGAAGCTGTTGACCAAAGGTTTTCTAGACTCTCAAACAATACTGCCATTGCCCCTGCTCTTGGTTACTTACCAGAACTTCAAGGTAAGATCCTATTGCTAAAGACACTACATACAGAAGCTGCAGAACAAAGAGAAGTCAAACCAGTACTGTTTGAAAATCTTCATCTCTATTGGATAGCTTTCCTAGGGATGGAGGGGGTTATGAAGTTATCTGAAGAGAAAATTCATCACATTTACCTAGCTGTGAATCCTGTGAACTACAACAGCACCTGGCCTGGAAAGATATGCCTATTGCTGTAATAGTGGCATGAATATTTTAGGAGTAACCAACCCCTTTCTCACTGTATTTAAGGTCTATTTCATAAGATGGAGCCCATAACTGACATTGATTTCCGTCCTAAGAACCTGAGGCTAGACAGGTCACAGGCCATAGGGGAGAGCCTAATACTATTACTCTGCTAATAGATACCGTATTTTTTTTTTTTTTTTCTTTTCGAGACAGGGTCTCCCTGTAGCCCCAGCTGTCCTGAAACTCACTCTGTAGACCAGGCTGGCCTTGAACTCACAAAGATCCACCTGCCTCTGCCTCCCAAGTGCTAGGATTAAAGGTGTGTGCCACCATGCCCAGCCATAGATACAGTATTAAACGGACTCCTAATAACTTATTGTTATACCCATAGATTAATGAATGCATCTTTCAACTCTCACCAGAGAAGCTTCTGTATGCAGCAGATAGTGATTAGCTTAGAGACCCACAATTGGACAAGGCACAGAGAATAAGAAGCTACAGAATGCTTATCTCTAACAAGAACACCTATATGAAATTTATGTCTCCAAAGGTTCAGGGGATCATTGTAGAAGAGAGGAGAGAAAGATTTTAAGAGTTGGAGGGAGTGGATGACCACAGGGAAACAGAATTTTTCAGACAGCTGGTCAGTTACCCATACCCATTCACTGCAGTGGTGACAGCATGCACAAATTCCATGAAAGCTTAATCCATGCAAAATTCCAACATGGGTGTCAGGTGTTGGGTAAGAATCTCAGTCTAGGGAACAACCTGCGGAAGAGGGGGCGTGGTAGAATGTAAGGGCTGCGATTGGGGTGAATGGTGAAACTACAGCAATGTAGTCTGGACACTCATTTGATCAACTTGATTGAACAAACAACCTGTCACCCCCCACTGGATGGTGGGGCTGTAGGTGTTTGGGCACAACAGCCTGAAGATAGGTTTTGCATGAAGGATGCTTGTACTCATGGATTATCACTTATAGCTAAAAATGAAAAAAAAAAAACTGAGAGAAAGATGCAGGACAGTTATGGCAGAATGCATGATCTGGGATGGGGTGGGGGTGGGGGGAGGGAAAGGGAAATAAGCCTGAACTGAATTGGAAAAAATGTATGAAATGCACAAAGCATCAATAAAAAAAACTAATTAAAAAAAAAAGACAAAAAAAAAAAAGAATCTCAGTCCTACCTAAGGAACTATTGACAGCCAATGACTGCTGGGAGGGGGAGAGTCAGTGTGAGACCATTGGTAAGTTCATTAGGCTGTAATGGATGGACCCACTCAAAGGGCATTTAGGTATACAAATTAAACTATATAGACATATATATAAACATAATATAAGATATATAATATATAAACACAATATATAATATTCTTGTATTATATAATATGTAATATAGTACATGAAATTAGGTGGGGGGAAGAGCCAGGTTCAGTTCCCAGCACCCATATAAGAAGGCTTACAACTGCCTTTATCTCCAGTTTCGGGAGTTCCAATGCTCTTTTCTGGCCTCCATGGCACCTGTGCTCATGTGGTAGACATACAGAAAACCAGGTACATGCAAATACATGTAGATAAGAATAAATAATTTAAAGAATCTAATAAAAAAGATTTTTATTTTCCCTGTAACTGGTGGTAGTAAATCTCAAAATGACCATGCTATTAGTAGAAAATAATCCTCGACCTTTGATGGGCTTTCTTGTCAAGAAATAATTTTTTTTCAGGAATATCAAAATAGACACCTAGCAAATACATCCATCTACTACCTTAGGTAAAGTGATACTTGTTAAATCTTTCTTGAATAAATGAAGGTTACATGAATGAGTAGTATAATGAATATTATTTTTAAAATACATTATGTATAATACATGTAACATAATACAAACAAATGAACAAAATAAGGTTAGCATAGTTTATTTTAAACATGATGGGCTAAAGAATGCCTGGTACCTGGGAGATCAGCCTGCCTTGAGAATCTTTTCTCTGAGACATCATGTTGCTTAGAAACATCTTAGTTTTGTGATGATACTCGATTCAACACACTGTCTACTTAACATTGTTTCAATACAAGAGATGAGACCTGAATCTCCCTTGTGTATTTCTGCTCCATTCAGTGACTAGGAGGCAGGTATGTAATGATTTGTCAACCCTGTGCTTCTACATGATACCTTGGGACATCCTGGCACAAGAGAACTGCTGTCTGAGGGTTCCTGAGCAGAGAGGAGATTGTCTTCTCATCTTTATATGTCAACCTTGTGCACACATGCTTGTTACTTTACCTAATAGCTGTGTGGTCTGGGAATGGTGAAAGTTGGAGCGTGGACATGGCTTTTTAATACTTATGATAATTCACGCACTTTTATTTATTTATTTTGTCTTTTCGAGACAGGGTCTCCCTGTAGCCCCCGCTGTCCTGGAACTCACTCTATAGACCAGGCTGGCCTTGAACTCACAAAGATCCACCTGCCTCTGCCTCCTGAGTGCTAGGATTAAAGGCGTGTGCCACCACGCCCGGCAATTCATGCACTTTAAGTTAGTGAGTTCAGTATTTATCTGTATGGAGCTCTGATGAGTTGTGCTACTCTCTATAGCTTATGTTTCTTCTTAAAGTATAACTTCCTAGAATGAACACATCTTTTATCTCTCTCCCTGTTACACACATTAACCAATGTGCATATGTCAGTGCATATATAAACATATGCACATATTAAGCACATATGTGTCTGTCATCATACATATGCATACATCATATGTGTGAACATAAATATTTACCATCATGTATATATGTGCACAAATGTATATACAATACAGAGGATATGAGTTATGCATATATGTAGATGTCATCACGTATATGTTTGTGGATGGGTAAGTATGCACACTACCAGTACATCCTATGAAGGTTACCAAACAAATATAAAACTCATGATTTCTTTTGTTGATCCATCATCTAAATTTGTACAGTAATTTCCTATATTATGCTATTTTACTCTTCCATATATTTCAGATGGCATAGTAGCAAATGTGGATTTAGATTCAGATAACCTGAATTTGAACTTCATATCTTGTTACTTGAGCTAGTCACTTAAGCCTACTAACAATTAACTTCTTTCTTTGTGAAAAGACAGAAATTACATGTTTTTTTCTATTACAGTTAGGAATATATGTAATGTGTCTAAAATGATAAATACAATTTGTTCTAGCCTCTTTTATATTTTTTTGTTCATGTATTCTTCTATGATTTGACTGAAAATTCATTGAGATGAAAGTGTTAGTTAGGAATCCAGCCAGAATTTCCTTCTCAAAGTACAAGCACTCAGGGGCAGCTGGTAAATGTGCTGGATAACTTTAGTTATTGACTTGACACACCTGGGTAGAAGAAGCCTGGTTAGGATCAAGAAAACAAATGCTGGAGAGGTTGTGGGGAAAGGGGAACACTCATCCACTGCTGGTGGGAATGTACATTCATACAACCACTATGGAAAGCAGTGTGGAGAACACTGAAGAGACTCAAGATGAGCTTACCACTTGACCCAGCCATACCACTCTTGGGTATATAACAAGACTCATCCTACTGCAGAGATACATGCACAGCCATGTTAATTGCAGCTCTCTTCGCAACAGCAAAGAGCTGTAACCAACCCAAGTGCCCCTCAACCAATGAGTGGATAGAGTAAATGTGGTACATCTACACAATGGAGTTCTATGCAGCCATAAAGAAAGATGACATCATGAAATCTGCAGGTAAATGGATGGAACTAGAAGATATTATGTTAGGTGAAGTAACACAGTCCCAGAAAAACAAACGATGAATAATATCCCACATCCCTGATTGCTAGCACCAAGTACCTTCTTGAAAGGCAAACTGAACAAAGTTAATGTTATATTCCTTGTGATCTGAAAGCAACTGTGCTCTTATATTGTGAATCCCTTATCAGGATCTAGAACTAACCTACCATTTATTTTCAGACTTTGGAATTTTGATATATGAGTAGAGGGTATGTACACATGTTTTAGAGTAATATAAAATCAAAATGGAGGTCTGGAGAGATGGACTAGTGGTTAAGAGTGCCAACCGCTCTTGCAGAGGACCCGGGTTCGATCCCCAGCACCCACATGGAGGCTGAGAACCATCTGAAATCCAATTCCAGGAGAACTCCAGTTCCAGGGGAATCTGACACCCTCTTCTGACCTCCGCGGCATTGCACAACATGGGTGCACAGACCTGCATGCAGACAGTACGTTCATACACATAGAGAAAAAGAAATTAAATAAAATAAAAAAAATATTAAAACCAAAATGGAAAAAATGTGAATCCTGAAATATGATTGGAAATAACATACAGTTTGGTTTTAGACAACATAATTTTAGTATAGGTGAGATATCTCACCTATACTAAAATTATGTTGTCTAAAGCACATTGAAGCAATACAAATTGGAAAGAACAACAGCAAAAGAACTGGGAGAAAAAAACTGAAACAGTGAAGTTCTCCCCAAAACAATAATCCTCTGCTTTGAAAAAAAACTCTGAAAAGACTCAGAAAAAGATATGAGACATGTATGGCAGAATTCATGAACTCGGGTGGGGTGGGGGGCATGGAAAGGGAAATGAGTCTAAATTGGATAGAGAAATGATGTGTGATGTATGAAAAAATTTTAATAACAATAAAAATATATTTAAAAAAGAAAGAGCCTCAGTTGAGGAATTTCCTCCATTGGACTGGCCTGTGACCATGTCTGTGGGGTATTTTCTTGATTTTATGATGTGGGAGGGCCCAGTCCATTGTGAGTGGTGCCAGCCCTGGGCAGGTAGTCCTGTAAGCAGGTTCAGCACAGGCCAGAGGAGCAAGCCAAAAAACAGTGCTCCTCCATGGACTGTGCTCCAAGTTCCTGCCCTTGGTTCTTGCCTTGGCTTCCCTTGATGATGGACTTTGCTTGTGAGTAAAATAAACCCTTTCCTCACCATGTTGGTTTTGGTCAGTGTTTCAGTCACAGCAATTGAAAGCTAAGGCAGTAAGTACCCCAATAAAAATTCCATGCCATTTGGAGTGTAACTCAATAAGTTAAAGACAATATATACTTCCTCCTTTCATGTTCTTTGTGCCTTGGTTGTTTAAATATCACACCTCAGCTGTCACTGAGTCGCATTTATTACCATGTACACATGAGATAAAGAAATATGTCTTTAAAAGGAAGCCCTAACTTTAGCTGAGAAACTATTAGCAGCCAATTACTGCTGGGTAAGGGAGAGTTGAACTGCTTTAAGGGAGTGATGATAGATAGACTGAAGAGGCTACAGTGGATGAACTCATATGGAGGGAGATCTGGGTATTCAAACTTGACTTGATAGGCCTTGATATATATGACAGAATGCATGAAATCTTGTGGACTGGCCATGAGGGGTTGCATGTAGGGGAAGAGGTCTACATATGATTAAAATATACTGTATCTGAGTCCAAAACGACAGCTCCAGAGAAAGTAGACTGTTTTGCTTCTCATCCACCCATGCCTCTTTTCTAAGCCTAGGGAACAATCTGCGGAAGAGGGGGTGTGGTAGAATGTAAGGGCTGCAATTGGGGTGAATGGTGAAATTACAGCAATATAGACTGGACACTTATTTGATCAACTTGATTGAACATACAAGTCCTCCAGCTGGATGGTGGGACCCTTGGGCTGTGTGGGTTTGGGCACAACTGCTTGCAAATTGGTTTTACATGAAGGATACTTGTACTCATAAATTATTACTTATTGTTAAAAAATGAAAAAAAGTAATAGAAAAAATGTACTGTATCAAATGCACAAAAATTCGATAAAATGTACATTAAAAAGAGGTAAGATACAAACTATATGCAATTAAAAATAAAATGATTAAAAAGAAATATGTCTGTATATAAGTAATTATTAGTAAATTAATGGGTACTATTATGTCCAGTTCTGCTACTTTCGATCAACACTAACCTAAAGATTAGTTTCATTAAATGTGCAACATTAATAAAGATTAATGCCATATAGATTATGATCTGTCTATACCAAATTATTGGCCAAGATCCATACAAAAAAAGAATTTACAATTTGCTAGCCACTCTTTCCCTTCCTGAATAGTGGGCTCAGGAGATGACAATTAAACACAATGACTTGTGGCTTGAAACTGAGATCTGACAACAAACACAATATACTATCGAAGCAACTGGCTGCTCCTATTCATTCTCTTTCTTTCTTTCTTTCTTTCTTTCTTTCTTTCTTTCTTTCTTTCTTTCTTTCTTTCATTCATTCAAAACCAAACCAAACTCAGACATTTTCTCAAGTCTTGTAAACTGAAAGTGCTCCATCCGTCTCAGCTTGTAATGACAGCACTAATCATTGGGAGTCGGAGTTCAAAAGGAAGACCTAAAGCTGGGCCTTGTAAATATTTGATTCCAGAAATGATACAGGTTGAACATAAAAACATTTATCTTGTTTCCTTTCTTCATCTCCCAACTGAGTTTCCAGCTGGCTATATAATTCATTGAAAAGTATGCAGTAAGATAATTACTGTGTAGACTAAATAATTCACATCTTTGATGGTGACACAGGCCCTCATTTCCTGTCACCAGGGTGCCATCTAGGGACCTTATTTTCGGTTTCTCCACTGCTCTATCTGTCTAATAAATAGCAGTACTCCCTCTTCATTCTGCTGTTGGCCACCGTCCAGGCTCATCTAGCATTTGGTAAAGAGGGCACACATCTCCTTTTAGTTCTTGTACATTGATATTAAGACTTTTCTGGTAATTGCCTCACATGCCACCATAATACAATCTCATCAAAGGTAATATAAAGACTTAGGTGGAACTATTAATGGTTTGCAATCAATACTGTGAAAACCCTAGTTATAGCCTCACTATCAATGTATATGCACATCCTACAAGCAGTCATAGAAACACAAGGTGACTCTAGCTCGGTCCTGTGAACTCCACCTTACACCTTAAACACATGTCCTGCTGGACAGCACAGCTGCAGCCAGGCTCTGTGTAGGCAGTCATGTTATGGGCTAATTTTTAACATCCCCCTTCCCAGAACTAATGAACTGGGCCTGACTGCCAGGCCTCAGCTTGCCCAGCAATTGATATTTTGACAATAAAACTCAGCTTTAGTAGTGTATTCTTTCATTTGGGATTTTGAAAGGAACATCTTGAAATGAAATTGGTTAAGGAAGAAGAATGCAGATTTATCTCTACTTCTCCCTCAAAGAAGAAGGAAAATTGGCCAGCCAGAAAAGTAGAAAAGTAGAAAGTAGAAAGTAGAAAGTAGAAAGTAGAAGTCTCTTATGGCAGAAGTGGCTGAAGGTGCAGTGAGGACATTGTGTATAAGAGCACAAAACTTTGCATGTAGAAGAACTGTGGGATTAACAATGTGAAATAGCTTTGAAACTGAGTTGACATGCTTTAAGCTGTGTTCATTGGTGCCCTCTGGTCTGTCAAAGCTCACATGTTACATGTTCAGAACTAAAGTTGCCATAAAGCTGTCCAGTGCAATGTGGGCCAGCACCACAAGAACACCTTGGGTTTATTAAATGCTTGATTTTGAATTAGTTTTTGGTTGTGTGAATTTAAAATTATTTATTGTTTCTAAATTCAGTTACATGATCTCATCTGGGGTCAAGATCCATAGTTTACAAAGCTGGGTCAGGGCTGGGGAGATAGCTTAGTTGGTCAGGTGCTCACTGCTTAAGCATGAGATTCTGAGTCCAGATGCTTAGCACCTACATAAAAATCTGGGTGTGGTGGTACACATCTGAAACCCCAAGCACTGAGGGGCAGTGGGCAGAGACAAGAGGACCCCAGAGCTGGCTCACCAGCCAGTCTAGACAACTGGTAACTTCTGAGTTTAGTGAGAGACCACATGTCAAAAAATAAGGTGGAGAATGAGGGCTAGAGAGATGACTCAGTGGTTGAGAACATTGGCTGCTCTTGCAAAGGACCTAGGTTCAGTTCCTAGTACCCACATGGTGGCTCACAACCATTGTCACTCCATTTCCAGGGGATCTGAAACCCTCTTTTGGCCTCTGTGAGCATTGCATGCACACATGGTGCATTTACATACATGAAGGCAAAACATCCAACCAACCAAATAAATAAATAAATAAATAAATAAATAATAAATATCCAAAATATAAGATGGAGAGTGATATAGGAAACACCCTGATGTTAACCGCTGGCCTCCACTCATATGCATAATGTACCCACATGACATCTGCATGCATACATATACACATTTTGAATAAATAAAATAATAAAATAGGCGCTGGGCCACATGGGATGATAGGGATAGAGCATGGGGTCAGTTTTTACCCTAGTGTTTCCAAAATGATAAATTTAAACTGCTTAGACAGTTTCTGAGTTTGTGGACTACTTTCTGAAATTGTGCTTAGATGCCTGCTTTGGCTGACCTAGTCAGGCAGATGTAGTGAATTCACTGAAACTTCAGGCAGACAGCTCATCAAGGCACCTGCCTCCAGCACGCTGCTGCTCCTTTGCTGGCTCACAGTAGGTCATCACGCACATGACCAGAGAGGTCTGCTGAATGCTCGCAGACTTGGACTCTGGGGAGAAGGCTGCTAGCACCTGGTGCTCTATTGCTTCTGCAGATATTGGCACAAGACTTACTGCATGATAAATGGCCATAATCCACTAAGTAAAATTACCTCTGCATAATTCTGCTGGGTACGAAGCTTAAAGGAGAAAGGATTTACTACTTAAGCTCACAATCACATAAGAGCAATTACCCATTTCTCTGTGTCAAGTATCTGGTGCTCATGTATAAAGTGGTCTCTGTGGACTTCTTCAGTGTATATGGTCACCTACACACACAAAATATAATTTCTCTCTCTCTCTCTCTCTCTCTCTCTCTCTCTCTGTCTGTCACTTTCCCAATTTTCTATCTTCTAAATGTATTTTAAAACTCAAGTAACATACCTGTCAAAGTTTTAAAATATTTAAACAATAAGAATCCCACTAAAACGGTCATGTTCCTGAGACTCTAATTTCTCCTAAACATCGTGGTTTAAACCTGCAGGTGTTACCCAGAGTTCCCTGTCTTAGATTCTTGATAAATTTCTCTCTCCTCTCCTTCCATCTGGGCTAAAGTGGGATGTGGACACAAGTGGACTACATCAAGGACTTGCACATTAAAAATAATCTGCCAGTGGCATTGAAGCTCATGGAGTGGTATTCAAGTTAACAGCATTACATAATTCTCCATGATGTGTTTCTATTTGAGATGCTTGCTGCTTTATTTAGATGGAGCTATAATGAGACACACACACACACACACACACACACACACACACACACACACACACACACATCCAGTGCTGAGAACATGGCCACAGCAGGCAGTGAAAGTATTTTTCTAGTCCTATCACACAAGAAAATAACCTTTTCAATAAATATAAACTGATCAAGAAAGGATCAGGAGGCTTGATAAGAGTGTGGCTGTTTCCCAATTATAACAAATGAAAGAAAGTAGGAAAATCAGGAGCAAAGGGATGGGTAGGGAGAAGGGGTCTTTTGCTTAAGGAGAGGTCACCAGCAATAATTTCCCAGAGGAGACGACAAGGAGCATCTCCCAGTGCAATTGCTTTCATTAAATGAAGTAAATATGACATTACAAAGAGGCTTTTAACTTAACCAATGTGTGCATCTGAGGGTCAGGATTTCTTTCTTTAAAACATGAACGGCCACGTACAGTCTGCCTGTGTTGAAGCAGGGAAGCCTGGAGCCAACGAGAAGATGGAGCTAAAGTTTGTTAGTGCGGTTCAGCCGTGAGCTGTGGCTTGGGATATGCCTGCTGCAGGGAGGCATAACACAAAGGGAAAATATGGGGTCTTGATGGCTCTGACATATACTGTATAACAAAAGCAAGCTGCATTTCATATTTGGTAAAATGACGGGGAGTTTCAAAATTTTGCCCTATGATATACAGACAACCTTTCATAAAATCTAGAATCAGATCAAGTTTTATAATCTGGATAGCTAGCATCTATGGGAATTAGGTTAATTTTATAGTTTTAAAGATAATAATTAAAAATTAGTATCATTCTTGTGGGTGATAGCAAGTACTATAGACACTAAAAGATAGATTTTTTAAAGTAAGTAGTTTATTTGCACCATGCAAGGCAAAAGTGAATGCTTTCCTGTGTTCCTCAGAAAATTCTCATCTATAGTTTGAAATCTACGGACACGGAGGGACCAGAAATGCTGCTGCCACAGCACCAGAGACCACATTTACATTTCAAGTGCTGATTTAATTTCATCTAAACAGCATGTTTTGCCACATTAAATTAGTTTTGTTAACTTGATTTTAATTGACTTTGTAGCTAGTATTTGATTGCTAATTTGTTTTGATTTTATGGTTGTCCAAGAGCCCTGAAAGTTAGGAGTTTATAACCTGGTTTGCATATGGCTTTGTTTAAAAGGTTTGGTAGGGTGCAAATGTGCATGGCAAAGTTCAAGTCAGTTCCAGGGACCTAAAAATAGATATTTTTGTCTTTATTTTTTGGAGCTCAGGCTACATACACCAGGCAAACATACCACCATCAAGCTATAGCTCAACCATTATTTTTGTCTTTGAAAAGGATTATTAGAGGCAGCCATGTGCCTGTATATCCCAAATCTAATTGGCTATTGGCTCTCTCCTTGGAGGAATAACCCATGGCTGATGCCACAAGCTTACATCCTCTACAGGTTAGGAGATGTTATAAGCCACAGTAAGACCCTGTCATATTTAACGGGGTAAAAATGTAATTCATGGATTAACATATCATCCAAACATATGTGTCTATGCCAAAGTAACCTACCATAACTATTAGTGCTGCTTAAATACCTATATATCTAATTGCTTGTGCTTCATTAGTAGGATCGAAAGGTTACTCCTGAACAAACTGTCAGCCCATGAAAGGAAACAGCCAGAATTGACCAGAATCCAAGTCAACAGCTCCAGAGAGAGAGGACAGTTTTACTTCTCATCCACCTGTGCCCCTTTTCTAAGCCTAGGGAACAATCTGCGGAAGAGGGGGCATGGTAGAATGTAAAGGCTGCGATTGGGGTGAATGGTGAAACTACAGCGATGTAGTCTGGACACTCATTTGATCAACTTGATTGAACAAACAACCTGTCACCCCCCACTGAATGGTGGGACTGTGGGGGTTTGGGCACAACAGTCTGTAGATTGGTTTTGCACGAAGGATGCTTATACTCATGGATTATCACTTATAGCTAAAAAAGGAAAAAAAAAACCTGAAAGATGCAGGACAGTTATGGCAGAATACATGATCTGGGATGGGGTGGGGGTGGGGGGGAAGGGAAAGGGAAATATGCCTGATCTGAATTGGAAAATGATGTACGAAATGCACAAACCATCAATAAAAATTAAATTAAAAAAAAAAGAAAAGGATTATTATATGACTAAATGCTGAGGATCCTCCCAGTACCCACACCATACCAGTGCTCTGTGTACTGCCCCAAGACATGGCTCTGATGTGACAATCGCAGACATAGTCTTACCAAATCTTAACCATTACCATGGTATCATTCTTTAGGTGCATAAAAATACAAAAGAAGTATAAAAATATTGAGGGTTACCAAGTTCAACATCATCAATATGGATTTTAAACACAAAGCCTATGTGCCTACCATGCACATTTGTATGGTGCTGCTTTAAAAATTCTAACATTGAAAATGATAGTTTTGCTCCATAAGCAATGGGAGCGCTGCTCGGGAGGCCAGGAGGCCATTATTATCTTGACCCTCCGGGAAAGTGTAGAATGAGGATTCTTATTTTCTCTGCATTAAAGATGGTATTTTTGTAACATGCACAGGGAACTAACTAGTTCCTTCCTTGGTTTTAAAAAGAATCTCAGATTCTTAAGTGTTATTCTACCATCCAACATCTTATTTCCTCAAGCTATGAATGAGCAGGAAGAGGAAAGTAAATATCCATTTGGTTGCATAACTACTACTTGAGGTTTCTCATGTTCTTATGTTAGAGAGGTAAGTCTGAAAGATTGATAGGAATAGAAACAAACTTTGAAAGTACGTGCCCATGTTGTTTAAGCGACTATTGAATAATTAGATGAGATTTAAATAGGAATATGTAAAACTGGCAATGTCACAGTGGAACAGTAGAACTGAGATTCATCAGCGTGAGGCATTTCTGATTTTCATTGGGACCTGAGCCCACCTCTGCCCACTGGCAATGGGCAATAATGAGTGGAAACCTCTGCAGATTGGGGCACATATCTGCAGCACAGCAGAGTCAGCAGGCCTATGTCGTTAGCACCTGCCTTACTCTGATTCCGACTTTACAGAGTCAGCCTTTTCAGCAGAAGTGGAAAGATTGTTTTCTTATTTTGGACAAACATAAATTTGTAGATGGTGATGAGAAGTGTGTTAAGACAACAGAAGAAACTCTCATTTATTTCCTCCAGTCTGTAAGTAAACAAGGAAAAGGAAAATAAAGACAATGTTGGCTGCAGAAAGCAATACTTTCTGGGTGTATGTGAATGTGCATAATTTTTAAAAATTCTGTTAATAACTAAAATATGAAAAACCTCATGTTTGGTTAAAATACTGTGTTCAGATTTAAAATCTTCAGAAAAAATTTAAATCACTCAAATATCATGTATGTGTTCAGCCTTAGGTGAGACTTAAAACTAAGATCTACCAGAAGAGACAACAAGGCTAAGTTGTTTGCCATGGTCTTTCTATCCTGGCAAATACTACTTAGCACTCAGTGTGCGCTTAGTGAATAGCTATTACATAACTTCTTTTAACTCTACGTGTGTGTAGGCCACAGGCTGATGCTTTTCTCTATTACTCTCCACCATACATTCTTTAAACATTTTATTTATTATTTTATGTTATGTGTATGAGTGTATTGTCAGCATGCATGTAAATGCATCTATGTCATGCAATGCCTGAGGAGGTCAGAAGATGGTGTCAGGGTGTCAGATCTCTTGTAACTGGAGTTACAGACAGTTAGCCTCCATATAAGTGTTGAAGTGAACCCAGGTTCTTTACAAGAACAGCCAGTGCTTTTAACTACTGAGCCATCTCTTCAGCCCCTCCACAATGTATTTTTGGAGATAAGATCATGTAATTGAACTTAAAGCTTACCTTTTTTTTTTTTTTGGTATTTTCGAGACAAGGTATCCCTGTAGCCCCAGGTGGCCTGGAACTCACTCTGTAGACCAGGCTAGCCTTGAACTCACAGAAATCTGCCTGCCTCTAATTCCTGCCTTTAATCCTGAGTGTTGGGATTAAAGGCGTGTGCCACCACACCCCGCTTAAAGCTTATTTTTTTTAGGTAGACTGATTGGTGAGAGAGCTTGAGATATGCCTGTCTCCATCCCATGGCCCTGAGGCACTGCCATGCCTAGTTTTATGTGGATGTTAGAAATTTGGACTCAGGTCCCTGTACTTGCACAGAACTGCTATACTGAGCCATCTTACCATCCTTTAATAATTGTAATTAATTACTTCCAAATGTTTTACACGTATAACTAACAAGTGGCTTCTTGCCCACAGAATCTATGAAAAGGGTTGATAATGTCTTCAGTCTGATCTGGAGGTAGGAAGACCCTGTAGAACCCTGTGTTCTAGTCAGAACTATTGGCAGGAGAGAATCTTGGACTCTGAGATCCTGAAATACCATGCTTCTAAAAACTTACCAGAGTGAGAGCAAAAGAAGGCCACCTGCTCCAAGAGTCCCATATGTACAAATTGCATTCCACCCCAGTTTCATTTTGCATGAATTTGCATATTTTCTCTACCATAATGGATTTTTAAAAACAACACAATATTAAATTTTATTTAATTTTCCACGTGGTAATCACAAATAAACATCTTGGGATTAGCCTGACCACCTTAATATAATTTTAGAACAACAGCACAGTGCTACATAGTCACACTAAGCCCCGTGATTAACAAGTTCAGTGAATGGAAACAGATTTGTGGCCTCATATTGTATTTACTATGTGACTAGTTAACTACGTGGCAACAGATGGCCGGATCCAACTTTCTCCAAACAAATGTTTTAAAAAAATACTTAAAATATTTATTTTAACTTTTTCACAGGAGGTGGTGCTTTATTAGAGGTAGCTTGAGGATCCATTTAGTATAAGATATTACATGTAGTGCATAGTATAAGAAATTACATGTTAGGAACCTGTTCATTTGCAATGTTGAATAAAATTTGATGTAGTGTGTGGGTCCCTGGGTAACAGATTAATGTGTCAAGAAGATTAGGGAAGATTACTTTTGTCTTGGAAAGAGAAGACAGTGACAGCACTAGAAACTGTCCTTGTTTATTCTTTTGATGGGTAAGTGAGGCCATCAGGGACCCTGTCTAGCATCCTGGTAAACCACAGAAAAGCTTGAGTCAGTCACTTTCTATGTATGCTCTAAAACTGACTCTGAAAGATGGGGTTTTTTTTTTTTTTTGGTCTTTTTGAGACAGGGTCTCCTTTTGCTTTAAGAAGCATGCTGTTAGGTGATCTTGTTATATGTGTGCACACAGACATCTACATGGTCTAGCCTACCATATGCTGAAGCCTCATGGTACCACACATTGCTCCTAGGACACGAAGGAAAAAAAGAAGACTCTGAGAGGAAGCCAAACAAATGAAAATGCTGCAATCCAGAATAAGGTAGACATGAGCTGGAGGAGGCTGATACCTGAAGAACACAGCACATGGACAGAAAATATGTTATAAGGGGAAGAAGCATGCTTAAAATCATGATAAAGTAGAGTAAATGCATAAACCAGCAACACAGACATTGGTTATTATCGAGTGTTATGTGCTGTCCATAAATGTGTGCACTGTATTCAGACGTGACTGACAGCACAGTAGGTGCGCTTACTCCAGCGCCACCACCACCAGCAGGTGAGTTGAAGGTTACACTATGATCTTATGACAGTTACTGTGCACATAGAAAACGTTAAGCCCTATTCCATTCTTATGGGAACTCCATCGTGTATGTGGTCTGTTGTTGGCCCAAACAACATGGCATATGAGTTTACTAAGAAATGGCTTTATTTTTCAGTGTCTAAACTGGATCTGACACCAAGGGACCCACTGATGTGATAGGTTGTCTCTCTGGGGGTGATGCTGCATTGAACATCTCAGATACGTAAGGGCTCAAAGAATGAATGGTGTGACTCTACTAAAATTGTTGATTTGACTCTGTTTCCTGTGAAGCTGCAGAGAAGTACATCCATGCCTCTAGGTCTTAAAGAGTTTAACATGGGATTGAGAAGCTAAGATCTAAGAGCAATTTGCCAACTGTAGGGGTTTATGTAATCATCTATGAGGAGTGCTATGTACACATGAACATATATGCAGAGGTAAGCATGAGAATACATATTGTGAAAAGCTTTCCCAATATGACTTCTTGTTCCTCCCTTCCATCTGTACCATTTAGAGTCAGTGTAAGGACCTGAGCATAATTTCTTTTTATTTTAAAAATATTTTGTTTTTTAATTTTTTTGCTCTTTTATTTGTTTATTTTTTTAAGGGATTCTACAATATAGTAACACAGTTGTTTTCAGATAACATTGATGTTACTCAGTTTTCTATACAATTAGGTAATTGGCACATTTTTTTTGAAGTGAGCCAAATTATTAATCATAAGCAACGAATGTAACATTCATGTAAAACCAATTTGCAAGTATCTATGTCCAAATTTTGAGCAACCCAAGGTTCCCATAGTCCAGTAGGAGATGCTTTTATGCACAGGCATGTTGATCAACTAGGAGTCCAGTCTATATTGCTGTAGTCTCACGATTCACCCCAATCTCTCCGCAGCCCTTACATTCTATCACGCCTCCTCTTCCACAAGTTGTTCCCTAGGCTTTGGGAAAGGGGCACAAGTGGGTGAGAAGCAAAACAATCTATTTTCTCTGGATATGTCATGAGCATAATTTTTTTTAGAGACAACTGCTTCTTTGTGTGGGTAATACATTTTCTAGGCTGGGCATTTAATTGCCTTACCAATTAACCAATCAACGCAAAATAGAAGAGAGTATATTCTAGCCTAGAAATGGGTGGGGAAGGAGGAATGATGGACTCATGAAGCAAGAGAGGATTTCTATTTCTGACTTAGGATGGGATATTTTTGTTGAAGTTTGATATTTTTAAGCATTTTATGAGAAGCAGATATTCTGGCAAAGTGAAATGTCCATGTGGTTTTAAGGATTTTTAAAATGCCAAGTTGATGCCTAAAGAAAATATTCTCAGCTCAGATATTATGAGATCTGTGAAATGCAAGGGTTTATATTAGAAATGAGACAGGACTCTAGCTAACAGCCTTCCAGTTCTATCATTCAAGGTTTTTCAGGAAAGTTTGACATGAAATGATTTCGAAATATATGATTTAAAAACAACGAAAGTAAGTAAATAAAAAAAAATCACATTTCCTATACCCTTAGGAAGGTTTCAGACTGTTTAAAGTCTGAAAAATACATGACGGAATCAGGTGAGGTGACCTTGTACAAATCATAGCAACTGCAAGTTAAGTGGAAAAATATAGTCATTTGTCATACGACTGTTAAGACTGATGCACTGTACTCTGTACTGCCAACCAAAAACCAAGTTTCCACTGTTGCTCATCTATTAAGAAACCTTGCCATGAAATGGAATTTGGTTGAAATAAAAATAATTTGAGATTACATAATTGGAGATCAGATGATACTGATTTTGATTTACTTCTGTGGTTCTGGAAATAGAACCCAAACCAGGGAGCATGGTGGTCAAAGACTTTACCACTGAGAACAAACCTCTAGCCCCACACACATGCTAATAAGAAAGCATCTGTTTAAGGTTCAGAAAAATTCAAGCAGAAACCGCTGCATAAAAATGACTGCTTTCCTTCCTGACTTTAACAGAAGTCATAAGAGAGACCTTTTGTGTCTTCAATAAGCTCATCAGAATTGTCTTAGTTCATTTTTGTGAATTTTTATTGTTTTTTTGTGTACTTCACACAGAATATCTCAATCAGTTCTTTTAATCATTTTAAAGATGTTATAATTATCACATAAGCATGTTGAAATTTTATATGAAGGTCTGGAAATCTTGCTGTACTTGTTAGATGTTTGAATTACAAATGGAAGTTGAAATGAGTCCATTCACTAAGTTCTGTGGCCGCTCTGAGCTTAGATGGTACATCCTAGTGTAATCAGAAAGTTTCAATAGTAGACTATCGTGTTTTATCTGTTATGTTTTACCTACTAGAAACTAACATAAACGTTTCAACTTAAGAGGATATTGAGGGTGATTTTTTTAAAAAATAAATAACTGTTGCCTCCAGAAGAGTTGGTTTCATGATGAAGTCCAATTTTTCTATTTGTGTTGTATTTGAGGATGATGAGACCCACTCCCAAATATCGTTTACCCCGTAGAAAAATGTCAAAAGCACTGCAGAAGGGGAACATATGGTCCAAGAGCTGTGATAGAGAAATGCTACTTAACAGATGATTGTAGGAGAAAGGCCGATGTGCAGAGAAGTGGGCACAAAATATCTTGTTACACTTTAAAACAGGTCCTTGTAAAAGACAACCTCAAGTTAAAGAAAATAACTGTTCATCAATGACTAATAATCTTCACAGATTCCTTACTGCTAGCTAATGTTACATAATCTACTTTTCCCCTCAGGAAATATATCTAGGCACATATTTGTAAATGCAGTAAGATATTTGGAATTGATACACAAAGAATTAAGGTTGTTTGAACAATTCTTTAGCAAAAGTCAACATATGATTCTGCAGGTCTTGAGTTGTGATCTGGAATATATTCAGCCATGCAGGGGATAGGATCTTATTGAGGGAGCTTGTCAGCTTAGCAGAGAAATCAGATCAGTCACATGTGTGTGAACTGAAGCGTTAAGCCAAACCTGCCCTGACTTCTGTCCCAGTCTAGCTACACTACGAGCTTGGGCCTTTCCCTCATAGCCAAGGTCCTTGAGTGAGAAATCACTTACGGCCTCTATTTTCGTAATCTTCTACACTCTGCAACTAAGCTTCTGCCACGTGACTGCAAGAATCCTTGAAAAAGGCATTGTTTGCTCTCTGCCAAATACAAGGAAGATGGCTTAGCTCTGCTTGGTCTGTCTGCTGCTTTTGGCTGTGCCAGGCCTTACGTCTCTCTAGAAAGGCCATCTATTCCTCTGGAATCCTCTCCTATACCGACTATTCTTCCTTGGCTGTTGTGTTAGATCTTTTCTGCAGCTCCCTTAGAAAGATGCTTCCTGGCTGGGGATGTTATACTTGCTATATTGCTTGCCTAGAATGGTCCTGGGTCCCATTCCCTGGCACCACAAGGAAAAGTAATAAACATAATGTATTAGGATGCTCTGTTCAGAATCTTCTGCAAATCTCTTCTGTACCTTTCCATGGATTTCCTAGCATGAAACTTCCTTACGTTTTGTCACGGCATGAAAAATATAGAACAGGATGGCATTTTGATACTATTTTTTAAGACACAATGGGTAAAATATAGACTTGAGAATGCCTGGAGGAGAATGGCCTGAGAACTGGAGTGAGCTCTGTTGGACCATCCTGGGTTTGAGAGATCCACACCTTCTAGCACAGTGCACTGAGGAAGTCTCTTTAAATAAGAGACCTTGTCCACCTATGAGTTCTGTGCATATGAGCATTTCTCCGTTATGGCTAAACCATGTGTTAACTACCTACTGGATCCTTCCAATAGGATGTCACCCCAGGAGGCCATGAGCTCATTCATATGTTTAGTGAGTAGGTGTTTCATCCTCAGTTTCTTAAAGAAGATCCTTCTATCATATAGTTGGCCAAAGTAGAAGCTTAGAGACCTTTTTTTTTTTTTTTTTAAAGAGATCATCCATTTCTCTTCTTCATCCTTTAGAGTCAGTTGATTACAAGCTCCTGAATTTTATCTACTTTTTAAAAATATTTTGATTCTAAATCACTCTCCCAGCCCTACTATTAACCTTCTTCCCTAAGGCTTTTACATCTTGCCAAATGTCAAGAAAACAACCATCTCCCTGTCTTTAGTTCAGGGAAGCAATGCTCCGCCTTCCTCATTGTTATCAGGAGTTTTGGAATGCATCCTGTGTGCGGGCCTGCACTTCATGGGTCCCTCTGCAGCCTCATCTGTAGTTTCATGTTCTGACAATATGCTTCAGTCCTATCAGGGTTTTATTTTTTGCCTTTTGTAGTGTGTGCCTTTTGTAGTGTGTGCATGGACAGTTCAGTAAGTGTGTCTTTGCACACACTTTCTGTCTTACTGAGGGACACCCCTCACTCCTGAAGCTCCTTCTTCACTGAGAAGCCTCACTGAATCCCAGGCTCTGCTAAATGAGTTCCTGTTGTCTGCTGTCCTGTGAATCTGGAGACTTGTGTGCTGATGCCCCCTCACTTCCCCTTTCATGGCTATTTCCATTTGTATTTGTGAACCTCCAGATAGCGCTAGCTCTGCATCTCCATGGGAGCTTTGATACTTTCCCCATCATCTATGAATAATTTAGAAGGCATGCATATAAAACATTGTAAACTAGGAGAATGTAAACACCAAATGCATTTTGTGCAGTTTCCTCTGATTAAAAGTCCTGTCAGTTCATGAAATCTGTTCTCTATAGCCCTCCCAAGACGGTTTTATTCCTATTCATTCTTTGAGACCAGTCCAACAGTCCTCTTTTCTAAAGGGTCCTCAACTCTCCTAGACAAGGCTTTGTCCAAGTTTTGACTCTGTCCCCATCTGTTTATAATCACTCTACCCTGAGTCAAGCTCCTGAGAATGAGGGGCATGCTCATCCTGACACAGGAGATGCTAAATTATGTACATTGTAAAAATAGACCTCAATGCTCAGAAGCCTGGGCCCACTGTTCCCACCTCTGTGTAAATTTAAAAACACATTCAGAGTCACAATGGAAGGACACAGCAAGGAGTCTTTCCAAACGAAAGGGCAAGAGGACCTGGAGCTTTCCTTGACTCATACCCTGCCTCCCACATCCAGTGACATTTTAAATTACATAATCATCCTAAGCAATTAGACTTATGAGTGACTAAACATTGGCATATGACATCTTTGACCTGCCTACTGAGTCAAGTTCAGTTGCCTGAAGGAGACTGAATCTGCCTAGTCACAGCCTGAACTGTGGTGTGGGACAAGTTGCTTTAGCCAAGCTTCGACCTAGGGGGTTAAAGAGGTTTTTCTCCAAGCCTCTAAGCAGATATTACAGAAGCGGGACCAAAGTGAAAACATCACCTCATGGAGGGATCTTGCTGCTGAGCCAGCTGGCTCTGCTCACCCGAGTCTGTCTGCAGCTCTTCTCTCAGCAGGTGCACAGACTCTGCAGCTTATTAGTATCCTGGGCTGACTGGGCTGGCTGTCCCTTCCAACCACACAGCAAACATTTCCACAGTGCTCCTCTACGCCCCAAACCGCTCAGAGATCTCAAAGCATACTGACTTCTCTAGTTCTCACAACTGACATCGGCACCATGACTCTGCCCAGTTTATCCGAGAGACCAAAACTTAGATGGCTATAATAGCTAATTCAAGGTCCTATGTAGTGCAGGCTGCAAGTGGGCTGCAATCCAAAGCTCATGGCCTGGCTCACAGATCCTCACCCAAACCAAGACTGCAACTGATTCTTGTCTCAAAAAAGGCAGAATGTAGAAAAACTCCCCCTCACCCTAATCCATAATCTTAAGAAGATACAATCCTGTTTGGGAACTGGAGAGATGGCTCAGTTGAGTACACACTGCTCTTTGAGCTTGGTTCCCATCACTCAGATCAGGCAGCTCACACTGCTTGTAACTCCAGCTCCAGGGGTATCTGAAGCCTCTGACCTCAGTGGGCACCAACAGTCACATGTACACACCCTCACACCCTCACACAGACACACAGATGCGCACGTACAAATAAAACTAATAAAATAAATCTTTAAAAAATAAAACACAATTTTCACTGTTGTGGAGTCTTCCTAAGGTCTGCTATCCCCCAGGATCTATTCCTTAAAGGGATTTAATGCCATTCTAATTAATAGCCCTAAAGAGTTATGACCGTACCTAGTCACAATAAAACTGAACAAAATCAAGTAATTGTAGTTCTCAAATAACAATGGAATCATCCCAGCTGCAGATATCTATTTTTTCTCCCTTTTATTGTGTGATGTTGGAGATCAAACTCTGAGCCTCATGCATGCAAAGCAAGCTCTCTCCCAAGTAAGCTGTATCTCCAGCTCCCAGATCTCACATTCTACATTAAAGAATAATGCCAAGCCAATTATGGGATAATATTTAGACTAGATACTGCTAAAGCCTTCTGCTTGATTCATTTATTCAACTAGAATAAGCTTAAGTAACGCCAAGGGGCTTTATGAACGCCTGTAAAGCTGATCTTGGTACTTTTCATCCTCATATCATTTATTTAACCCATTATCTCTCTTTCTGAATCCACCTACATATTTTTCTCCATATGTCTGAATGCCTAGAAATGACCAGCAAGATTTTAATACACACAAGAAAAGCAAGCACTACTGTGGGAAGATCCAGTTGGAATTAGGGGCTAGTTCTCAGCTAACATCCCTTAGGGCACCATGTGGGAAGCATGGGGCTCCTCACCCTGCCCCAAAAGGGAAAAAGCAATGTGGCCCAGGCACGTGATGCTAGGTGGAGCAACCATATACAGTGGCATGAAACTGGGGTTCTGTGATTGGCTCTGGGAGCCGACATCATTTTGCTTATAAAAGTGAGTTGCAGCAGGCAATAAATCAAATTCTCCATTACCGTCATTACACATAATTCCCAATCATTATTTTGCATGCAGGCCTGGATTTCGAGTATCAGTTGCTAGTGGGTTGGATGGAGGTCTATCAGAACACCACCCTGGTAAGCTAGCATAGGGTTGGATGGTACCATGGGGCTGGACGGAGACTTACCATCAGGTCACCAGCTATGAAGTGAATTGTGAGTGGGTGTAGGCATCAGCCATCAGCTTGAAATTCCTGTCCAGAGACCAGCTGTCTTTGGGCAGGTGGGAAAGCACGGCCCAAACGGGAAGTGTTCCGCTTCTCAGGTTAAGAACCCGAAGTTGGAAGTACCTCTCAGGTTGGGTTATGAAAGTAAACAACTGGCTTCTGTGCTGAGGGGTCAGTTCTCTACAGTGGCCGCAGGCAGCCACTGTGCTTCCCTTCCCTTAGCAGGACTGCACTGTACCTGCTCGCAGCAGGAGAAGCTCCCACACACTACCATATATGATACCTTATGCATACCTGTGTGCATAACTGGAAAATCCAAATCTGATTTCTCAGTGTCCCTGCATAGAGTCCTTTTGATTATCACTGAATCATTCTTTGAAAGAAAGAAAAGAATGTAGTGGCTGGAGAGATGGCTCAGCAGTTAAGAGTACTGGATGCTTTTGCAGAGGACTGGGTTTCTGTTCCTAAGCACCCACATGGCAGCTAAGAACCATAGGTAACTCCAGTTCCAGTGGATCCAGCATCCTCTTCTGGCTTTCTCAGAATTACACACACAAGTGTACTTACCTCCATACAGGCAAAACATTCATATCCATAAAGTAAATAAACAAAAAATTAAAGATTGTAAAGGAGATTGTTCTGATCTACAGCAAGTCAGGGCTTATCTGAGATCTTCATTTCATCAGCAATTGCACTTACTCTGAGCTAGCAGCTATTTACAGAATAAACAAATAAGCCAACTACTTCTCTGCGTTACTCAAAAACTCACAAAATCTGTGGAAACTTTAAAATATAATTTATAGGGAATCCTCCATGGAGGCTTACTATGATGAATTCCCCCCCCCCCCAATTCTAATGTAGCTAAACAACTGTGCTGAGAAAAGATGGTCTGGAAGACTTCTAAATATCCGTTGACTTCTTGTTTCAAGGTGTGCCTTCCCACCTCGCAAGGTTGGCATGGAAATGTGGCAGATGATTCAACATGCACTTGACTGAAACAGTATTCCAAATAGTTAATGTGTTACAGTGGGACTGGCTATACACTGGAATGCTGATCACTTTCATATAATATTGAATAGACTCAAGAAGCAATGCATTTCTCTCTTTAAAGTCTCCAAAATACACTCTAAGAGTATAAAGTGTTTTCTACAAAAATGGCTCAAAACTATCCATTGCATAGATGCCATTATCTTTTCTAAAAGTGGAAGCATATTTCCAATAGATATGCTTACAATCCTTAATCTAGCCACATTGATTTTTCCATTTAAAACAATAGCAAGGCAATAATAAAATTATCTATCAACATGCTCCTAGATCAAAGTGAAAAGGCATTGGAAATGTCAAATTGCCAAGTTAACCTAGTCAAGCAATGCCATTCTGATCCTGTAATGTTTTTAGCAGCAAGATAAAACAAATGACAACATGTATTAACTACACGAATATGTAGTTAGATTGTATTTAAGACATGTCTACCAAATGGCAGTCTCAACTCTATGAACTAAGGAATGGTATAGTAAGAAATGTTAAACATCTAGCTTTTTGGGGGGAGTCTTTTGAGACAGGGTCTCCCTGTAGCCCCAGCTGGCCTGGAACTCACTTTGTACATCAGTCTGGCCTTGAACTCATAGAGATCCGCCTGCCTCTGCCTCCCAAGTGCTAGGATTAAAGGCATGCGCTACCATGCCCGGCTAATATCTAGCTTTCTAATGAACAGAAGTGTACGTTCTAATTCCCACAGTGTACGTACTGTCTTCATGACAGTAGCCATGGAGATGAGACAGAATGTGCCCAAACAGCCTATATGACCTTACATGAGTTGACTCTATCTAGCACACTGAGCCAAGGGACCAAAACAGTAAGATTCTGCAGACTTCCCTTTTATATTGTGTGTTTTTTTTAGAGACCACAAGGCTCTAAAAGGTCTAATTTCCTTACCTTCAAGGTATCTTTTAATTCAAATAGATAACATCTGAGTGTTCTTTCAGTTCAATTCTTTAAATGTTTAAACATTTTTTTCTTAATCTTAAGGAAACTTGACTATTATATGAGAATTAAAGGAAAAATTCCATTTGGTTTATGTTTCTATCCTAAGGACTTGGGGGTGAAGGATGACCTCAAACAGAGCATGGTATGCCTATTTCAGTATGGCTTATTTCGTGAATATTTTAGTATGTTTTCAAAAATATGTCAAAGGGGAGCTTCCCACAGTTTTCTTTTGATGATGATGCAACCCAGCAAAGAGCCTTCTGGGCCGATGAGAAGAAGCATAGTACGGATATTTCATAGTATCTGCTTCATTAGCTTTTGTGTATTTTCAAAATGGATAAAATCAAAAGTATTCCCATTTCTGAAGTACATAAAGAAGATGAAACATCTCATGTTCTTTGCAAGAACTGCGTTCTAGTTGGCACTGGTGGTGGAGCCTTTCTATCCCAGCTGCTTAGGAAGCTATGGCTGG
This sequence comes from Rhizomys pruinosus, assembly GCA_009823505.1. Taxonomy (NCBI): domain Eukaryota; kingdom Metazoa; phylum Chordata; class Mammalia; order Rodentia; family Spalacidae; genus Rhizomys; species Rhizomys pruinosus. The sequence continues at coordinate 261,606 of VZQC01007700.1, read as the reverse complement.
AGGCTCATAAGTTCAAGGCCTGCCAGGGCTACCTCATGAATTAAGGACTTGAGTAACTTAGACTTAGACCCTGTCTCTAAATATAAAAGTAACAAGAGGAGTAGGGCTATAGCTCAGTGACAGAACACTTGCCTACCACGAAAATAGAAGAACTCCAAATCTTTCATCTTGTCTAGCAAACCACTTGAGAGGAGACCAGGAGATGAGTACTGATGAAGAAAAGTTAATGATATCATTGCAAGAGATGTGGCAAGTGTCAAGAAACTTGAATAACCAGTATTCTCTTTTCCACAGTCATTAGGACCCAAAGGCACACTATCTAGAGAACCTGGGGTCTATGGATGCTTCCTCAGGAAACAGAGGGGAGGAAGTAGTAGATATAGTAATGCACAGAGGCCTGATTGCCTTTGCAGAGAGCTTGAACAGGTAGGGGCCACAGCTTCTGCATAAGATGCTGTCAGAAGGAAGTTAGGGCTGGATGTATGGAGGTGTCTTTAGACACTACTAGATGATAAGGAAGACCTCCAATGAGGTCTTTGAAGGATGAAGTGCTTGTCAGGTGATTGTGGCTCTCATCCATGCCTTCACTTGACAAACACTTGTGAGCATCTATTCCAGGAAAAAACCCTTTTCTAGCAATGAGGGTTAACAGGACAGACAAGGTCCTTTCCCTCTCCCTGTGGATGCTTCATCTATCAGTGGATTTCATTGTTGATAAAGCTGTGAAAAACCATTAAGTGGATAACATGACAACTGAAAGAAATTGCCACATTAATATAAGTCATCTTTCCTTTTCTTAAAAATGGGTTTAAAAAGATATATTTTTATTATTTGAGAATTTCTTAAAATATATTTTGATCATATGCATCCCTTTCCTCCCCTTAACTCCTCACACATCGATCTTCAATCTCCCTACTACATCCCCTCTTTTTTAATAGCCCACCAAATCCAATTTGTGATGTCCATACACTCCCGTGTGTGAGGCCATCCACTGGAGTGTGGTTGACCTGCCAGGAGTCACCCCAAAAGAAAATTCGCTCTCTCTCCCAGAAGCCAGCAATTGTCAATAGCTCCTCAGTTAGGGGTGGGGGCCTGTGAGCCCCTCCTTCCATGGCAGAATATTGATGGACTTGACCTTGTCAGATAACTTCAGCTACTATGAATTCCTGACTGCTCTTATCCTCTTATGTGTAGAAAACAGTTTCACTTCAGTTCTCCACGAACTCTGGCTCTCTTCCTGTGCCCTCTTCGTATTTCAGAGTTTTTTTTTTTTTTTTTTTTTTTTTTTTTTTTTTTTTTTTTTTTTTTTTTGTGTGTGTGTGTGTGTGTGTGTGTTGTATTGTTTTTTTCAGGCTGGGTCTTATTATGTAGCCCTGGCTGGCCTGGAGCATACTATATAGCGCAGGCTGGCCTTAAACTCACAAAGATTGCCTACCACTGCCACCCCAGTGCTAGGATTTAAGGCATGCAGCACCATGCCTGGTTTGTCTGGGTTTTTATTATAGACTCTTCATGAATTGGTATCTGTCGCTATGATACAACTTCAGGATTTTATGTTAATAAGCTAATTGAAATCTACTGAGTACCCCTGTTCCACGCTTTTGGTTTACATTTCCCTTTTAGGCAATTCTTACAACTCTGAGATATGTGTATTTCCATAGATAAGCAAGCTGTAATTCAGAAAGAAAATACACTTGCCCTAAAATTGCCCAATATCATCAGAATTCAAGTAAAGATTTTTGGCACAACTCCACTGTGACCTTCTTCTGTACCCTGATGCTTCCTTCCATCACCAAGTGAGCAGACCAATGTCTTACCTATGCCTGACCACAGCAGCTCCCAAGTGAACCAAGAAATCCCAGACCCCTTTCTCCTTCTGTAGAAATTATATGCTACAAGCCACCAGGAGATGAAATCCATGAGGGAGGCCAGAGGCCTGGTCTTGTGTTTTTCTTTTCTTTTTTTCTTTTTTTTTAATTTTATTTATTTTTGTATGTGTATGAGTGTACTGTCTGCATGTAGGTCTGTGCACCCATGTCGTGCAATGCTGTGGAGGTCAGAAGAGGGTCTCAGATTCCCCTGGAACTGGAGTCCTGCTGGAATTGGAGTTACAGACAGTTCTTAGCTGCCATGTGGGTGTTGGGGATCAAACCTGGGTGCTCTGCAAGAGCAGTCGGTGCTCCTAACTGCTAGGCTATCTCTCCAGCCCCCAAGGTCTTGTGTTTTTCATGCTGGTCTTCACCACAGTAAGGCCTCTCATTCTAGCACGAAACAGGCAGAATTGGGATAAGATAAAAACCTAAGCCTAACGAAAGGAACCTCAACAAATACAAAAGGATACAAATTATTCCATGCAGTCTATCAGACCACAGTGCAATAAAGCTCAATATGAATACCAGAATAAGTCCAACTAGCTACAAGAACACATGGAGACTAAACAACACAATCCTGAATAATGAATGGGTCAGGGAAGAAATAAAGAGTGAAATAAAAGTATTCATGGAACTGAATGAAAAAGACAACACAACACAACAAAACCTGTGGGATACTTTAAAAGCAGTCTTGAGAGGGACATTTATAGCCCTAAGTGCCCACATCAAAAAAACATAAAGGGAACAAATAAACGATCTAACACTGCAGCTAAAAACACTTGAGAGACAACAACAAATGAACCCTAAACCCGACAGACAGGAAGAAATAACAAAAATCAGAGCAGAAATCAATGAAATAGAAACAAAGAAAACAATACATAGAATCAATGAATCCAAAAGCTGGTGCTAGACAGACCTCTAGCTCAGTTAACCAAAGAGAGAGAGAGAGAGAGAGAGAGAGAGAGAGAGAGAGAGAGAGAGAAACTCCAAATCAATAGTATTCATGATGAAAGGGGAAACATCACGACAGACAAAGAAAAGATCCAGAAAATCATATGGGAATACTCAAAAACCTATACTCCACTAAATTTGAAAACCTAAGAGAAATGGATGAATATCTGAAATCCTGGGAACCAATAAATCTTAACCAAGAAGAGATTGACAGTTTGAACAGACCCATAATATTTGAAGAAATTGAAGATGTAACAAAAAAACCTCCCAGCTTAAAAAAGCCCAGGTCCAGATGGCTTCACAGCAGAATTCTAAAAACATTTAAAGAGGTCCTACAACCATTGCTACTCAAACTGTTTAGAAGGATACAAAGAGAGGAAAGTCTCCCAAACTCCTTCTATGAAGCCAGCATCACTCTAATACCAAAACCAGGCAAAGATACAACCAAAAAAGAAAGCTACAGACCCATCTTACTAATGAACATAGATGTAAAAATTCTCAATAAAATACTTGCAAATTGCATACAGACCCACATCAAAAAGATCATTCATCATGAGCAAGCTGGATTCATACCAGAGATGCAGGGATGGTTCAACATATGTAAATCAATAAATATCATAAATCACATAAAGGACTTAAAGACAAAACCACATGATCATCTCAATTGATGCAGAAAAAGCCTTTGAGAAGATCCAGCATCCCTTCATGTTTAAAGTCCTAGAGGGAATAGGATTGAAAGGAACATTCCTCAACATGATCAAAGCCATATATAGCAAACCCACTGCCAACATCATCCTAAATGGAGAAAAATTGGAACCATTTCCCTTAAAGGCAGGAACCTGGCAAGGCTTCCCCTTATCACCACTCCTCTTCAACATAGTGCTTGAAACACCTGCTGGGGCAATAGGACAAGAGAAGGGAATTAAAGGAGTACTAATTGGAAAAGAAGTTAAGCTATCCCTTTTTGCGGATGATATGATAGTTTACCTAAGGGGTGCTAAAAACTCTACCAGAAAATTTCTAGAAATGATTAAGAGTTTTAGTAAAGTGGTGGGCTACAAAATTGACCTAGAAAAATCAGTAGCCTTTCTTTAAACCAACAATAAACAAGTGGAGAAGGAATATAAGAAGACCTTCCCACTCACAGTAGCCTCAAAAATAATAAGATACCTGGGAACAAACCTAACCAAAGATACTAAAGATCTCTACAACAAAAATTTTAAACCCCTGAAGAAGGAGATTGAAAATAACATCAAAAGATGGAAAGACTACTCTTGCTCATGGATAGGGAAAATTAAAATAGTAAAAATGTCCATTTTACCCAAATTGATATACGTATTAAATGCAATCCCAATCAAAATCCCTATGAGCGTCTTCATAGACTTGGAAAAAAAATCCTTAAATTCATATGGAAAAACAAAAGACCCCGAATAGTTAAAGCAACCCTGAGTGAAAAATGCAATACAGGGGGATTGCTCTGCCAGACTTCAAACTATATTACAGGGCCATAGTCACAAAGACAGCCTGGTACTGGCACAAAAACAGACCCATTGACCAATGGAACAAAATTGAAGATCCAAACTTGAGCTCATACAATTTCTGCCACCTCATACTTGACAAAGGGGCACAAAAACCTCAATATGGGAAGGATAGCATCTTCAGCAAATGGTGCTGGCAAAATTGGATCACCATCTGTAGAAGAACAAAATTAAACCCCTACCTCTCACCCTATACAAAAATAAACTCCAAGTGGATCAAAGCCTGAAACCTTGAAGGTGATAGAAAAAAAATTGGCAACAACTTACAAGACATAGGTGTAGGAAAAGACTTTCTAAATCAGACAGCAGCTGCACAGAAATAAGGTCAACAGTCGACAAATGGGACTTCATGAAGCTCAAAAGCTTCTGTACAGCAAAAGAAACAATTAAGGAAGTGAAGAGAAAACCCACAGAGTGGGAGGAAATCTTCACCAGTGATACATCTGACAAAGCATTAACGTCAAGAATATATAGACTACTCAAAAAACAAAGAAGAAAATAAATGACCTACTCAAAAGATGGAGTAAAGAGCTGAACAGAGACTTCACCAGTGAGGAATTAAAGATGGCTGAGAAACATCTTAAAAAGTGTTTAACATCATTGATAATTAAAGAAATGCAAATTAAAACCACTCTAAGATATCATCTCACTCTGATACGACTAGCTAAGATCAAGAAAACAAAAGATGACGGATGCTCGGGAGGTTGTGGGGAAAGGGGAACACTCATCCACTGCTGGTGAGAATATAAACTTGTACAACCACTACAGAAAACAGTGTAGAGAACCCTTAAAAGACTCAAAATGAACATACCACCTGACCCAGTCATACCACTCCTGGGTATATACCCACAAGACTCATCCTACTGCAAAGATACATGCACATCCATGTTTATTGCAGCTCTTTTCACAATAGTGAAGAGCTGGAACCAACCTAAATGCCCCTCAACAGATGAGTGGATGACAAAAATGTGATACATCTACACAATGGAGTACTATTCAGTGGTAAAGAAAGATGACATTATGAACTTTGCAGGTAAATGGATGGAACTCGAAGCCATTATGCTAAGTGAAGTAATACAGTCCCAGAAAGACAAGCATCAAATAGTTTCCCTCATTTGTAGATGCTAACACCAAATACCCCAGATGAAAGGCAAGCTGAACAACATTATTGTTATATTTCTGTTTATCTGAAAGCAACTATGTTGTTATAATGTAAATCTCCCAACGGGCTGTAGAATCCACCCACCACTCATTTTCATACTCTGTAATTACTGTATATGGGTGGAGAGTATGTATCCATATTTTAGAGTAATATAAAATTAATGGAGGAAAATGTGAATTTCTAAGCATAAAAAAAGACTGAGAGAAAGATGCAGGACAGTAATGGAAGAATGCATGATCTAGGGTGGGGTGGGGAGAAGGAAAAAGGGAATATGACTAAACTGAATTGAAAGATGATGTCTGAAATACACAAAACATCAATAAAAGCACACCAAAAAAAATGAAAAAATAATCCAAGCTTTCAACTCTAACCTCCCCCCCCCCAAAGAAAACCCTAAGTCTAAGCTGGGGAAACCCTAAGCTCTGATGCTGGGGAAAATGTGAACTGATCTGTAGCAACAGGCTTGCAGAAACTGGATTTTGGGTCTTTTAAGGGTTCTCCACGCTGCTTACCACAGTGGTTGTATAAGTTTACATTCCCACCAGCAGTGGATGAGTGTTCCCCTTCCCCCCACAACCTCTCCAGCATTTGATATCTTTTGTTCTTTATTTTAGCCAGTCTTATTGGAGTGAGATGATATCTTAGAGTGGTTTTAATTTGCATTTCCTTAATTATTAAGGATGTTGAACATTTTTTTAAGATGTTTCTCAGCCATCCATCTTTACTTCCTCATTGGTGAAGTCTCTGTTAAGCTCTTTACTCCATCTTTTGAGTGAGTCATTTGTTTTCTTCTTTGTTTTTTGAATAGTTTATATATTCTGGATGTTAATGCTCTGTCAGATGTATCACCGGTGAAGGTTTCCTCCCACTCTGTGGGTTTTCTCTTCACTTCTTTGATTGTTTCTTTCAAAATGAGCCTACCATCTGACCCAGACTCATCTTACTGCAAAGATACATGCACATCTATTTTTATTGCAGCTCTCTTCACAATAGCCAAGAGCTGGAACCAACCCAAGTGCCCTTCAACTGATGAACGGATAAAGAAAATGTGGTATATCTACGCAATGGAATTCTATGCAGTGGTAAAGAAAGATGAATCATAAACTTTGCAGGTAAATGGATAGAACTTGAAGTCATTATGCTAAGTGAAGTAACACAGTCCCTGAAAAACAAGCTGCAAATGGTCTCCCTCATTTGTGGATGCTAGTACCAAATCCCCCAATTGAAAGGTAAGCTGAGCAACGTTACTTTTTCTTTCATCTTTCTTTCTTTCTTTCTTTCTTTCTTTCTTTCTTTCTTTCTTTCTTTCTTTCTTTCTTTCTTTCTTTCTTTCTTTCTCTCTCTCTCTCTCTCTCTCTCTCTCTCTTTCTTTCTTTCTTTCTTTCTTTCTTTCTTTCTTTCTTTCTTTCTTCTTTTTGTCTTTTTGAGACAGCATCTCCCTGTAGCCCCAGCTGTCCTCGAACTCACTCTGTAGACCAGGCTGGCCTTGAACTCACAAAGATCCATCTGCCTCTGCTTCTGCCTCCTAAGTGCTAGGATTAAAGGTGTGCGCCACCACATCTNTTTTTTTTTTTTTTTTGGTCTTTTTGAGACAGGGTCTCCCTGTAGCCCCAGCTGTCATGGAACTTGCTCTGTAGACCAGGCTGGCCTTGAATATAATGTGAATCTCTTGACAAGCTCTAGAATTAACTTACCACTTACTTTAAGACATGGTAATTAATGTATATGGGTAGAAGGTATATATTCATGTTTTAGAGTAATATAAAATTAAAGGGAAAATTTGAACTCTTAAACATATATCAATTGGAGGGCATAATTCTGATACATATATGATGTTTATATAGGCATATTTTGGAGCAATACAATTGGGTGGGAATCACCACGACATAAGGACTGGGTCAAAGAATGCACTGATATAGTTAAATTCTGCCCCAAACAATAAACCTTTGCAGAGGAAAACTTTAAAAAGACTGAGAGAAAGATATAGGACATGTATGACAAAATGCAGGAACTGGGGTGGGGTGGGGGGAAGGGAAAGGGGAATATGTCTAAATTGAACTGAAAAATGATGTATGAAATACACAAAATGCCAATAAAGCATTATATTAATAATAAAAAGAAGCTGGATTTAAGGAGAAAATGAATATTTTTATCCCTATAAACCATGAATTTTTTCCATAAGTCACCAAAAAGCAAGAATGGGAGAAATGAGACCAGTTAGAATTTAGAGACGACACTACAGTGCACTCAAGCTTCATTGTGACTACTGGAAAGTATTTGTGCTTTCCACACCCACTGACAGAAGAATGTCCTCTGAGAACCAAAAAAGCAGAATAATTACAGCAGCTTTAACACTGTCTGGTGTCACTGCATGTATCTGCTCAGTTGTAGAGAATGAATGGAACATCAATCAGTTTATTAATAGCTGTTCATGCTTCTATTTTCCTCGAGTTCTGGGTCAGGAAAACATTCATTTGAACACTAATATCTCTTCTATTATTTCTTGTTTCTATGTGGTCTTATTATAGCTTAAGGGGCTTCTTTTCAAAACCAGCATCACCATTTCAGCACTATGCAGGATAACACATTCAGTAATAATACTTTCAGATCTGAGTTTCGGTATCATGTGAAAGGAGTTACATCTTTCACAACTGGATCCTCCCCCAATATATTTTTGTTAATATTATTTAACAGTGAGTGTTAGTAATTGCTACTCTTGTCTTCCTTTCATTATATTGCTATGAAAAATATCAGTTAACCAAATATCATGATGATTGAGCTTAAGTTAAATCATCAGCTAATATCTTCAGATGAATCACATAAATATTTGTTCGAATAAGCCAGTCTGGTATTGAAATCATACTTCTGATTGTCAACAGTTTGTTTATGGTTCTTTTATGGCATGCCACCTAATATAGATGAGGTTAGTAGTACAGCAATAAGAGACAAGTAAATGTTGTTGATAGAATGGCCATGTCAGACCTGTCAGTACTGGCTAACTTGTGGTTGTTTCATTCCACCTCAGTATTTCCACTTTACTGTTTTTAATAAGTGGAATCGGGAAACTACAGGACATAGACCCTGGTGGCTATAACTCTGCTGGATTGTTCTTATAATTAGGTTTATGAAAGGGCTCTGCAAAAGCTTCTTTATGAGGTAGCTTTATAACAGAATTTGTCCAGACAGATCATATTAAGTGAGCTATAACCCAGAGACCAGTGAAGTGAGTTTAAGGCTCGCTTAAGCTTCCTTTGCCCTGACCTGGTATTATTTTTACAGATGGTTCCAGCTGCTCTGAGATTTAAACACAAGCCCCATTTATTGGTTTGCTATTCTATAAACCAAGCATGGCACATTTGGATTCAGATTTTGGTAGACAACAAAAAGAGGAGCGAGTTTTTTTGTTTTCATAAACAAAAATGTTCTCAAACACCTGAGAAGCTATCACATGATCTATAGATGAAAATTTATCATCAACTTTGAAGAAAAAAGACTTTTCAAACAAACAAAAGAGCCAACCAACCATGCTTTACAGACTGTGCTGGTAAGGCTGGTTGTTTGCTTCAAAGCACTGCAGGGTTTTGTGGTGAGAATTCAGTAGAATGTGGAGAACAGGCCACCTTTGGCTAAAGTTCAGAAACTACATTAATGATTTATTTATTATTGCATGTGTACAGAAAATTCTTCTGTGGGAGGGCAGAGGAACACTGCCTTCAGTATTTGACTGCTTGACAAAAGACTGAATCATTGTAAAAACTTGCACAATTATAAGAACTGAGCATTTAATTTGCTTAAAACTATTAGCCAAATGTCTTTTATGTCAAATTCAGCAAAATACATGCATGACATCATGTGGAGTGATTAATTATATAATAAAGAATAAGTGATAAAACAGAATCTGGTGTGGTTTGAATTATTTATAATAGCTTCAGCTCTAGACAATTTGTTCAAAATGTTTACTTCTTTTATGTATGGAATCCACACTGTGGAAGGAAAAGCCTTGGAACTGTACAACCCCAAATAAGTAAATAAAACCCCAGTTTCTCATGATTTTCTTTCTGCTTGTTCTGTTTCAATTGAACAACTTTAACATAGAGACATTGTTTCTAAAATTGTTTTCTTACATGCAGAGTGATGCTAAATTCTCACCAAAACTGCCATCAGAAGTCACTTTTCTATTGAAAGAGATGTTCTTAACTGATTACAGGAAGCTTTGTGATCCCTTTATAACAAGGATGTTGCTGGAAGGCAGTGTGGATCGAGGTCTGGAGTAAAAACAGGGCAGCTGGCTCCACAGCTGTGCAAACTGTAATTCCAGGGTGTGGGAGTAATGAACAACCCTGGACTTCCGCACACCCACAGGGGACATTTAGGTCTCTCTCTTTCTCAGAAAGGAAGGTTTTGCCTTGAAACTTCTGGTTATGCTTTTGTAAAGATGAAACAAATAATTAGGGCATTTAGCTAGGGGAAGAAAGAAGGAGAAGGGAAGGGGAGAAGAGGTCATGAAAAAAGGGTAGCATTTGGCTGTTAGGCTGTCTGTCTTGTGTCAAGTTAGACCAGCACTCCCTGTGTCATTCCACATGGATCTAATGTGGTGTGCAGGTGCTTTTACTTCAAAATTACAGGTTCTTTTTTTGAGAACCTCTCTCTAATGGGAAGTTGAAGTGAAGGCAGGGCTTCCAGGAGAAGTTAAAAGAACTCCTGGCAAGTCAAAAGCACTGTAAAATTTAAGCACTTTGCTTCTTAGTGATAATAACATTGTAAGGAGAACTTATTTTATTTTGGGGACAATAAGAACTGATAGTAGACACAAATTGACCTCAATTTATAAATTGGGGAGTATTAGGCTGAATTTAGTTTTGGGCCCTAGCAAAAGCAACACTTTAGGTGGAAGTAGTTTATTTCTCACAGTTTTTAGTCTGTGTCTTATTTTTGCCAGAAGTAGACACTGAAAGCTGTCCTAGCCACCAAGTCCACATTTGTCTCTGTTGTTCCTCTAACCACTTCACTGTTGGCAAAGCATTTTCACACTTAATTCTTAAAGACACAAAGACAATTGGGCAGATGATCTTCTACGTATAGATTCAGAGACGCGATGCAGATCACAGGTATGGACTTGGAACTAGCGCTATCTCCAAACCTATCACAGAGCCCTGTGTTCATTATTCAGAGAGGAAAAGATGTTCCTCTTAACTAAAGATGCTGGGGTTTTTTGAGACAGGGTCTCCCTGTAGTTCTGGCTGTCCTGGAACTCACTCTGTAGACCAGGCTGGCCTTGAACTCACAGAGAAGATGCTGTGTTTTAAAAAAAATCTTTGTGTGTATCGGTAAGATGTAGGTACATGTATATGAGTGTGTGTTTATGTCTGTGAACCACGTGCATGTGTGTAGAGGTCTGAGAACAACCTTGGGCATGTATGCATGTATATATGTGTGTGTCCACATGTGTAAGCCACATGGATGTGTGCAGATGTCAGAGGAAAACCTTGGGTGTTTGTTCTTTCCTTACACCTTGGTAGAGAACAGGGCCTTTTTGTTTGCCACTGCATACACCAGGCTAGGTAGCCCATGAACTTCACAGGATTCCCTGTCTCTGCTTTCTCTCTTGTTTCAGGAGCCCTGGGATTACAGACATGTGCTACCATGCCCAGTTTTATGTGGATTCTGGGGATTTAAATTTGAGTCCTGATTATTGCATGGCAAGTGTTCTTTGCTCACTGATGCCGTCCTCTGACGTGTGGGAAGTCTCTTAAAGTTCTTCCTTTCTTCTCCTTTCATCACTGTCTCTGATTTTTTTAAATTTCTATTTCTCCTTTTATTTGTGAGAAGGGGATAGAGAGAAAGGGTATCCTGTAACTCAGGCTTGCCTCAAACTTGCTGTATAGTTGAGGATGACTGTGAACTTTTGATCCTCCTGCCTCTACCTCCCATTGCTAGAATTACAACTGTGTACCACCACTGGTTTATGTAGTGCATGGGGCTGAACCCAGGGCTTCGCATCTGCTAGGCAAGTACTTTGCTAACTGAACTATATTTGCAGTTCCTTTGACACTCAATGAGGTCTCCAAATTCCAAGAATCTTTGGCATTCCCAGTAGGTGTATTTTGAAGTTCAACTCCAGTCAGAGCACAGACCATTCTTCATGTAAATTTTGCTAATTTTCCGAGCCTAGGGGTGACTTCTTTTTTCAATTCAACTATTTCCATTTATTCTGTAGCCCAAGTAAAAATGATTAAATAGAGGTAAAATGTAACCTCCCCCCAAAACATATTTATTATGTTCATGTTTCTGCTTTCCTGTCTCATGTTTTCTGCTCTTAAGACAAAGGTATAGCCATCAGAAAGACCTCAATGGTTGTAGTACATGTGTGCGTGCGTGCGTGTGTGTGTGTGTATGTGTGTGTGTGTGTTTGTGTGTGTGTGTGTATTGGGAGTATGATATCTTAGAAGGACAGACTAAAAAATGAAGCAGAACAGAGAAGCATAACAGACTCTCTATAGTGTGCTATGATCATGTGTGGTACGCCCAACATTATTCTGGAATTTACATTCGTTAAATTACTGTTTTCAAAACAAATCTCCAACATAGGAAGCATCATGAATTCTATTTTACAGAAAACTGAGAGAAGCAAAGGGCAGGAGGTGAAACGTCCTGGCCCAAATCGCACAGGTAGCGACAGATTAAGAGTCAGAACCAAGGCAGGCTCCAGATTCTGTCTTTATAGCCACTGTTCCATCTTGAAAGGAAAACCCCTCTCACTGTTAATTCTCTCTTCTTGGGGCTTGTTATGTATGATGGCATAGGCCAGAGATACTTTTTCCTCTGTGGACCCCTTTTGACACAAAAGTATTAAAAACTGTATTTTATGCTCTGTTCATATAATGACAAATACAACCTATGGACTTGCTTCTGTGTGTTGTTTTTTCCCCCCGGTTTTCAAGAAAATAAAAACATCTCTATGGGCTTCTCAAAATAGCCTGAGTGTGGCTGAGCTGCAGCACCTGAAGGGCTTCTGACCTCCTAGGTCTCTTCTCTTACCTTGACTCAGTTTAGATAAGAGAATGAATTTACCCACCCTCCATCGTACAGAAAAAATCAAGCGGTATTTCTTAGAAAAATTTCCAAATTCAGGGGCTGGAGAGATGGCCTAGCTGTTAAGAGCGTCGACTGCTCTTGCAGAGGACCCGGGTTCGATCCCCAACATCCACATGACGGCTGAAAACCGTCTTTAGCTCCAGTTCCAGGGGAATCCCACACCCTCTTCTGACCTCCACGGCATTGCACGACACGGGTGCACAGACCTACATGCAGACAATACATTCATACATACAAAAATAAAATAAAAATTAAAAAATTAAAAAAAAAGAAAAAATTCGAAAATCAGAAATAGCTCCCAGAATGCCATCAGTTAAGGAATATTTATCAAACTGTGGCTTGTAAAATCATTTAAATGGATCATAACTAAAAATTTTATAATTAAAATACCTTCAAATGGCTCAGAGGAGGAAGGATGGGATAGGCTCACACAGAAAACACCTGAGTATACTTGGGCTTTATGATGATATTTGGGGATTTTATTCCAATTATAAATGTATGTGATGGGTGAAATAAAGTATATTTATTATATGGAGTGACAGCCACTTTTTGTTTTGTGAAGCTGATTTGGGATATCAATCTCTTTCTTTCCTTTAGTGATGTTCAGCTTTAAATGTGACCTCTGAGAATAGTTGGTGATGTTAGGTTACTCTTTGGAGGTAAATCATGACCCTAAATAACATGGATTTTGAGGACATATAACATGATCTATGTTCCAATTTTTTTTTCTTCTTAGTTGTACCACCTTCACTGAATTTTTAACTTCCCTGTGTCTTAGTTTACATGTATACCCTGGAACAATGTTAATCTTCTGGAGTCATTGTGAGAAATGTTTACTAAGCCCTTGACTTAGGAAATATTAGTGTGCATGAAACTGACTCAATGTTTATTTCTAGGTAAGACTTCATTTAGATTAGATGTATATAATTGCTTTTTGATCTCTCCACTTATGTGTATAGCAGACATCTCCAGGTTTACAAGTCTGCATCAGAAGTCCTGACCATTCTGTCAGTCCCAAAAGACCCTTCTGTCCTCACTCAGCTCAGGCCTCTGAACTCCTGCCTCTTCCCCTCTCACATCCATTGAAACCTCCAAACTGACTTCCCTACTTCCTCGTTGCCTTTAAGCAGGCTGCTCTTTACACATCAACTCCATTAAAACCACATTAAAACCTGTCAGATGTGTTAAGAGTATGGTCAAAGTCTTTGCAGTGGCTTAGACCCTACATGATCTAGCAGCCCTTTCCTGAATCTCTCCTCTTATTCTTCTCCCCCATTCAGTCCTCCCCAAGCTTGCTGGGCTCTTTGATACACCTGGAACAGTTCTGGTTCAGGGCCTTTACCCTGGCCTTCCCATAGTTTTCCCCACTACCCATATCGAAATTGTTTATTCTTTAATCTTAGCCTGGTTCATTCATTTTGTTCTTAACATTCATTAATGTAGGACATAATATACAATTTACTTGTATATATTACAGACTTAATGTTGTTGAGTTGAAAAAAAATCATAAATCCAAAATGCTCCAAAGCTCTAAACTTTGTGAAGGGAGGGAACACTCTGGATTTCAAATTTTGTGGATTAAGATTAGTGAACTGATAAAGTAATGCAAATATCCAGAATCTGCAAGCATCTGAAATCTGAAAGGGCTCTGACCCAAGCACTTTGGATAAGGGGTACTCTACCTGCATATTGCTGTCCACAATCCACTCTTGGAAATTAAAATTTAAGAGAGTAGATACTATTTATTTTCATCTCTAAGGTATACCAAGTGTCTAAGAATGCCTTGACATGCAGTTAACTACTCAGTTAATACTTGTTAACTGAATGAAGTTATTTCTCCTCAATCCCATCCCTTTGCATAAAGGGCTCTGATGGCATATGGGAGAGTTAGGTGAGTAAGAAGGAATGAAAAGGCTTTCCTATACCTTTGACTAAATCATGACTTAATATTAAACCAACCTATAGTTTGGTTCATAGAAATCTAGTGATAGTAGGGTTTGTTTTGTCTGTAACTGATAAAGTTCAGAATGCTTTCAAAATACACACACACACACACACACACACACACACACACACACACTTCCAATGCCTATAGTTACAGTCTAACTGGTCATCAGAGATTCTACTGATAAATTATTAGTTTGGAATAATCAAATGGAGCAGGAAAAGGTAAGTAGAAAAGTTATAAGATTTAAACAGCCCTTGTATTCATAAGTGCTAAGCATCCACTAATGTGAGATCATTCCTGTTATTTGTTGGTAGCTAATATAGTCACACAAATCTATCATTATTGGATAAAACCATAAAACTGGTTTTGTGTTTTATTTAATTACTCTTCATTATGTAAAAGACTTATAAATTAAATAATTTTAAATATGAGCATGTTCCATTTTGCCCCTAGAAATCACATCTAGCTGACAAAGTGGCCAGTTTCTCTTGTCCCGCATACTGAAAAGCCTATAGCTGTTGCTTCAGTCTGTCCTTTATTCACATAACACAGTGGCTGTACTGTATGTCTCCCTTTTTACTTCATTAAGTCGGAAAGGAAAAATGTTAACTTTACAAATTATCTTTGGTTTCTACTTACACTTTAATTTTTTAATTTTTTAAATTTTATTTATTTTTTTATGTGTATGAATGTATTGTCTGCATGTAGGTCTGTGCACCCGTGTTGTAAAATTCTGCGGAGGTCAGAAGAGGGTGTCGGATTCCCCTGGAACTGGAGTTCTCCTGGAATTGGAGTTACAGACGGTTCTTAGCCTCCATGTGGGTGCTGGGGATCGAACACGGGTCCTCTGCAAGAGCAGTCAGTGCTCTTCACTGCTAGGCTATCTCTCCAGCCCCTCCACTTACACTTTAACTATTTTACTCATACACTAAGCAATAATTGAAATGAGGTTACATATATCAAAGAATAACTCTATACAAATGTTTTCATTAATATCAAAATATATCTTTGAAAATATATTAATATGTAACTGTTCTATTTATTGTAACCAGTAGCTTATTTGCTTCTGATAGCCTATATGCCAATGTAGAAAAAAATATTTTTTAGTTCATGGCCAGGTCAGTGCCTAGGGGTGAGTATTGCTCCCTGTGAATTCCAATGGCTTATACTGAAGGTGTGGTGATGCCTGCCATGAAAATTGTCTGGGTATGGATTTACATTTCCTAGATATGTAAAAAGGGTAAAAAGAAATACACATCTCACATACCACTAAATTTTAATTAGGGAGGAGAGCAGGTTAAAATTTTTGGAATACCAATTAAGAGCCAGATTAATAGTCAGTTTATTCTGTATTTATTATTGTGATTTCTCTTATACTTTATTCAATTATACAACAAATATTTGTAGAGAACTGACTGTGCTAATGATGATTCCCTGAGTGCCTGAGTTTAAAATATTTTCATTAATGTGGTTTATAGAACTGTATCTCTATACTATATATTCATATTAAGATAACATTTCTATCATGTATCATAATCAAATATTTTCATTCTTATTGTCATCACCTCATTCTGTACATTTTACATGTCAATTAGATAAAAAATTCAGTGGTGTAATATGTAGTAAATACAGTTACAGTTATTTGTGGCAGCTTCAGCTATTTTTAGATTGGATTGGACTTTAGAGCTTTAAAATCTAAATCCTCCATGTTAGAGTTGAGTGAAGGAAGATCAGGAAGACTGAGTGACATTTCAGTGGTCTCAGTAGGGAGGTCATTAAGACCAAACTCTTCTGACTCTGGCCTTGGATTTTCATCTAAAACCCATTTCTTTAGTGTTCAATGCAACAGAATTATATGAACACATACAGATAAACCAAGACAGTATTTTACATTATATATTATATATTATAGTATATTTTATATTATATATTATAGTATAT
This sequence comes from Rhizomys pruinosus, assembly GCA_009823505.1. Taxonomy (NCBI): domain Eukaryota; kingdom Metazoa; phylum Chordata; class Mammalia; order Rodentia; family Spalacidae; genus Rhizomys; species Rhizomys pruinosus. The sequence continues at coordinate 245,100 of VZQC01007700.1, read as the reverse complement.
TTACAGTATTTTAGCTATAACAGTTAATATCATATTCAGATATATAGACAAAATTAATAATGCTCAAACAGCTGAACCTAAGAACACTTCATTTCCCAACACAAATTTTGGGTTCACATTGGCTCATGAATATAAATTGTTGTGGAACCAAGGAACAAGAGAACAGGTAAGTTAAATGCTTAAGGAAAAGGGCTTCATATCTACTCATGTATCAGTTACGATGGGGAATGAAGGAGTTCATAAGGTGAGGTAAATTCTCTCAAGCTAAACGTCAGTGACACTCATTGCTCACGGAGAAACCAATTACACTCACTTGCCACTAACCCCCTGTTACAGAACATCTTTTCAACACATCTGAATTTCTTAGGGAACAAACTACCCCACTTCAAACATTCCAAAAGGCCTGGCATCTGGGTACCCTCCAAAAAATACTTTGCTTTGCATTTCTTTAGCATTTACCTTATCTTCAGCAATCAAGCATTTATCAATATTTGTATGTTCCAAATGCTGAGCAGAAGCTCAAAACTTAGAACAGGGGCACATTGGGGCAGAAAATTTCTGTTCTATCTCAATTTAGGCACAATTGAAGTTGGCATTTTCATAGAGTGATGACAGACCCATATTTTAATGCTGTTATTTGATTGGTTTGGGACTATAGGTGAAAGAATGTATCCTACAGTTAATCTGTGGACCTGTTTCCAAATGACTTTATTATTTAGTACTATCAAGGATAGGATATATTTGAGAGAATGCATAATTATTTAATTGGTTTTCAAAGTGCCCAGGTCTCTCTAGCAACTGTACAGATTAATGGAAAGAGTTGATACTCTAAAGATGACATAATCATCAAGTAAAATGAATGTGTGTTTATTTCCTTGAAGCACTGCTAAAAGTGTAAAATGTTAAAAATGAACTTACAATGAGTGGGTTTGAGAAAGCAAATAGTTAACTGGAATAGTTTAAAACGATGAAGATGTTATCCAGAAATGATAAATAGTAACTGCATGTTTAGGGGCATGAGAAGAATGGGAGTCAGGACAGAGGAAAAGAGTATTTGCTTGATTTGTTGTTCATAAATTGCTGCTAAGAGGCAAACAGAATTCGTACTGTGCTCAGATTATGTAATTTATTGGGAGTGTGCAGGCTTCACTGTTCAGCAGCCCTGATGAAGGCACTAATAGTTTAATTACAGCTTTCTGCTTAAGAAGATAAACAAGGCTGTTTCCTTTTTTCCCCTTTTAAAAAAAATCAGGGTTACAATTACTTTTAAACGTGGTGGAAAGGCGCATCTGTGAGCACATCTACTTTGTTAGGAAAACAAGCAGAAACCAGCTGGAAAATAAGCAAAGCCCCAGGAGTGAGGAAAAAAGAAGTTCCATTTGAGCACAGAGCCTAGTAGGCAAGAGGCATGGTAAACGGGCACCACATGTGGGTGGTTGGGGACAGGAAAGGTTTGGAGGACAGGTCTCCCCCATTTCCCCTGGGATTCCATCACAGAGATCACAGGAGCACCCCTCTCTTTGCTGTCTATCTGGCAGTCAGGTTTCTGGCTGGCTGTCCTTCACTTCAGCACCACACACAGAGGACAGCTCTCCAACTGGCCTTAAGGAGCTGTGACCAGTCTGAGCCCATCCGCAAAATCCATTCACCTGGACTTTTCCGTCTAGCTGGTGTTATTTTTTAGTATTTTGCCTTTGGGGGTACTCTAAGAGAGACAAAGAAGGAATGAGGCCCCTTCTTGCTTGTTTATTTCCAGATGAAGACAAGTCCTGCCTGAACCAGGATTTTTAAATTGAACTCCAGAGCAACAACCAGAATAAATAGATTGTAAGTCATTGGGTTGAATCTGTTTGAAAAGTGACTCAACATAATTGAGTAACAGCTGAAACTTGAAACTTTTCTTTAGTGTTTGTTTTATTGTTTTGTTATAAAAGTACTAGTAGAAGGCAAATGATATTTACCAACTGCTTCTTCATTGTCTCCTGTATGAAGCTGAAGATGTAGAGGAGGTAAATCTGACTTTGTTAGCCAGGGGTCAGTGGAATAATTCCTAATATCAGTAGCCCAGGAGAACAACTTGGCCCTATGAGAAGCTCTTCCTAGTTCTTTAAAGACCCCTCACAAGGATACACTAATCCTGGATAAAACAAGCAAGGAGTTTTCAATTCCCTGGACTGTTACAGCAATGCCAAATCACTGACCAAAGCCTCCACAACAAAGGATTTTTCTCCAAGTTCAAAGCCAAATGGAACCATTTAGGAAGGGACTACATATACAAGAACAAATCATCATGGAAAAAAACCATACTACAAGCAGCTAGATTGTTCTGGCACATTCGATTCCCATTTCTTCTGGCCATACTAGAGACTTGTTTAGTCAATGAAACTTTTTCTCCAGGCAGCATTGTCTTTTGCCCAACCTTCTCAACAGAGCATCATACATTCACCATTGAAGATTTTCTCAGTACACACACACACACACACACACACACACACACACACACACACACACACAGGAGTTTGAATTAATTCCATTTTCAAGGACATAGCTTTCTAAAGTAAAGCTCAACAACTACTGTCTGCTTTTAAAACTTATTTTGAACTTGTGTCTAGAGGAAAACCCTCTCACTCTTTTTGCCTTGAGTTGTTAGACTAAGAAGGTACCCTGGAGAGGAGGCGACACAAGTAGGGCTTGAGGGTAAGGAGCCAGTCAGAGAGTTCTGTGAAGTTAGTGGTGAACAACTTCTTCCCAGTGAGAGTCATTCCCTCAGCTTTGAGTTGGAGCAGAAACAGTAGTGGAAGAGTGGACTAATGCTCCCCTTTAGTTCCAGAGTTAGGACACCTGAGGCACTGTTCACTCTGAATTCATCAGTCTTCTTCATTTGCCCTTTACTCCTCTTTCTCCCTCCCTCCCTCCCTCCTGCACGCCCTCTCTCCCTCCCTTCTTTCCTTTCCCATCTTCCCTTCTGTTCTTGCCTCTCTCCCCTCTGCCTCATTTACCCATTTCACTTAATTCTATCTGGACCACTCTGAGCTCCAGCTCCAGTGATAGCATGGAATTGTCCAACGTGCATGCATAGACCCTGCTTTCATCTGACCACCAAGGTTGCTTCCCAAATGCTTGGAGGAAGGCAAATGCTCTGTTCCTGGTGGCCAGCCCCGCCTCCCTGTCTCCACTCCAGCACCGCAGCTTGGCATCCACCAAACAGAATCACCAGACTCTGAATGTCACCAACAAGTTCCACCCAGTAGTAGCCCCTCCAGCCACAAGCCACAACCTCACCCAGAGAGCGTGCTAGACCCTCCGCCCACAGCCGGCGCACAGGGCATCCCCGCCCCGCCTGGTGATTCCTGGGATCATTGTTACCACTGACAACACTTGCTTTTATTTCTGGAAGGGGAAAGCCCAGGAGTGTGTCACTCTTGGATGTGTGTAGGGCTACACACACTACCCTCCCCCACCTCTGCGACACACACACACACACACACACACACACACACACACACACACACAACACACACATGCTCTCCCCAGGCAGGCGACACAAAGGGAGCGAGTGAGAGCAAGGTGCCAGAGAGGAGCAGGAGGTCTAGGGCGCCTGGGTGGGGCGGGGGCCGGGGGTTGGCACCAGGAGGGGCGGGGGCTGATCCAGCCAAGAGGAAGGCAGGGAAGGAAGCGGGTGCCAGACACCCAGAGGAAAGCAAGGGGCGTCCTTACCTGCCCCCAGGTTAAAGGAGATTCTGGCCTCTGCGAGGTACGGCGTGTCGCTCTTGGAGCGGACTCTTCTGATGGGCCGCCGGTCTATGTCATCCTCCGAAGAAGCCGCCATTAATGTGGGAGGCAGGAGCAGGGTCGCCCGGCGAGCTGAGAGGAGAAGGAGATGGAGAGAGAGGGAGGGAGAGAGGCGGAAAGGGGGAGGAGGGGAAAGGAGGAGGCTCACACACATGGAAAGGGGGAGGGGAGGGGAGGGGGGATGGGAAGGGAAGGGGAAAGGGACAGGGTGGGAGGGGGGAAAGAGAGGGAAAGGGGGAAACCGAGGAAGAGAGGGAAAGAAAGAGAGCAAAGGAGAGAAAAAGGGGAAGGGAAAGAAAGAAAATCCGTTAAGGATTAGTGGACTGGAGCAAGATCAGGTTATCCCTGGCCTGTGCCCAGGGCTGCCCTTAACTCCATTCCCAGCGCTGGGCCAAGGGGTTAGCGCTCTGGACACCCCGCCTCCTGCCCTGCTGCAGCACCAGTTTCAGCTGCTGGCACAGATAAGCTAATGCGAACAGGAACACTCTGCCGCCAAGATGCCCAGTCAGCACTGTGCCCTCTCCCGCCAAATACACTTACTCTGCTTTTCAAGCTCTTGTCACAGTCTCCACAAGCCAAAGGAATCTCCTCTGAGACTGCTTCATGACCGCAAAGCTCAGCTGGGATGTGCCCCCCACCGAAGGTGCCACTATGGGGTACATGCTCTGGCAGGGCGGCCTGTACAGGACAAGCCCGCTGTTTGAGTTCTCGATTACAGTAGGAAGCAGATCTGCAATCCTTAGAGGCTCTCTTACCTGCTCCTTAGAATTTAGTGGTGGGAGGCAGAGGAAAAGTATACCCAAGTTTGAGAGCAGTGAGTTAGGAGGGTTTCATTTTTGTAATTGATATTTTCAATGTAGACTGGGCATATTCATAGAACCGATGATCCTCTTCTACAACTGCTAAGTCGTAGGGTGTATTTATCTCTACACAAATACCTATTTATTTGAACTTTCAACTGTATCTTCCTTCGGTCACATATAATACAAATAACAGTGTTTGAAAGGACTTGTCTTCCACAACTGTGCACCATTGTTCCTGAAGGGGAGGTGGAGATCAAAGGGGCTTTATGTTCTTCTGAAGGTTCACACTGCCTGGTTACAACACTCCACGGGACGGCAGAGGAACCACAAGGGTTTCTGGGGGAGTGAATCAGAAGAGGTTTGATGCTACCACTGAAACTACTAATGGGCTAAACTCTTTTATGTCTGTCTTTCTGAAGCTTCTGACACTTGCTTTTTTTTCTCTGCCCCAATGCTGTCACTTTTCTGTCTATTAAGGGCCTACCTGGAGTACACAGATCACCTTACTCCCTTGCTACAAAGACCATCTCAGTATGGCTTCCTGCCCCTCGGCCTCGAAGCGGCCCTGCTCTGGGTCTCTGAGGCTCTCTCCTCCAGCTGCCAGTTCCCTCTTGTTTTATGTTCCTCTCCCCCCATCCTCCACACCCCGAATCTCTAGTCTCTCTCCACCCCTCTCTTGCCTTCAGGTATGCATTGGTATTCTTCATCTTAGGGACACTGTATCTGCCCTTGGTTTTGCTGCCCCCCCCCCCATCTCGACTATTTCTCATTCTGTTTAACCTTCTTATAGATTCTGGGCACCCCCAGATTTCCATTTCTTACCTCCAGTTCCCTTCTTTCATTCCCTCCATTGTTTCCAAACCTCATCTCCCAATCAAGGTCATTTAAAAAGACACTGGAGGTCTTTTCAACAATGAAATCCATCTTTTTCTTGGTCTCTTTCAAAGAGTTCATATTCTATTACTCTTGAAATGATCTATTCCTTTGCTATTCCAGTATTGAACTACTACTCTAACCACTTGATCTCCAACTGTCAGCCAATTTTGTGTTAATTTGATTTTAGACATAGTCTCCTATAGCCTCAGCTGCCCTGGAACTCACTACATAGACCAGGCTGTCCTAGATCTCATAGAAATCCTCCTGGCTCTGCCTCCTGAGCTTAAAGGCATATGCCACCATGCCTGGTGTTCTCCATGTCATTTTTATTTTATTTTTTTATTAATTTTATTTCTGTATGTGTATGAATGTACTGTCTGCATGCAAGTCTGTGCACCTGTGTCGTGCAATGCCGCGGAGGTCAGAAGAGGGTCTCGGATTCCCCTGGAGCTGGAGCTCTCCTAGAATTGGAGTCTCAGACGGTTCTCGGCCTCCATGTGGGTGCTGGGGATCGAACCTGGGTCCTCTGTAAGAGCAGTCGGTGCTCTTAACCGCTAGGCCATCTCTCCAGCCCCTCTCCATGTCATTTTGAAATAGCTCTTTCTGGCATTTGCCCTCATCACTTCCCAGGCTGATGTCAACACATCTTTCCACCCTATCACCAATTGTTTATCTGGAGTCAACTAGGATTGCCCATACTTGTCTCACTTCTGATATACCTGTACCTATTCATGTGGCACCTCACAGTTCTCTTCCCTTTAAACTTTCTGTGTACTCCCTGAGAACGTATTTATTATGAGCCTAGCATGCAGTGAATGCTCAAAAGCTATTTCTGAATAGAAGCATGATAAAGAGGAGAGAGAAGAAATAGAAAAGGAGAAAAGGAGCATTGAATAAGTAATAAATAGCTAAATTGGTGACTATATCCATATCTTCTCTTTTTTTTTTTTTTTTTTTTTTTTTGGTCTTTTCGAGACAGGGTCTCCCTGTAGCCCCAGCTGTCCCGGAACTCACTCTGTAGACCAGGCTGGCCTTGAACTCACAAAGATCTGCCTGTCTCTGCCTCCCAAGTGCTAGGATTAAAGGCGTGCACCACCACACCCGGCATCCATATCTTCTTGAATTTAGATACTATGCCCTCAATGAATACAGCAATGTCTACAGGGGACTGGATCACAGCTACACAAATCTTTGAATGTTCAAGAGCCTTACATAAAATATATTCATAGTCTCCTGTATACTTTACTTTGTCTGTTGGTCATTTATTTCATATATTATTTTTAAAATATTTTTTTATTTTTTTGAGAATTTCAATATATATTTTGTACAAGATTATCAAATCTGGACCTGTTCCCCACCCTATGCCCCCACCCCACCAGAGCTCATGTATTCTGCCAAACATTCTTTTCATCTCTTTCTCGGTCTTTCTCGATATTCTCCATGTGGAAGTTGACTGTTTTGAGCAGAAGTTCACTGTTTCAGTCAGTTCTTTGATGCAGTCCTTTCTGTTGTTGTTGTTGTTGTTTCCAATATGCATCACTCCCAACTGCTTGGACAAAAGCTCAAGGGGCCGTGCATAAGAAATACTTACAACTAGGTAATTGGCACTAGCATCCACAGATGAGGGATACCATTCGTCATTTGTTTTTCTTGGACATACAATGTATTTTGATCATAAATTCAAATCCCCTCCCTATATCCTTTCTTATTCACCTCCCCCTACATATACTACTTTTAATGCTTTATGAAACTTAGGATAGATGTGAATAGTTGCTATGTCATATTGCAGGGAGAATGTCAAGAAAAAAATCTTTACATATACAATATGGGTGTAATTTTCCCATGCATTTCCCAATATTGGTTAAATCTGAGGATGCAGAAAACATGGATCTGGAGGGGTGATTATACATTGATTTGCTAGGTTTATATATTTGATGTACATATGCATGAAGGTTTGAGACAGAATCTTGCTGTATAGGTGTAGCTCAGGCTGACCTTGAACTGATAATGTAGCCCAGTCTGGCCTCGAAATCTCCATCTTTCTGCCTCAGCCTTCTTATTTCTGGGATTTCACACATATATCACCATGCCAGGCTCTAGCCACAGTTTAAATTCAGTTACCTGTTACATTTGGCTGGTCCTTATGTCACTTGTATTCTTAATTAGCATAGTTTTATGACAGATGACTCTAGTTGCAAGGGGATATAGGTGAATGGATCTTTAGCTTATAATTATGACATAGAGGGTTAAGGAGGTACAAACTGTAAAGATGTAAGTTCAACAATTCTGAATATTGCATAAACTATACCTCCTAGGAATTAATGCAGTGCTATTTGTTTGTTTAAAATGTTTGGGATTCTCTCTTCTCTTGTACTTACATTCATGAGCCATGCTTATAGCATAATCATAAAATTTTCTGAAGGAATAGCTTATCTAGATCCAACACTTCTCCTATTCCATGTGTTCATTCTATGTTAATTTTTTATTATTTATTTATTTCATGTGTATGGGTATTTAGCCTGCATTTATATAAGTATACCTATGTGTACAGAGAGAATTGAATTCATTGTGACAACAACTTACAAATACAGATTTAAAAAATAATTGCTTCTTTAAAAATATTTCTGCTTTGCTTAGCTAGTGTAAAAAAATCACAGAGAATCATATTATGCTACAACCTAATGACAAATTGCACATGCAATATCTCTACATAAGTCCATGTGCAAAGCTCAAGTCTACAAAACAAGAAGCAGTGCAAGACAGGAGAAAGCTTCCTTTGAGTTGTTGGCCAGGGTAATCCAATTATACAGGCTATTGCCACAGCCCCTGATTGATTGTTTTCCAAAACTTGAAGGAAAGACCCTATTTCATATTTCAAAGACTGTATTTGGAGCAATGGAGCTGGAATTGGTCTGGAAACCACTTCTGAAGGCAAGCTCTCATAGCTTTGGAGAAAATACTATGTAAGCTACTAAGGGAGAACATTGATTGATGGCCCAATAGCAGCTTCAAGACCAAATAATCACATCAATGACCAATGCAACATATGGCACTGGTGTAGTAGTGGCATTTTTATCTTGTGGGTAATCAATCGTTAGTTAATTGGACTTAAAGCCCACTCAGTGGGAGGAAGCTTGTGTGGTTCTGTAAAAATAGCCAAATATATAAGGATGGAGAGAGATCATAGATCTTAGAGAAAACCCAAAGGGTGTCACATCCCCAGGCTAATGTAATTTCTTACTAAGTGCAAAATATGTAACTTACATTTACAGTCAAGTACCCCAGTAACCACCAGTCAAAGAAGCTTCTTTTGCACCAGACGGAGACTATTGCAAAGTACTACAACTGGCCACACATAGACATTATCTGTGAATTGCCCAGCCTAGGTGGGCAATGCAACCTCTACACTTAAGGCTCATGTAACATGGAACAAGGGGTAAAGAGGATACTAATGACTTTCTCAAGTCTCATTAATGAAGCTCCTTCATGCAACAGAGGACCAGGAACACAAAAGGTCACAAATGGCCAAAGTGTAGAGATTAGGAGTCTGCAGAGTGAGTCTTCAGACAGGACTCCTGTATTAAGCTTCACTCACCCAGGGTTCAAGGACCTTTGCAGAAGAAGGGGAGGAAAGATTGTAAGAGCCAGGGAGAAGGTGCATAACAATATAAAAATAGAATCCTACAAGCTCCTGGGACCCTGCTCATATGAACCTACAGCAATGGTGTCAGCATGCAGAAAATCCATGCAAACTTATGCACACAAAATCCCAGCATGGAACTAGAGTAATGGGTGGCAGACCCCAATATTAGCTGAAGAAGTATTGGTAGCTGATTACTGCTTGGTGAGGAAGAGCTGATCTTCTTAAAGTGAGAGAATTCAAATAGGCTGACTAGAGGTCAGTAGATGAACTTGTACTGACGAAAGTTAGGGCACACTAGCTTGACACAATGGGCCTTCACACGAATGACAGAGTGCGTGATCTCCTGTGGGGGAGCTGTGTGGGGAAGTGGGGAGGTCGGTATAAAGGTGACTAAGATCAATTAGGATGTTCTGTATTAAATACACAAAAATTCAATGAAAATTAATTATTAAAAAATCTGCTTGACATGGGAAAATAGGTCACACGTGTAGATGAATAAAATGAGGCCTGGATCTGTAGTCAAAATGCACAAAAATCAACTCCAAATGGATGAAAAACCACACTGTGAAATCCTGAAATGCTGCAGCTGCTAGAAGGAAACAGGTACGAGGTGAAGCAAAAGACTTTCTGAATTGGATTTATTTGCTCAGGAATTAAAACCAACAATTGGCAAACAAGACCTTATTAAACTCCCCTGGAGTTGCTGGTCAGGGTGGTCCAAAAAGCTCCCCAAATAACACAAACCAAAGCTCTTGATTTACTCCCAAAGCTTTAAGGTAAACCCCTATTGTGAAGACATGACACACTTTAGACACGGGACTTGGCACAATCAAGGTGGAACTGACTTGGAAGCCTCCTCCCTGAAAACTGGCTCTCATAGTATCAGAATATACTGTGTAAACTGCCAAGTGAGAAAACCAATAAATTATCCTACCCAGCTGTAAAGCCTGTGGAGCACAACAAATAATCTCTATTGGTGTATTAGTGGCACTTTTATATTGAAGGTAATCAACAGGTGTGAAATGGACTTAAGGTTCACTCAATTGGAGGGAACTCATATGTGGGACTATAAATATAGCCAAAAGCAGAATAACATGCTTTTGTCACACACCTATATCATTTTAACATCTTATTATATTCTAGATACATATCTTTATATTTACAAACAAGTATACCTCATCACGATCAAAGAAGCTTCTTTATTCCGACAGATGGAGAATATTATGAAGTTCTACAACTGGTCAAATGCAGAGAATATGTGCATGATGTTCCCAGCCCTAAGTGATACATCTACAATGTAACTTTTACACCTAAGGCTCAGGGTACCTAGTAGAACATGTGGCAGAAGGCATATTATTGCATCTCTCAACTCTCACAATGAAGCTTCATCATACAACAGATGGTAATTAACTCAGAAACCCACACCTGCCCAAATCACAGAGAACAGGAGACTGTATAGTGCTCCCTAAAGACACCTATATCAAACCTCTGCTACCCAAGGTTCAGGGATCATTGCGAAAGGAGTGGAAAGATTGTAAAAGCCAGTACTGTTGAATAACCACAGGAAAACAGAGTTTAACAGATAGCTAATCAGTTGCTAATCAGTCATATCAGTGGTGATTTTGCACAAGACTCACATAAGCTCAAGACAGAAAAAAAACTTAGCACAGAAGTGGGGAAGAGGGGAAGAAGTCCCCCGTCTGAGCAGATCAACTATGGGCAACCAATAGCTGCTGGCAAAGGGAGAGTCAGTTTTCTTTAAGGGCTGTAATGCTAGATAGGCTAATCAGGCTCCAGTGAGTGGACCCACATCAAAGGGCATTCAGGGATATAAATTTGACTTGACAGGACTTAATATATATAACGAAGGACATGAAATTTCTGGAAGGGTCTAAATATAATAAAAATATGTTGTGTGAAATTTGAAAAATTCAGCTGAGAAGCTAATAAAAATGTTTCTGTACAGCAAAGGAAGCAACCAATTGAGTAAAGAGAAAGCCCACAGTATGGGAAAGAATCTTTGCCATTTATACATCTGATAGAGGATTAATTTCCAGAATATACAAAGAATTAAAAAACAAGAACCAAAAAAAAAAATATGACCCAATTAAAAAATGGGCCACAGGAGCCGAGCATGGTGGCACACGCCTTTAATCCTAGCACTTGGGAGGCAGAGGCAGGCGGATCTTTGTGAGTTCAAGGCCAGCCTAGTTTACAGAGTGAATTCCAGGACAACTGGGGCTACAAGGAGACCCTGTCTCGAAAAAAACAAAAAGGGGAGGGGGCACAGATCTCAACAGTGAGCTCTCATAAGAAGAAATGGAAATGGCTAAGAAATATCTTTAAAGGTGTTCAACATTCTTAGTAATTTGGGAAATGCAAATTAAAACTACTTTAAGATTTCAACTTACTGCAGTCAGAATGGCCAAGATCAAGAAAATAACAAGTGCTGGTGAGGTTGTAGGGAAATGGGAGCCTTCATTTACCGCTGGTGGGATCGAAAACTGGTGCAGCCACTATAGAAACCAGTGTGGACAATTCTTAAAAAGCTAAAAATAGATCTATACAATCCAGCTGTATCACTCCTTGGCATATACTCAAAGGACTTGGTATCCTACTACACAGATACTTGCTCAACCATGTTTATTGCTGCTCTTTTCACAATAGCTAGGAAATGGAAGCAACCTAAATGTCCTTCAATCAATGAACAGAAAATGAAAATCCGGAAGTGGTATATTAGGGAAAACAAGTGTATTTTAACTGGAGAGGTAGAAGGGAGGGCCATTCAGGGGAGGAGAAAGAGGAATAAAGGAGAAATAACACCTAGGTAGTGTGGAAAGACAAAGGGAAATGTATTATTTCATACTCTACTGAAAATACACATATATCTATGAGTACATGTGTATAGCTGAAAGCTATATAACAAAACACAGTGCCAGGAAGTGAAACCTCCTTTTGAGTTGTTGGTCAAGCTAGCCAAAGAGACTCTCAAATTAATATAGGCTGCTGCCACAACCCTTGATTACCTCCAAGAACTTGAGAGTAAGACCATATTGCTGAAGACAGGACATAGCAAGGACACAGGAGGTGTTGTAATTGAGATGAAATTAATCTGGAAGTTTCCTTCATGAAGGTTAGCTTTCACAGTATTAGAAGGTACTTATGTAAGCTGTCAAGGGAAAAAAGCAATCAGTGGTCCTACCCAGCTGTAAAGCCTATGAACCAAAACAAGGATTGGCCTAGCAAATAATCTCTATTGGTGCAATAGCAGAACTTTTATCTGGAGTAATCAACAGCTGTCTAATGAGACTCAAGTTTTCTTTAATAGGATGGAATCTATGCATGATACTGTCTTCTCAATACATATCCTTATATTCACAAACAAGTGAGCCTCTCACCCCTTATTAAAGAAGCTTCTCTTTGGAACAAATGGAGACTATAACAATGTCCTACAACTGGCTAAAATAGAGAAAATAAGTGATAGTGATGTCCCTGGTCCTAAGTGATATACCCAGGAATATCATGGATGTGAAGGCAGAAAGATTGTAAAAGCCAGAGAGACAAGACACTAAGTAACATGGGAAATGGGATTAATATACCATGATAAGTCAAAAAACACTGTTAAGGCATCAACTTTTTTAAAATGATCTATAAGTCAATGGAATTCCAAACAAATCTCCTCATTTTAAAATATTAGGGATGAAAAGGGAAACATCACAACAGAAATCGAAAAAAATCCAGGCAATTATACGAAAATACTTTAAAAATCTATACTCTAGGGGCTGGAGAGATGGCCTAGCGGTTAAGAGCTCCGACCGCTCTTGCAGAGGACCCGGGTTCGATCCCCAGCACCCACATGGCGGCCAAGAGCCGTCTGAAACTCCAATTGCAGGAGAACTCCAGTTCCAGCAGAGTCCGACACCCTCTTCTGACCTCCGTGGCGTTGCACGTCACGGGTGCACAGACTTGCATGCAGACAATACATTCATACACATACGGAAATAAATTAAAAAAAATAAAAAAATCTATACTCCATTAAATTTGAAAACATAGAGAAATGGATGAATATCTGAAATCATGAAAAGCACCAGAGCTTAACCATGAAGAGACAGAGTAACAGCTTAAACAGACCTGTAACATATGAGGAAATTGAAACAGTAATACAAAACCTCTCAACTAAAAAAGCCTGGGCCCAGATGGATTTAAGGCAGAATTCTACCAGACATTTAAAGAGGACCTATGACCGCTACTATGCAAAATTTTAAAAAGGATTGAAACAGAGGGAAATCTCCCAATTCCTTCTATGAAGCCAGCATCACTCTAATACCAAAACTAGGCAAAGATACAACCAAAAAAGAAAACTATAGACCAATTTCTTTAATGAATATTGATGCAAAAATTCTCAACAAAATACTTGCAAACTGCATACAGTCACACATCAAAAAGATCATCCACCATGACCAAGCTGGATTCATACCAGAGATGCAGGGATGGCTCAACATACATAAATCAATAAACATCATAAAGCACATAAACGGACTGAAAGACAAAAACGACATGGTCACCTCAATTGATGCAGAAAAGGCCTTTGATAAAATCCAACATGCTTTCATGTTTAAAGTCCTAGAGGGAACTGGACTGGAGGGAACATTTCTCAACATAATTAAAGCCATATACAACAAACCTACAGTCAACATCATCCTAAATGGGGAGAAAACTAGAAGCGTTCCCCTTAAAATCATGAACCTATCTCCACTCCTTTTCAATATAGTGCTGGAAATGATTGTTAGAGCAATAAGACAAAGAATAGGAAATCAAAGGAGTACTAATTGGAAAAGAGGAGGTCAAACTGACCTTTTTGCAGATGACATGATAGTATACCTAAAAGGTGCCAAAAGTCCCACCGGGAAACTCCTAGAAATGATTAATAGTTTCAGTAAAGTGGCAGGTTACAAAATTAATCTAGAAAAATCAGTAGCCTTTCTATATGGCAACAACAAGCAGTTGGAGAAGGAATACAGGGAGACCTTCCCATTTACAATAGCCTTAAAAAAATTAAAGCATCTCAGAACAAACCTCAGACCAAAGGCACTAAAGATCTCAACAATGAAAAATTTTAAATCCTTGAAGAAGGAGACTGACGAAGACATCAGAAGATGGAAGGATCTCCTATGCTCATGGATTGGAAGAATTAATATAGTAAAAATTGCCATCCTACCCAAAGCAATATATAGATTCAATGCAATCCTAATTAAAATCCCCATGACTTTCTTCACAGAATTAGGAAAAATAATCCTAAAATTCATATGGAGAAAGAAAAGACTCCAGATAGCCAAAGCAACCCCGAGCACAAAGAGCAATGCAGCAGGGATTTCCATACCAGAATCAAACTATATTACAGGGCTATAATCATAAAAACAGCATGATACTGGCAAAAAAACAGACCCACAGATCAATGGAACAAAATTGAAAACCCAAACCTGGGCAAATGCACTTTCAGCCACCTCATATTTGACAAAGGGGCCAAGAAGACTCAATAGAGGAAAGACAGTATCTTGAGCAAATGGTGTTGGCAAAACTGGATCACCAATTGTAGAAGAATAAAACTAAACCCTTACCTCTTGCCCTGTACAAAAATAAACTCCAAATGGATCAAAGACCTCAGCATAAAACCTGAAAGTCTGAAAATATAGAAGAAAACATTGGAAATAATCTATAAGATATAGGGGTAGTCAAAGACTTTCTAAATTAGACATCAGTTGTGCAGGAAATAAGGTTGACAATCAACAAGTGGGACCTCATTAAACTAAAAAGCTTCCATAAGGTGAAAGAAACAATCAAAGAAGTGAAGAAAAAACTCAGAGTGGGAGGAAACCTTACTACTGACATATCTGACAGAGGTCTAACATCCAGATTGTATAAATTGCTCAAAAAGCAAAAGAGGAAGAAAACAAATGACCTGATCAAAAGATAAAGAACTGAATGGGGACTTCACAAACGAAGAAGTAAAAATGGCTGAGAAACATCTTAAAAAGTGTTCAACATCACTAGTAATTAAGGAAATGCAAATTAAAACTACTTTAAGATTTCATCTTACCCCAGTGAGACTGGCTATGAACAAGAAAAAAAAAAATGATACCAAATTGTGGAGAGATTGTGGGGAAAGAACACTCATTCACTGCTGATTGGAATGCAAACTCGTGCAACCCCTATGGAAAGCAGCGTGGAGAACTCTTAAAAGGCTCAAAATGAACTTACCACTTGACCCAGTCATACCGCCTCTGGGTATATACCCAGAAAATTCATCATATTGTAGACATAAGTGCACAACCATGTTTATTGCAGCTCTCTTTACAACAGTGAAGAGCTGAAAGCAATCCAAGTATCCCTCAACTGGTAAGTGGAAAATGAAAATGTAGTACATCTACACAATGGAGTTCCATGCAGCAGTAAAGACGACATCATGAAATTTGCGGGTAAATGGATGGAACTAGAAGCCGTTATGCTAAGTGAAATAACAGTCCCAGAAAAACAAACGACATATGGTGCCCGTCATTTATGGATCCTAGCACCAAATTCTTATATGTAAGTCAAGTCTGAGTAGATATAACTTGAAGTTTATGTCTCTATTTTCCCAAGTTCTAAGATTTATGAGAAAGAATCTATCTCGGGGGCTGGAGAGATGGCTCAGTGGTTAAGAGCACCGCCTGCTCTTGCAGAGGACCAAGGTTCGATTCCCAGCACCCACATGGCGGCTAAGAACCATCTTTAACTCCAGTTCTAGGGAAATCCGACACCCTCTTCTGACCTCCTCAGCATTGCACGACATGGGTGCACCAACCTACATGCAGACAGTACAGTCATACACATAAAATAAATAAATAAATAAATAAATAAATAAATTTTAAAAAAGAATCAATCTCTTCTTTAAAAATACATTAAAGCATACATCAACTTGATATGTAACCTGGGAATGTAAAGTTATATTTCTTTCTGCCTGCATGCAAAATTACTATTAAAATGTGAATTCCAAACGTGTTTTGGAATAAAAATAATTGGACAATTGGCACTTGAAAATGCAAAAGGAGAAGAGCAGACACCATAATCTTGACAAACGAGAATGAACTTGTAGGATTGATTGTAATCACAATAAGATTTATGAAGACATAGACTGTAAAGAAAATGTATTTGAATAAACAAATTAAGAGCTAAAAACCAACATAAATATGAGCAGTCCCACAGCTGCGATGAGATGAGAATCCCTTTGGACTACAGAGAGAAAGGGCTGCATCTTTTAATGAATAAATGCTTGGTCACTTACACAGTCATATGGTAGAAGAAAAATTTTGATTCTTCCTCAAACAATATACCAAATACAATTGTAAATGGATCATTGATTTACATGTGAAAAATAAATGATAGAATTTCTAGAAGAAGAATTATCTCATTGGGAGCATATTTTTATGACACTGACAGCAATTTTCAAATATCATATTAAGGAGCACTAACCACGAAAGAATAAACAGCAGTGCTGACCCATAGAAACTATCAGCTCTGTTCACCCCAAGACACCATCAGGAATGTAGCATTCCAAATTCGCGGGAGTTCAACTAAAGCTGTGCCAATAAGGGAATGTAAATGCTTACTCAGAGAAAATGAAAGTTCTCAGATAATTTAAGTTCTTACCTCAGGAATTCAGAAAAAAGGAGAGAAAAATCTCAAACAGGAGGAAGAAAGGATGTAACAAAGAGAAAAGCAGAAATGAGCAAAATTGAAGTGAGGAAGACAAAAGAAAAATAAACCAAGCGAAAGCACATATTCTTCAAATATCATTAAAATTGATCATCTTATAGCAAAACTACTAACAATGAAAAGACTGAAGCTACAACTCTCCAATATTCTGAATCACATACGGATGCTCTAGCTTTTAAGGGGCAAAAGAAAATTACTTTAAATACCTTTATGCTCATATATGCAATGCCTGTTAGAAAATATCTTAGAATACTTTGTGTATCTCATCATTATGAGAGTGGAATGGAAAGCTGAAGACATGGAAGATTCTCTCTCTTCCCGTCTTTCTCTCTCTGTGTGTCTTTCTCTCTGTCTCTGTCTCTGTCTCTGTTACACACACACACACACACACACACACACCCACCCCACACACATTCATGAGCCCAAACAGAAATGAAAAAGGCAATCCAATCCAATTTTTAAAATATGGACCAAAGGCTTGACCAGACACTTCACAAGAAGTGGCACCACAGTGGCTAAAAACCCTATGAACAGATGGTCAGCATCATAATGTATAGATAATTGAAATTGTAACCTAAGTGATTAAAATATAAAAATCATTCAGTCTAATTATTTGTGAGGATATGGAACAATTACAGCTCACAGACATTGCTGGTGTTACTATAACACGTTTGGAAACTTTATATAAGTTTACATAAGCATAGATAAATTTATCCTACAAGTAGTAGACAAGTATGTCTACAGCAGATTTACATATAAGTACCCCAAATCCAGATGACTGCCAGCACAACAAAGTTATAGAAATTCTCTAGTTGTAGGCTACTTAAAATTATATGTATATATATATATATATATATATATATATATATATATATATATCAGAAGAACTCTGCGTGGGTAGGCAAGGCTGTTTTTAGAAGACATTGGTTATTAAATGAAGATCTTTTTGTCAGATATGGGATATCTCTATGGGTTATTTATTGGTCGGGGAAGCCCTAGAGTCACCTAAAGCAATGCAGGCTTCTGCCACTGCTTCTGGATATTTACATAAATAGACGAATAGACTCTTTTGCTGAAGCCACCACCACTTTGGATGCAGGGCATACGGAAATCAACCTTGACTGACCAGGGAACTCGCTCCTTGCTGGCTAGCTTGCATAGTGTCAGAGGGATCTATGAAGGCTGCTGGGAGGAAAAGGACATCAATGGTCTCACCCAGTGGTAGGCCCACACACCAAGATGTACCCAATGGCACAACAGTGGCGTGGCAGTATGAGTATAACTAACTGCTTTCTGATTGGATAGAAGGTGTTCAGCAGGAGAAATTTCATGCTTGATACTCTAAACTTGGCCAAGAGGCCATGACTGGAGAGACCATAGGCCCAAAGAGGTGAACTTAACTGATTTTGCTTTGCTAAGTGGTCATGCTGTCAAATTTCATGCTAAATATTTGTTTATGGCCCATGGATTTGTGATGCTCTGAACTTTGGTCAGAGAAGCTTCTTTGTGCAGTGAGTCATATTTAATGCAGAGACACATAACTGGTCAAAGTGCCAAGTATAACTGAATGCTCAGCTGTGGGCGAATCATCAGTATCCGTCTCCACCAGTTTAGTGTTCAGGCAATATCATGGAAGGATGGGGAGGAGAGCTATGGAATGCTGACTAGCAGACTGCCTGTCCAACAGGGAATGACTCCACACCCATGCTAACATGAGAAGTACTGACTGGACTCGAAGGGTTAATTTCCCCCCCTTTCGAATTTTTGGGATTTTTGTACAATATATTTTTATTGTATTTAGATGCCCACTAGTCACACCCATTCTTACTATGCTTCTCCCCAATTCAATGTGTTCTAATGTGTATATAGGTGTGTGTGTGTGTGTGTGTGTGTGTGTGTATGTGTGTGTGCCCCCAAAGGTTCTTCATTGTGGGTCCATCTGCTGGAGCCTGGTTAACCTACCAAGAGTCACGCTCACTCAAGGGATTATTTAACAACAATGAAAAAGGAAATAAATTCCAGAGGAAAAAGGTGTCAGGGCACTAGGGAGACCTGGAGGGAGGAGTGCTTGTTGGAGCCTCCTGTCCATTTCACCAATTCTATGCTCATTTGTGGCCGGTGGGGTTTGCATGGGTCTTGTGCATGCGGTTACCATTGCTGTAACTTGGTAGGAGCAAGCTCCCAGAAGCATAGAGGGCTTTGTTTTCTTATGGTCATGCACTACCTCTGGCTCTTACAAAGTTTTTGTCCCCTCTTCTGCCGGAAGCCCTGAGTCCTGGGTAGGTAGGTTTAATGTGAGTCATATCTAGGGGCATGCACTCTGCAGTCCCTTCTTCTCTCCATTTTGCCCAGTCATGCATGACCTTCCGTGTGCATCACCCTCTGTTACATGAGGAAGCTTCGCTGTGAGTATGTAAGGATGTAGTGGGAGAACAGAATATTATCATAGCTTTAAAGCCCCCCCCCCACATAGCTGCCAGTTTCAAGGTTGCAACTGGACATCATCTTGCCTAAGCCATGGAAATGGTCATCTCTGGTGAAGGATAGAGTATTATCTCTAGATGTGATGTGCCACTCTGGAGTATTCTAGCCAAGAAAGCATAATCTTGAGAGTCTCATCATGAATAGAGGACAGGCAAAATCTAAATTAGGTGTAGTCTGTTAAAAATGGAGGACAAGCTATACAGTTCACAGATAACAACACTATAAATGACAATTTTAAGTTGCATGAATAATACAGATTAAAGAAGGCAAAAGAAACCTGGCCCTAGACTAAACTGTCTTAGACTTTAACCTTGGACTGACTGCCTGGATCTTGTCCTAGAGTGTACACGTTCTGCTTTAAAGGATATTCCCAGGTCAATTTACAACATTAAATTCATAGAATGGGTTAAATTAAAGCATTACTACAGTTGGTAATATACTATTTTTACAGAAAGTAACTATATGTGTATATATTTTAAACTTATCTATAGATAGACTGTAGATGGATAGATAATAGAGAGATGAATGGATAATAGATTAACAAAGAACAAATCCAGGCAAATGATGTGACCTCTCAGCCTCCTGCTCTGGCAGAGCTGCCATGCCTCCCGTCATTACCCACTCTCCTGGAACAATAAGCTGTAAGCTGCTTTGGGTCATGTGTTTTATCACAACAGCAGAAAAGTAACTAATACAACTGCCTATGTAGGTGTAATTTATATTATTTTAGTTTTGCAACTACCAAATTATTTCCAAATAAAGTTTAAAAGTGCCAGAAATAAAACATATTCATTCCTTGCTCTTTCAGAGAGTTTCCAGAAATTAGAGATGAGGCCTCAATCTTTCTTTAATTTTTTTTTTTGAAAAATTCTTATTGTCGGATATTCCCACCAGCTATGGAGAAATGTGGTATTAAGAATATTTTATCTTGTGCTGGGTGTGGTGGCGCATGCCTTTATCCTAGCACTTGGGAGGCAGAGGCAGGCAGATCTTTGTGAGTTCAAGGACAGCCTGGTCTACAGAGTGAGTTCCAGGACAGCTGGGGCTATAGGGAGACCCTGTCTTGAAAAAAAAAAAAAGACCAACAGCAACAACAAAAAAAGAATATTTTTTATCTTGGGTTAAGTGGAGGTTCTTGAAATTTTGCTAAACAATTGATTCTTATGTATTTTATTTAAGAAGATTAAGAATCTGGGGTACCAGCTGGAGAGATATCTGAGCAGCAGTTAGGTGCTTTTCTTCCTCTTCCAAAGAACTCATTTGGCTCCCAGAACCCATATTGGGTGAGTCATGACAGCCTTCAGCTCCAGCTTCGGACAATCTGATGCCCTCTTCTAGCCTGGATAAGCACTGCCCTCATATGCATGAGCCCACAGATAGCCACACACATATCCAGGTAATAATAATAATAATAATAATAATAATAATAAATAGTGAATCTGAGATGCAAAGATGAAACGTAGTCCACCACATAGGTTAGACATGTAACCTTTACGACTTGCAGTTAAATCCAGCGTGATGTCACTAACTATAGGGATGCTATAGGGATATTAACTGTGTAGAAAATACAGATATAACTGATGCAAATGAACATTATTAACTGTGATATCAACCCAGTCCACAGTAGCAGCTTGTATATCTTAAGTATGTTTCATAAAGATATACCAAACATGTTCCTTAGACTTGTTTTTTTTTTTTTTGAGATAGGGTCTTCTTATAGCCCCAGCTTGCCTGGAACTCACTCACAGTGATCCACTTGCCTCTGCCTCCCTAGTGTTAGGATTAAAGGCATGCGCCACCATGCCCGGCTTAAAGACCGTTCTTAGTCACCATGTGGGTGCTGGGAATCGAACCCAGGTCCTCTGCAAGAGCAGTTTGCACTCTTAACCACTGAGCCATCTTTCCAGCCCCTGGACTTGCTTTTTGTTATGACTAAATTTAGTCTGCAAATCCTGGAACATGCTTCTCTTCTGTATGTGCACACTTTTCTAGAGGACCAAAATCTGAGGAAATGTTTCTAGTAGCTCTCAATTCCCACCCCTTAGCATATCATTAAAGGAGTTATCCGTCTTGAAAATTCCTTACATCAATTACTTTTATATCTGGTAGTTTGGTGGAGTCCATGAAGAACACGAGATGGTTGCTTTCTTTTTACCATTTCTACACAAGTTCTAGCTGCATGGTCTTTCTACCTGTCCCAATTTAAGTCTTCCCTATTGTACAACTTCAGAAGTGCACTGTTTGCCTCATAGTCCATATGGGTAGAACTGGAAAATTATGAAATCCAGACTCCTGACTGCTGCCTTGTGTGGAAGAAGGTGGTTTTCCAAAGGGTAGATCCACATCTGGATACTGTGCTAACCCTGCTTCCTGCTTTTTATAGCCATATGTGTCTAGTGACTTCTCTGATTCTTCTTTAAGACTGTGTCCTAGTTTGCTTTTACTTGCTATGACAAAACACTCTGATTAAGCCAACTTGGGCATGAAAGGGTTTGTTTGGCTTACATCTCTTGGGTCACGAGGGAGTCAAGGCAGGAACTTGGAAGCAGGAGCTGAAGCACAGGAGGAACCCTTCTTGCCGAGTCGCTCCTCTGGACCATGTTCAACCTGCTTTCTTATGCAATACAGGACCACCTACCTGGGGGTGGCACCACCCACAGTGGGGCTGAACCCTCCCACGCCACTCAACAATCAAGAAAAGACCCCACAAACATGGCCTCAGGCCAGTCCAATAGAGGAAATTCCCCAATTGAGGCTCCCTCAACCCAGGTGTGTCAAGTTGACATTAACACTATCCAGCACAGTTTGAATACCCAGCTTCTCCTGAATTTGTGTCTGCGTAGAAATCGATGCAAGACTATTACATAACTATCCTAGGCACTGGCATAATAATCCTTTTCCAGAAGGCCTATATTTTGTTCTATGGAAAAATGTACTACTTGTTTACATGAGACATAATAATGAAACTTGTTTATGTATTTGGGTCATTTTTTTTTTCTTTCTTTGTGGGTTTCATCTAAAGGACTTGTGTGCAGTGGAAGGTAGACTCCAAAGTAGCCTCTAGTGACTTCCAACTCCTGACACTCACGTCCTTCTGTAGTTTCCTCCCACACTGAATCCAGGTGGGTCTTTGTGACCACTATGATGCAAGTGATGATAGTTCACATCCAAAGTTCAGTCAGAAATCATTGGTCCTTGCCTTGCTTTCTCCTTGGAGCAGTTAACTGCACACTGTCATAGGGATACCCAGATGGCCAGTGGAGAGGCTGATGCAGCAAGAAACAAAGATCTTCTGCCTAGTGTCATGTGCGAAAGACTCCTTGGGATCCTTAGTCAAACCTTACCCCTATAGCCCCATCTGACATCCTGATTGTCCCTTCAGAAATTAACCCACATATATCCAATTCTGAATTATAGAAGGTAATAATAATTTTGGTGTAATTTGATAGGGACCAATAGATAATAGTCATGAATTTTCAGTGGGCTCAGAGAATCAACCACAGATGCTTAGAATAAATGCTCTTGCTTTCTATGTATATAGAAAATCAAACATCTTAACCAGTTTGATAGATCAAGTAATGAATAAACACAGACAAGATCCCTTGCCCATAAACATCTCCTTCCAATGGACAGAGGAGATTTTTTTTCTCCATGCAAAGCCCTTCCTCTTGTTTTTCCCATCTTTTCATGTCCAAACTGGTCCTTTCTGTGTCTGAAATATTTTTATTTCCACCCTACTTCACCGCCACTAGGAGAATGAGGACCTTCTTTCTTTACCTCCACCAACCAGGCCCTTTGGAATTTTCCCTCTACATGAATATATAAGAAAGATGGTGACAATATTATATTCCTTCCAGGCAATAAAACTACTGTTTCAAAGTACAGGCATTGAGTTCAGCTTTTCTGAGTTTGTATCCAAACTTGATGCTTGCTTAATAGATGTTTTCTTTTATTCAAGTCAGTATCTCTTGTGAATCTATAAGATTAATGTAGGATCTATCCCTTAGAGTCTCCATGAGGAGTCAAACACATAATCATATAAAGTTTTTGGCAAAGGAAATTCTTGGTAAACATTTACTGCATCTAAACCATTATTACTTGCCAGTTCCAAGTAAGGCTATAGCTGTGAAATTAAGCCTTGGCATATTTCCAACACTTAATACCTATCAGATCTTATTTAAAAATTAGCTTTGGTTTCCTTACATGTAAATGAGAAATAAAATGAACTTTCTCACTGGGCCTTGGGAGGATAAAACATTATGTAACAAATGTAAAACACCTAACACAGAGCCTGACAAATGTAGGCGGACAACAAATGTTCACTGCTTCCTTTTCTCTCAGTTTCTTAAAGTAGACACTGTGCAGAGTGCCTGGGGGCTGGCTGCTAAAACATGCTGGATGCAGAAAAGGAAAATGTGTTTCGGGCTTTGCATGCTGAATTTATTTGGACACAATCACAAGCAGCTTCTACCATTTAGATGTTGAACATGCCTGGTTAGGATATATAAGTCACTTTTCTGGTCTCATTTAACAGTACAGTAAATATCAAGCCTTATTTGTTTTAATTTTATATTTCCTAAGTGGTTGGTTTTAGATATAGGTAATTAGTGATATATTTAAAATCTGAGGTTTTTATGATTATTTTAAAATGTCGATATGTATATGTGTATCTATGTGCATCCTTTGAATGCAATGCCCACAGAGGTCAGAAGAGGGCATCGGATCCCCTGGAACTGCTGATCCAGGCAATTGTGAGCCAACGTGTGCATGCTGAAAATTGAACTTGGGTCCTCTGCAAGAACAGTAATTGCTATTAATTCTCTAGTCCCTAACATCTGAAGGTTTTAATATTCCTAACTCGTGTTTAGTGTGTAGAAAGGCAACATATATTTGGAGACAACCTTTTGTAGTCAACTGTTCAGCTCGTTCATATACAAGATGACTTATAGAGTAAAGCCTCTAAGTTTGAGCTCATTTGAGTTCCCTTAACAGGCAGACAGTAGGATTTAGAGGTGAGAATATCAGTCAAGGTTTTGTTTAGCTCCTCTACCAGACTCAGCTATATTATTTAGTTAAAACCGTACCACCTTCACCCCGAGAAAGACAGGAAACTGCAATGCCAGAAAAATAAATGTTTGAATTCTGGATTTTCCTCTTCATACTTGATATTAAATTTTTGTTTATCCTCCTAAGGTTTAATTTCATATGAACTGGGGCAATAAGATCTAATTGAAAGTTTTTTGGTTTTGAGTGAAACACACATGCATAGCTTCTGGTATATGTTAGGCATTTAATAAGTAGTGGTTCAATTTGTCTTTCTTCCCCAAGGCTCAGTTTTATCATCTGTAAAATGAGTGAGTTGAATGAAGCAGCTTCAGGGTCTAATGTTCTATTATTGCTATAATTATACTGTGAAATGAATCATTAGAAAGACCTGGGTAGTTGCTAGTGTGTTTAGAATAAGCAGAAAGCATATCGTAGTTGTGGTGTGGGGACCACACACTTTCTTAATAGATGAGTCTAAGGGGAAACCCAGGATAGACTGGGTGAATATTCCATTTGAATTCTGTTGTGCCTACAGATGGGATAATGATGATACTCAGATCACAGACTATTAGTCAGAGACTCTCTCTAGTGAGTAACAGAAGAGCTGATTCAGGAAAATAGTCCAGCTGGTAAAGTTACCTTTGTGGCAAAAACAAAGCTTTGTTGACCTCTTTTCCTTAATCCAAACTATATCTGCTGCTTTGCCTACCATTGAAAATCAACAATACTAAGGTTAGAGGAATTTTTATTGTTTTAGAAATTAAGATAGTGGGGCTGGAGAGATGGCCTAGCGGTTAAGAGTGCCGACCGCTCTTGCAGAGGACCTGGGTTCGACACGGGTGCACAAACTTGCATGCAGACAGTACATTCATACACATACGGAAATAAATAAAATTTAAAAAAAAAGAAAAAAAGAAATTAAGATAGTGAAAATGAAAGATAATATATGGAGCTTGATTTAAGTTAAGCACACAAGTAGCTGTACATCCGTGTAAAAAGAATGTAAGAAGGTACACTAGAGTGTAAGGAGCACCTAATTTAGATGCTGGGGCTACTCAAGTTTGGTTTGGTTTTGTGGTATGTTCTTTCTAAATTTTCTATAGTTATTATGTATTGCATTGGTAGTGATAAGGAAAAATGAACATTATTAAAAAATTCCCATGGGAAGGGAGCTAAAGAGATGACTCAGTGGTCAACAGCACTGGATGCTCTTGCAGAGATTCCGGGATCAGTTCCCAGCACCCACATGGGAGCTACCAACTGTCTATAACTTCAGTTCCAAGGTATCTGACCTCTGTAGGAATTATATGATACAGGTACAGTTACACATTTGCAGGCAATATACTCAAACACACAAAATTAAAAAACATATATAAAGAAATTCCTATGGGGACTCAGGAAGGATGTCTTGTAGCAAGTTATATACTGTTTAATTCAAACTAAGTTTCAGAGGTCTGTCACCCTTTGTGATAGTTTCCTTAGGAAGAAAGTATAAAATGCTCCTTTAAGAAGCTTATACTAAAGTATAACTACATACAATGACTGTATTGCTACATTTTTATCATACAACTGTTGAGACATTCTGCTTGAGCATGGGCTACACGAACATCTGTAAAGCCTATGTATCTGCCACAATGTCTTTGCTGGCATGTTTGCCTACCAGTGTATCATTGACCTAGAAAATGTAGTGGGGAAAATCAAACGGTTCAAGACTGAAATTCTGGCTTCACTTGCAGAGTTGTATGTACGGCCTTGGAAAGTTGGACTAGTTCATCTATAAAATGGGGATAATAACATGTATTCCTGTATTCCTATCTCCCTTTTGCAGATTGAATGTGATGACAAAGTTAAAGGCTCTGACACATGGCGAGTCTTCTCACCTTCATTCCCTTCAGCCCACATATCCAGGTTGCACAGCGAGTTTGTGCTATGGAGTCAATGTGAAAATTAGCCTTGCTGTGTCTGCAGTATGGTCTGGCTTTCCCCAAACAAGGATAAGCCTGGACAAATCCAAATAGCTTCTCTGACCAACTTAGTCACCAAACTGTGAATAACCAACTAAATGGAACAGATCTTGCACTGGTTCAAAAGAAAGCAAGGTGTATTTATAACCAGCTATAGTTGAGTCTCTATGGCTGCTCCTCTGCACCTTTCTCTGACAAGTTCCAGTTCTACACAGTGAATGAGTTGCTCTGTGTTATTTGTTTAAACTTGTTTCTTAGATAATGACTTCAGCACTAACTCAGAATGTTGCTTCTGCTGAAAATCTAAGCCAGAATTTAAAGCCATCTTAGCAACTGCAAACTTTGGGTTCATGGACATATTTTAAATGGACTACTAATTTTCAGTGCTAGTGCTGAGGAGAAAAATGTAATGTTTTTAGTCAAAGTTTTAATTTAGAATATATTTCCTAAGAATCTCCCAGTCTTCTACATACTATGAATGGGAAATATAAAGTCTTGGAGGAACTACCTTTCAGAAACACATGTAGAAGATATCAGTAAAAGATTTTTTTGAATTACAAAATAACAGAATATTTTGGATAATTCTCCAAGGTCTTTATACCAAGTTTGGGGCCCACAGAATTTATTTTATATTTATAATTATGGATATTCCATAGATTCAATGTTTTCTTTAAAGTCAATATATTCTAAATTGAAGTTTTGCTCATCTTGATTCTCATCCAATAGTTCCTTTCCTCAATGAACATCTAACATCCATCCAAGTACGACACCATTTGACACACCACTCCCTCACTCTCTGCCCCTCTTACTGTCACACAGTCTGGAAAAGGGCTTTTATTCCCAGAGCCTCTCCTCTTCTGAACTCACTCAGTGCATCCCCTTTTTTATTATGTTTCCTTTGTGTTTGGATTATCGCAGTAGCCAATGGCTCTCTTAGGTGCTTGTCTTTCTCCTCCATCAGTCCTCACATTTGTGACCTTTATAAAAACGTATCTGCGCACAGATCTCCCACTGTGCTGGGTTCTATAGTGGATTCAGTATCAGATTGGGAACTCCTTAGTTTGGCACACAAAGCCTTGCATGCTTTGGCTTTTGCCCACTACTCTAGCCTCTTCTCTTGCTATCCCCTGTCTATGGAATATGCCTCTCAGTCTATGCCACCTCTAACATACACAGGATTCTAATGTATCATCTCCTGATGCAACACCCTATCATATGCATTTCATACTGCCCAGAGGATGCATCACTGTTCTTACTAAATCTAACCGAAACACAGATTGTCTTTGAATTGAACGTCAATTTAGAAACACGTTTATGTCTCTGGTAAACTTGTGTTTGCTATAAATTCATAAGAGATGGACAGTTTAACTAATGCTACCAACAATAGAACTTGAAGAGGAATATTTTGGAATTTGTTAGCAATTTTATTTCAGAATTGATTCTATATTTTTGTTATTTTTCTGTTTTTAAGACTGTTCTCATATTTCTTTTCTTTCTTTTTTTGGTCTTTTTGAGACAGGGTCTCCCTGTAGCCCCAGCTGTCCTGGAACTCGCTCTGTAGACCAGGCTGGCCTTGAACTCATAAAGATCCACCTGCCTCTGCCTCACAAGTGCTAGGATTAAAGGCATGCGCCACCATGCTCGGCTCTCATATTTCTAAAGACCTTAGAAATTTGAATTAAGAATGAACAAAATTAGAGATGAGGTGGGACACAGTAGAAGTCTCCCTTGGAGAAGATGAAGCCCTGACACTTTCCTTCAAGGTATGACAAAATTAAAGGAGGATTAACAAAAGGGAAATTATTCATTATATGGATATTGGGTGCTTGATATTTTGCCTAGTGTTCTATATTAATTTGTTCATGTTTATAAACTTTGTCTTCCTATGTCACTTTAATGAATTTGGAAAGCTAGATGTCATTTGTGCTGTTATTAAATGTTTTTCATTAAGTGTTCTTAGCTCTTTTCTATGACTCTTTTTACTTGCATTGCTTATTCTCAGCAGTAGTCCATAAAAACACAGTACTGGCTATATATTTCTCTGTTTCAATTAAATATTTTCTGTTTATACTTTCCTAAAACACAATAAATTAGCACTATCATTATGACAGTACATACATTTTTCTTTTATTTATTTATTTATATTATATTATATTTTAAGGGATTCACAATATAAGAGCACAGTTGTTTTCAGATCACATTGACGCTGCTCAGTTCGCCATACAAGAGAGTACATACATTTTTCTAAAAATCGTATGTTGTAACATAGTTTGTAAAATGCTGTTTTGTTTTATTTAGTCCTCAAAATTACCCTTCAGGTTAAGAACTCTTGTTATAATCCCAGCATATAGAGGGAAGTTAGGTACAATGTTCACTCTAGCTGAAGAAATATTGGCATTTGATAGCTATTAGGAGAAGGAAAGTCAGTTTTATTTGAGAATGTGAGCCATGATAGGGAGACTATACTTCAGGAGATGAACAGCACAAATTGGACTCAATGGCCTAAAAAGCGGACCCAAAGTTGAC
This sequence comes from Rhizomys pruinosus, assembly GCA_009823505.1. Lineage (NCBI taxonomy): Eukaryota > Metazoa > Chordata > Mammalia > Rodentia > Spalacidae > Rhizomys > Rhizomys pruinosus. Next base: position 216,214 of record VZQC01007700.1, on the reverse strand, counting down.
TGTGTAGGGAATGGTGATGATTTGGGAGGAGTTGGGGAAGGGAGTGAATATAAGATCAAAATACATTGTATGAAATCCTCCAAGAACTAATTAAAAAGGAACTCTTCTTACTATTTATTTGTACTAGAAATGCAGAAGAGAAGCAAAAAAATAAATTGCTTGCCTAACCCACAAGCTAAGAAGCAGAAGTCACTGTCTGAACTCAGGACCATGAGACAATACTTATGGAAGTTCTACAACACTATGCCAGTATGTAGACTGTGAGACTATTTTATTCCTACCAACTATTTCACACGTGCTTGCCATAATTCTAACTTTGTAAAATCCCAATGCATATAAAGGGAAGGGAAAAAATATAACACTGGGTAGTTATATAAGGTCGACTTTGTTCTATAATTTTTGGCTTTGCCAAAGGCTTTAATCTTACCGTGGTTTTGCTTTTCTAATTGATGAACAAATAGATTTTAAAGAGCATCTCCCTGTTCAGTTCTAATACATCAATGTTTCCAGTTTAGCATGCAAATGCTCACTCAGTAGCTTTGGATGAGTCTATATATCCAGTTGTGTACTGAGAAATTGTTAAACATATTAAAAATGGTACTGACCATGAGCCAGCTTTGATGGGCTAGGCTCCCATCCTTTCCTCTATTAGTCCTAGCACAGAGGGTAATACTCTAAAAGTGTTTCCTTCCTTCATTCTTTAAAAAAAATGTTTTTGAGAAAACTGATTTGGATAAATGAGGGGATAGAGAGAATTCTCCCAGTCCTGTGAACTGTTTATGCTAATTGGGTCATGGCTGATGCTAGCTGAGTGTGGGCTGAGTTTTAATCCATTCTTTTATATGCCCTGTGTGAGAGTGGGAGTTATTAATTGATTGGAATTGTTTCTTTGTATTTTCATGTCATTTTCATCCTCTCTGTGTCTCTCTCAAGTTTTACCTTCCTATCACCTTCCACTCTACATAGGAACCCTGGATGCCATGCTGTAAAGCAGGTGAGTGCTTGAGAATAGAGGCAGGAAGTGTCAGAGAGCTCTGCAAGGGCTTCTGCTACAGGGCACTGCCCAGAAGCTGAGGCTGGATTTCACTGTCCTGTCCACATCTGTAGGAATAGAAGTCTTGCTGTCTCTATATTTTTCTTCTTGATTTGCTTCCATTCTCTCTTTCACACAAAATGTTCTCTGTATAAAGCACAGGTTAGGAGAGCCTGGGTGTGAGCAATTAGAGGTCCAAAATGGGAAGTGTGGGAGGCCAAAAGGGCAGGCTTCGTAGCTGCTTTGTCATCTGTAAGTGAAGCACAGCATGCAGCTTCCTTGTTGGAGTTACAGAGAACAAATGCCCAAATCCCAAAGAGGAATTTGCTGAGAACAGTGCTTCCACAAAAGCAAGACCAAAATCTATTTTTCAAAATTGTCATATGAAACCCTGGAAATCATCAGTGGATAATGAGCCAAGAAAACCTAGGAAAGAGTCATTTTATGAGGAGATGGGGGCGCATGGCTGATGTTGCTTCGATGTTCCTTGCAGGACTGGAAGGGGCCGACAGGAAAAGAGTGGCAGGTGCAGAATGTTGCCAGTTGCCAGCCATGGCCTAAGTGGGGACTGGGCTGCTGACATGAAGTCAGTGCTTCTGCCTCAGTCTTTCTGGAGGAAATCAGACCTCCGTGTCCAGGGATGAGCCTTATCTGAGGGTGATGACGAGAAGGACTCAGAGGACAGGGATGGAGAAGGAACACACCTTGCCACTTGCTGAGCAAGACTCTTGACACATGGCCAGGTACCCTGTGGTGTTCCTCACAGTGTGTTAGTGTGTTCCCATGGTGGCTTTGCTGGGTCTCTATAGCTGCCGTCCACTGAGTCTGGTTGGAACCAGGGATAAGAAAAGTAGCTGCATTGAGATCAATTAACCAAAAGGTATAAGGCTTGAGCAGAGCCTTTAAGACATTAACTAACTGTATAAAGAAGGAAGAGAAGGACACCTTGGTGAAAGGACAGCTGAGCTCTAGATTCTGGGACATATTCAGAGTATCCCTGGAACTGATGTCAGTTAAGTTCATCGCCGTGAAATTAAAGGTTCTTTTATTTCATAACTACTTTCAGGCAGAAGAAAAACTCAGTTTTCAAAGACAATTAGACAATGAAAAAGGCTTCAGGTACCCCTGGAAATTTGTTTTGAAAGGTTATGTTTGTTCAATAACAGACCTTAATTTCTCTTGAAATATTTTCTTTTCCCTTTTAATTTCTTAAATGATTAATTTTGTTTCATCAGAGATCTAGCCGAGTTCACGGCTTCCTTTCACTTACCCCATCTTTATTATTCCAACCACCATTTTTACAGGTCTCTCTTCAGTCTTAAATAGTCTCCACTTTCAACTAAAGACTTCAAGATTTAAAGGAATGAGGGGAGGTTTGTTTTTCAAATCTAGATTCCTTAAGTCTTTCCCCTGACTCCAAGGTTGCTCCTTGAAAGTACAGACTTAAACACTTTTCATTATCCCAGTTCAGAAGAGAAATTAATAAACTTTGAGGCTTCTCTCCTAAAAGGTGATAACATGAGGCTGTATCAGGGACTAATCAAGGAGAAGACACACACACACACACACACACACACACACACACACACAATTACAATAGACAAACCTCATTTAATCCTTCAGCCTCTCTATGCATTTGGAGCAGGTGAACTATCTCAGAACCTGAGGTTTTGAGAGGCTGTTGTTTATGTGAGGTGGTAATCTAAGCGAATGGCAAAGATTCAGTATGGGAACCTGTCTGATGAAAAAGGCTATAATGTAGGCATGGACAGAATTCTGTGGAGGAAACGTCCAGCAAGGCTTCACTGGGTTGGGACACTGAAGCTAGTTCTTGCCTTAAGCACAGGAAAGAAATTGTTAATTAACTGTTGTTAATGATTTGCATCTAATTGAGTGATGCCAAATGTCTTTGTCTCTTAGGACCAGGTTAAGAAATCCCAGAGGTGTAAAGGTTAGGAGAGTCAGAATGCATTTTACTCAGAGATGAAGATTCCAACGCCAATTGTTCAGTTAGATTTCATGGGGCAGGGGTGAAGAGCGGGGAGAACACGTGACAAAAGTTGGAGGTAAGAGGAGGATATAAAGGGTAAAGGGTTGACAAGGGGCTTTCTTCTCTCTTCCAAGAACTTAGAGAGACTGCGTAGCTCACAGTGGTATCCATTAGCTGTCAAAACTAGCATTTCCCTTTGTAAGTGTAAGACAATGTAGACAAGAGAAAAAAGGTGCTTTGTGATGAGTGACAATGGCGTTGAATGCCAAGAGTTATGCAAGATGATGATAAAAGAAGGGAAATTGTCATCAGGAGCCACAAATTGGATTGCTTGGTAGCTTATTCAATTGGCTGTCTTTTAATGTATTTTCTCTTTAGAAAGCTATTTAAATGTTCCTGGATATTGATGGTCTTTAAGAAAAGGGAAAAAAAGCCTAGCATAATAGAAAGGGCATTTATGTGGTAAAATAAGACTGAGCTCTCCTTTCTAGCCTCTCACTAGAAGTGGGGAGCTTTGGGCATGTGATGAAATCACTCAGAGCCTCAGCTTACCACCTCTGAAAGTAGATAACCATTAGTTTTATATTCATTCACCTCTGTGGTGTATTTTATGAGCCCAGGCAGCTGAGAGTGTGCCTCTGTCCAGCAAGAAGCACTGAGATACTTACACAAAATAGCTTGGGCTTTGCAGTGGGATATACTTGGATCAAATCTTAGCTTTACTGGTATCCAAATGTATAGCCTCTCTGAAGAATCTTTAACCCATCCATCTTAAATTCTTTCTCTCTTTCTCTCTAGCTCTCTCTCTCTCTCTCTCTCTCTCTCTCTCTCTCTCTCTCTTTCTCTCTGTATACAAGGTCAGACATCAACTTTGAACTTTGGATGTTCATCTTAGATACCATCTACTCTGGGTACTTTGAGACAGAGTCTCTCACTGGGACCTGGGACTCTTCAATTAGGCTAGGTTAGCTGCCCAGTGAGCCCCAGAGATCCTCCTGTTCCTGCCTCCCTAGCACTTGGATTATAGGAATACTCTGTGTTCATGCATGTGTGTTCAGGCTTGGATATATGTTTGCTAACAAACACTTTTCTGACTGAGTTACATTCCTAGCCCCTAATCTTAAAATTTCAAATCGGTAATATGCATATGATGGTGCAACTCCTATTTACCAAAGTTTCTTTGAGGAGTAGCACATACAATAAATATATAAAGTGCAGTCTCTGAGAGTTCTTTTTCTGAAGTCTGTTTGCCATTTTCAATGGCTTGGACTCATTTAAAAGAGACAGCCTTGGGGGCTGAGTGTGTGGCTCAGTGGTACAGCACTTGGCAAGCATGTGTAAGGACCTAGCTAGATATCCATCACTGACAAATATATTTAGTAGTTTATAATATTTTAGTTTATAATATTTAATTGTATGTATGTGCAGTTGAGAAAGATATTTGGACAAAAATAGCCACAAAAGTTAGGGTTATTGCTCAATGGTAAAGTGCCTATGCTGGGTTCAGTTCTAAGCACACACAGATAATAAATCACCAAGAATATGCAGTAAGATCTTCTGTACTATAAAACGAGCAGTCCCCAGGTCTCAGCTCTAGTTGCCCATTGGTAGCAATAGAAATAATTCTCTTTGTTAACTCTCCCTCAGAGATTCTTATTCAATTGGACTATAGTGGGTCTTCAGCCTTGGAGGAGGTTGGACAGCTCAGATCAAATGTTTGCTTTTTAAACTTTAATATTAATCAGGTAGAAAATTCAGATCCCGGGTCTCTGGGTCTGGGGTCCAGGGTAAGTCTGGGCATTGTTAAGAAGATCCAGGTGAAGTATGTACTGGTCCTCTAAGACCACACTCTGAGTAGCCAGTGACTGATGATCATGCAGGTTCCTCATTGCAAATGAGAATAACCTTGGAGCCTATTGAAAACTGAGGCTGTGAGTTCTGGCCATCAAGATTCTGTTTCATGTAGTTAAGGGAGGGGCTTGAGAGAATCACTGACGTATCATGTCCATCTCAACATCAAGTCTCCTAATACTCATTTTGTGAAGGTTACAAGGACTTCTGTTCAGGTCAGCTGGGCACTGTAAAACTACAGAACCTAAAGTTGAGGGTGGGAGACACCATTGTCATAATCCAAAGATGGGTGAACTCAGTCATGGGATGTAGAGACACAGATGATCATTAAAGTCCTCTGTACCTCCAGCCTCTAAAACTTCCTTTTAAGATACAAGAGGCCTTCGTGGAAGGCCAATCTCTATTAGCAGGGTTTAATGTGGACAAAGCTCTCTCTACAGGAGAGCATCCTTCACTGATGCTGACAGGAGCCGGAATAGAGAGGCTCAGGGCTTTTTCTCCTGCTTCCCCAACATGTTTCTGATAGGAAATCGTGGAGTCAGCCAACTTTCCCTATCTCACACTCAAACCAAAGGAAAATCAAATTGAAGAAAATCAGATCAGTTTTATTAGCAGAACAGATCTTTGACTTTTGAAAAGCTTAGGGACTTCCAAAGGGACTTTGGAAAGTCAGGGACTTCTTGATTTTCTTACTTTTTAAATCTACATCTTCCTAGATTCCTGCTGTGTTAGCTAGCTAGAACATCCTCTATTTCCCAGAAAGTTTTATGCACTTTCAAAGAAAAATGCCCATGAAATAATAAAAGACATAATCCTGAAGCTATTTCCTTAGGTAAACATTTTGAATATAGCTAATTTTGAAGATAATGTTTTTGATTTTTGCAAATTTGTAGATGCAATGAAGAGTAAATCATACAAGAAATTGGAGGGGAGGCTGTCAGATTTTTTTCCTTTTCTCATTACTAAGAACAGTTAATCAGTCTACAGAAATAGCCACATGAATGTGGCCTACTGAAAAAGGCAACAGTCACACAGTAGCTTAACTATGTGATTGGGCTCTGGACCCCAAATCCCCAGGTTATCAACTCTATATGAAGCTCCCAGTTAGACCCTTTCAGAAAATTCAAGCTACTTGACCTTCTTTATATTCCTCTGTACCTGGGCAACACAGGCTGAGAGGAGCCCCCCCCCCCAAAGTGAAATTCATCTTTTTGGCCCCGAATGCTCTTTGGAGAGGGATCTTCCCCTCAGCTGTCCTTCACCTGGTGCTTAGAGCTTTGACATAGATTGGATGTAGGCTTTAGTCATGCATTGGAACCTCAGTGTTTAACATGGAGAGAGAGAGAGAGAGAGAGAGAGAGAGAGAGAGAGAGAGAGAGAGAGAGAGTTGCAGTCTGAGGCATTCAGCTCAACCACTCACCTGGATCCCTTTATCAGGCTTAGGACTTTGGTGTCTAGGAAAAGCTAGGCATCTATGTAGAGTGGAAGGAAGCTAGGATAGCATTGCTGGTTGTAATGCAGTGAGAAGCCCCAAATCACAGTGGAGGAGGAGATGCCCGAGTGATGGGTCCTAGGTTTGAGGGGATAGTGGGACTATGATAGCCCCATGCCAAAGTGTGTATTGGTAGCACATGAATTGGACTGGATAGGTTTTAAAGAAAAGGACAAAAGTTGGGTGGATAAGGAAGGCGGGGGGTGTGAACCAGGAAGGAGTTAGAGGAGAGGGTTAAATATGATAAAACTAGATTATATGAAATTCTCAAAGAACTAATACAAAGGAGGAATAACCTCCCAAATACAAGGCTGGGTGGGGAGGAATGCACAGCAAACTTGTACTATTTTCAGGTTCATCCTGACTTTGGTTTTTCTGTGACAAGAGAAGAATCATTGTGTTATTATGTGTACTGAATATTACACTCTCGCTTTTTTGCTAGAATTAGGAAATTAAATTCCTGTAAATTCAGATTCCTTATTTGAAAAGCAGCAGCTGTGTCATGAGATCTCAATCAGAGAAGAGATGACCTTTAACATGGCATATTTATCTTATTGATTGCTGATACACAGTATCTTGAGTGGCTGACATTGTAAGCACTTTAAAACCTTACTTCATTAATGTGCTGAATGGCTTAGTATCTGTCACTGTTATCATTTTCATTTTGTCGAGGACTATATGCATTTATGCTTCATGTAGGTCCCTGGAGAGATGTGCTGGCTCTGCAGCTACTAGGATTGTTACTGTTTAAATGTAAACTCCGAACCTCTGAAACGACTGGATTTCTGATTTGGAGAACAGGGAATTTTGATGTTTTGGGATCCCCCCTCTTCAACACTCCTGAAAACCCTGGTTTCTTGACTGGAATGTCAGTCTCATCCCTGGATGAACGCAATCTTGAGGGGCAGCCATACCTTTTGCTACCACCTCCCATGCATTCTCCAGTTGTTCCAGCTCCGAGTCTAAACCATCGTCACTGCTGTGACAATTCTGACCACTCCACCCCAGCTCCATCTGCCAGCAGCCACCAGCCTGCCTCCCACATGTTGCCTGCTTGCCTTCTGTAAAAGTCAAGAGCTCACCAGTTTCTTAAGGGTTTAACCCATCTCTACTGCTAGACAAAGTGTAGGGCCCTCTACTCTCCATAGTTACCTACTGCTTTCCTTCTTGCTCTGCAAGCACCTGTGCAGCTGAGTGGACAAGCCTGCCATAGAACAGGGCATAAAGACAGGACCGATGATGGGGTAGAAGCTCCCTTCGTCCCCTCCTTTCAGCTCTGCATCTACTTCTAACACCTTCATACTTGCAGACTCAGAACAAGCTGGAAGTGCTGACCAGCCTCTCACCCTTCTTCCCCAGGAACACTCTTATTCTCTCGGGGTGCCGTGGAGTGGCAATGCTTTCTCCCTTCTCCAAAACATGGTTTGTTAACTGAGGCTCTGCTGTCGATCACACTGATGCAGGCAAGTCACCACAGAGAATTTCTAGCCCCTCTTTCCTTTAAACACAGGGTCACATCAAGAAAGCAGAAGCAGGGAGGGAGACTTGCAACCCTCAAGGTTACCACAAGTCCTTGGTTTGAGAGCAAGGCACAAGCAATTCGCAAGGGAAAACCGGGTGGCATGTTATTGGTGCCTAAAATGAGCCTCCTGTCACATAACAGTGAAAGATGACAGCATTATAAGCACAGTGCCTCCTTCTCAGCACTGCTTTGTCACTTCCAAAAATTCAACAATTTTTTTCTTCTATCTAAACATATCCTCATTTTCAGTGTGTCACCTATATGATTTGGGACACAGCTGTCACTGGGATGTTTTAATGGAACATCTTAAAAACCATGACTTTAAAAAAAAGCCTCCTTCCCACCCTGCCCATCTGGCTTCTTTCATTACTTTAGGTGGAAAACACTGTAAATCCATCCTAGAACAGAAGAGTAAACCCACTGGAGCCTCATCAACGACCTTAAACTAGGTGATGAAAATGTAAAGTCCCTCACACTTCATAGCAGGATTGGAGGTCCTTGAATATGCCTGGAGAATTCTCTCAGGCAAAAATTGAAATCACTGAAGATAGATAAGGCTGGTAGAGAAGCTACATGCTTATCTCAAGAGCCCATAATCTAACTGGCTGGCACTCAACTCGGTCAGGGTGCCCCAAGATCTTGTCAGGTCAAATAGCTGCCTGCCTAAACATTTCCAGAGGGAAAAAATCATCCTTCAGTCCTTTCAGATGTAGGCTTTGGGCTCAAGGAAGAGGAAATCATTTTCAAGCATATCTCTCAGAGGACAAGCACCCAAAGTTGGGTGTATTGTTTTTCCTTAACACCCCCAAGAGATGTGGACTTATTTACTCCATTTTATGCCTACTGAAGTTCCAGCAGCAGTTTCATAAAGGTTATAAATTTAGAACTATTAATGGATGAAATTTCAAAACAGAAGTTAAACTGTTGCATTTTACACTGTTCTGTTTATAGCAAACAAGCCTGGGGAATGAGGGATCTTCCTCTTTTCTCCCCATTTTGTTACCTTGAGCTCCTTGACTGTAGAAGAATCTCTGTGCCGACTCCACATCCAAGAGTCTGTGAGCAGACTCAACATCCAGAAAATAATCCATTTTGGGATAATCCATTTTATGATGCTCAAAATAAGATTTTGAGAGAAGATAGTCACCAGGATACCTATAAGGAGAACAACAACTCTCAATATTTTAGGCTGTCAAGTATGACACATATATTTTTTGAATAAGAACACTCCATTATCATATCCCACTTTTTGGCTGTCGTTTCTAATGTCAAAGCTCCCTCCTCTAGAGCTTTCCTACTGTATGAGAAGATGTAACCTTTAGCTAACATTCATTAAAAGTAATATATTCCCCTCCGCGTCACTGCACAACACGGGTGCACAAACCTACATGCAGACAGTACATTCATACACATACAAAAATAAATAAAATTAAAAAAATACTAAAAAAAATCATAAGTTTAAAAAAAAAGTAATATATTTCACATAGAAAAAGAACCCCAATGCTCTAGGTTATAGAGAAATCATGTATTGGTCTCTCCTTGCTATAAGCTGAAAATATAGTGTGAGATTCACATGTTACCAGTTTTTAAAAGTCTGCCTGATAAACGGCATAAGAAGGTGTCAGTCTTTCTGAAGGCTGTTCCTCAATTGATACAGGGACTTCTGTTTTCCCATCTAATTGAGAGACTCCCTGGGAATCAGAGCCTCCTCTCATAGACTTTGCATTTTGCAATGCAGGCTGACCTGTTTTTTTGTAGAAATACCTTGAATTCCTTACTTTTCAGCAATTCTCTTCAGCTCATTCTATGAAGCGTTACCAGATCATCATCTGCCTAAAACCAATACCGGCTGCTCTTGAGAAAGAATTATAGTTCTTGCAGCCAGACTATTAGGAAGCCTTGAAATGTTCCCCTTAGTATATAGTAGCCTGACATGAAATTCATCCAGCCATCCTTTCATCCAGCCCATGTACTTTCCCCCTGATATCTGCACAGATGAAGTAATTCTATTTTTCACTATTGTTTTAAGGAGAAATAAGGCATAATCACCAAAATCAAACCCAGATGGCTAATGCAATTGTTTGCCCTCTAACAATACATATTCTAATCTGAAAACCTAAGTCCTGCTAAGAGGAAACTTTTTGAAAAATAACCATAGGTACCCCAACAGCAAATTATACTTACTGTCCAAAAAAATCACAGGTGAACTGCTGGTAGTCAAATGAACAGTTTCAGCTAGCTGTCTTCAAGCTTGCTAAATATGCCCAGTGAAAGTAAACAATTTTGATTATCTGATTAGATCCATGATGAATAATGTATTCTGTCCACTGGCCTTCCTCTATCAGATAAAATGGCCAGAACATGTTACCTTAGCAACAGAAGGTGACGCCAGCTTCAGCCTCTCTGCGCCCTCCCCTGTGAAGGAAGGAAATTGCCGCTTTCCCATGTAAAACTTTGGCAGGAAACCACCAAAATCTACATATAGATTTTACATCTTCCAGGGCCATTCACTACCCTACCCCCATCTCTTATTCAGAGAAAAACAGTCATTTTTTAAAAAAGAATTATGGTTTAATAATCTATTTTCACAATTCCAAGTCCCAGTTTGATTTTCTGTTAGAAATGATTAGCATGTTAAAAAATTAAATAGCGAAGAGGAGAAAGTTGTCTAGACAGTGTTGGGGGCGGGGGACAACAGTTCTTACCCTAGTGCCGAATGGGGAAGAGTGATTGAACAAAGGCCACGTTAACTGGCAATATGTTCACCAGTTCCCATTACAATTAATACAGAGAAGCAGTCACCAGCATCTAGGCTGAAAATAACTCTTTCCTTCTGTGAATCAGTCACTGGAAGCAGCTTCAAAAGCTGTCTGAAATTTCCCAGATTTTGAAAGATGCACTATGACACAGATCTTCAGGGAGGTCACCCTGCCAAAGGAAAGGTAGCTCGAGAGACCTGGGAAAGGAAGTCTCAAAGTTAGCAGATACTTACCAGCTCTAGTTCCCTTTCAACAGTACACTGGAGAGCAGAGAACGAGGCTGAGCAGTGCACTGTGCACTGAGCCAGCGAGCCCAAATGAACAGCTTCTAATTTTCCCTTCACTCTCCAGTCAAGAGCAAGGAGGGGAGGGACATGATGGATCTGCTCGTTTTATATTGTGATGAATGCAGTCCCTAAGAAGGAATCAGAGAGGAGCTGCTCTTTAGAACACATTAGACTGCTAATTTAAGAAAATTGAAAGGTTTTGTTTTACTGTCTTTTATGTGTTCTTTTCTGCAACCCCCTCAATTTAATTTGCATTTAAAATTATTCTCATGTCTCCTCGGCTCTCCAAGGTGTGGAGTACTTTCTAATCGTGAAGGCTGCTCTGGTAGGGTTTGGTGCAATTCCATTTTTATTCTGAGCTGCAAAACAAGGTAGGTAATTAAACATGTGAGCTATTTTCTGGAAAGAAATACAGAAGGCCTGTTGAGTTTCACTCCTTCCTGCATCCTGTCTTTTCTTCCTCTTTCTGCCTCTGGATGCATGGTCAGATCTCTAACACATCTACCTGCATTCCTCCATCTGAAATGCAACAAAATAATTCCAACAGGAAAAAGAAATTTTGTTTTCTATTCTACTCTAGTATCTTCCCTGCCACACCCCACTGAAGACTTGTTGGCACAATATTTCGAGCTGCATTCACAAAAATCAAAATGATACCCAAGGAAGTCCTACTGCATGTTTTCCACAGCCTTCTTCCATCTTTTGTGCAGCAAACAAACTGATTTTTAGTACTATGTAGTGTGTGGCATCACAGTGGACTGTTAAGAAAGGAGAAGGCATGTTTGCAGTCTCTGAAGGAAGACCATTAGGCTTCCTTTCCTATACACAGTTCTGCCAGCTACCCTTGAGAAAAACTAGGAAATACCTTGCTGCTTGTCTTGTGGGCTCTCCCACCCCTTCAGAGCAAACCAGATGTCAGGCTGGTACTGCAGAGAGTTTCAGCCTGATGGAAGAACACTGCAAAACTACTGGTTCCATGGCCTTGTGGAGGGAGTCAGCTTGGACTCTGAATGCTCAAAGCTTTGCTCAGACCCCAGGACTCACTTCTTTAAGGTTGAATTTCTATTCAGCCTCCAATAGAGACAGGTGAACACTTGACATTTACAAGAGGAGAAAGCTGTCTTCTGCTTCCTTTCACTTACAGTAGGTGTGGGCGATGGGTTCTGAACCCTCTATTGTGATTCTTTTTTAAAATTGTAATGACTCATGTGTGAGAGAGAAACTGGGGAGGGGGGAGAGAAACAGCAGGCATCGAGGTGAGTGTAGGTGAACATGTGATTGAAGAAGATGATGCTAAATAGGATGTTAAAAAGTAGATTTGGCACCAGAGATGGAGAGTGGGTTTGGAATTCTGTCATTTCTGGAGCCTGGATCAAGGAGAAGAAACTTAAAGTCCCTTATAGAGTGTCAGGGCTGGAGAGATGGCTCAGTGGGTAAAGTGCTTCCTATGTAAGAGTTAGGACCTGCGTTTGAATCCCCAGAACTGTGGTAGTGGGTTTGTAATCCCAGTACTCCCAAGGTGAGAGGAAAGGTAGAGACAGGGGAGTCCCCGGAAGCTTCTAGGCAGCTAGCCCAGAATATGCATCAGTGAACAACAAATGAATCCTGCAGCTGATCAGTGCTGGTGAGGAGAGTAGATTTTTAAGGGAGTGATTATAGATAGGCTGACCAGGCTTCAGTGGATGGACTCACACCACGGGATATCTGGGTACACAAACTTGCCTGGATAGGCCTTAACATCATATATTACAGAATGCATGAAATATGGTGAGGAGAAGTATGGAGAGTACAGATGGGGGAGAGGCCAGAATTTGATTAAGACCTATTATAAGAAATGTACAAAAACTCAATGGAAATATGCATTAAAAACAAGATAGAGAATGAGTGAGGACTGACATTGTCCCTTAACCTCCTCGGGTGTTCTGTGGCACATATGTGCCTGCTAGCACACACACACACACACACACACACACACACACACACTCACAGGAGAGAGAGAGAGAGAGAGAGAGAGAGAGAGAGAGAGAGAGAGAGAGAGAAAGAGAGCAATAATGTCAATGATGTGAAAGGGCTATGGTTTTTTGGGGGGTTTTTTTTGGTCTTTTCGAGACAATGTCTCCCTGTAGCCCCAGCTGTCCTGGAACTCACTCTGTAGACCAGGCTGGCCTCGAACTCACAGAACCCACAGAGATCTGCCTGCCTCTGCCTAAGGCTATAGTTTTTAATGAGAATAGGATTTCAATGTAAAGAAAAGCAATGCATTTCAGAAAGGGATGATTATTCACTGTGAAAAGGGAATTCATTTTACTAGATAATTGCTATATTTTTAAACATAATCTTATCAGCATCTGAAATAGATTTTCAAAAACTGATTTCATTTTCTGCAGATTACATACAGGAACATGCATGTGAGTAAATTTATTATTTTATTATTATTATTTTATTACTATTACTCATGGTTCTGAAAATTAAACCAGGGACTTGGGCATACTAGATAAGTACTCTAATACTGAGCTATAACCCCAGCCATTATTTTATTGGGACAGTATCTTGATAGGTAGTTCAGGTTAGGCATAAATTCTATGTAGCTTAATTTGGCTGTAAATTCTATGTAGCCTAGCCTGGCCTTGAACTCATGATTCTGCTACCTTGTTTTCCAGAGTCCTGGGATTATAGGCATATGCCACCTTTAAAGGTGGGAAAACATAACAGGACTTAAAAACCAATGTTGGAATCTCATCAGCTCAGATGTATTTTATGTCTTTAATCTGTTTGAAAGCATCACTTTTTATGGTCCCTCATTTTAACACATAATGAAATCGGAGAAGGTAACAATGTCATCCTAAGCTAATGTTCATGCAGCACCAAGAAATTCAACTCAGAATGTCCTCGGGTGAAATCTATCTGACAGTATCAATATGTTTCTCTGACCAACGAATGGAAGTTATTAAAGAACAACTCCAAAGTTGTCATGCTTTTTACATTCATGGCCCAACCATATAAAAACATAGGATTGTATGGCTAAAATAACTTAGGTCTAGTTCTACAGGCTTTTCTGATCCTATTAAATGGTAAGAAGATATGTGTGCAATATATATACAAAATAAAGAAACGTTGAATTGATTCCAAACAGGGGTATATTTCACAGAGGAATCTAGAGACAAGTGTAGACGTTCGGTGTGTTAGTTTATGTTTGGAGTATACTTACACATTCCATTGCATGCTTAAGACCCAAGCATTCTGAGAGAGATCACAGTGAGTACTTTGCTCTCTTACAACACCTGATTGGCTTTCACTGGAGTCAGAGTTCAATCTCTTTTGGAGGCTCTTCTAATGTATAATTTTATGGTGACCTTACTTCAACTGTCTGCTTACATGGTAGAACTCTTAAGAAGACTATGGTTAGATTACATGAAGTTCTGCCTTGCATTTTGCATGAAATCTCGGAGCAGTTTTTCTTTGTCCTAATAATTAGAATTGCTCTTAAAATGGAATGACATCTTGGATCTCTTGGCAGTATCCTTAGATTAAAGGGATCCCTGGAGCAAGCTGGTTGACTAGACTAGGAAGTTGTCAAGTAAGAGGGCCTGCCTCAATATGTGATGGGGAGAGTGACCAAAGAAGACAGCCAATCTCAACCTTCGGGCTCCACACACATGAGCACATATGTGTGCATACACCCATGACAAATTGACAAGCTCAGTGGTTCCTTTGCACTTGGCAAATCATTTCCTTATCTCCTAACCTTTGACTCACAAGAAATCTTTAACTTCTTTGTTCCTTAAAGCTTGACATCAAACAGTAGGGCACTATAAACATTTTATGTAAGACATTATTCATACGGAAATCTCTTGGAAGAAGAGATACTTTTAGCCTTCACCAGTTATTTTTACTTAAGAACAAATGAAGTTTGATAATAGTTAGAAAGCTAAAAATAAAAAGACAAAGAATGAAGAGAGGGGAAAAAACTTTATATGGGGAGGAGCTTAATTTTATTTCACATAAGCTTGTGGTCATGCTTTTAGGGCTCTCTTTCTTTCTTTCTTTCTTTCTTTCTTTCTTTCTTTCTTTCTTTCTTTCTTTCTTTCTTTCTTTCTTTCTTTCTTTCTTTCTATTTTTGAAACAGGGTCTCCCTTTGTTCCCAGCTGGCCTGGAGCTCACTCTGTATATCAGGCTGGCCTTGAACTCACAGAGATCCGCCTGACTCTGAGTGCTGGGATTAAAGGTGTGCACCACCATGCCCAGCAAGAGGGTTTTCTTACATATAAAATATTAACATCTGTCTATCAGAAAATAGCCTTAAATCTGTAAACATCACAATTACGACTGTGACTTGAAGAGGTCCTGGTGCTCTGGGTAGATTCATTTTCTTTTAGATTTTATTTATCTTTTGCTTTATAAATTATGTATATTTGTATGAGAGAGAGAGAGAGAGAGAGAGAGAGAGAGAGAGAGAGACAGAGAAAGAGACACAGAAAGTGGGTGTTTGTGCATGAGTGCAGTGCCTGTGGAAGTCAGAAGAGGATGCTGGGTCCCCTGCAACTGGAGTTACAAGCAATTCTGAGCTTCTAGACTTTGGTGCTAGGAACTAAGCTTGCATCCTCTGCAAGAACAGTACCTGCTCCTAACTGCTGAGCTGTCTCTCTAGCCTATGCAGGCAGACTTTTAAATCCTATTCAAAGATATTATGCCAGTTTGCCCTAGGCCAGCCCTTCCACAGAGCTGCACTGGGGAGCATCACCCCGGAAAAATGGCCTTAGCAGATACAGAAAGGGCCAGATTCCAGCAAAATGAAGGCTTTGGCTGTGCTTTCTTCACCTTCTGAAAATATCCTTTCCCCTCTGTGAATTCTTTAGGGAAATACACCAGTTCAAGGAATAAAGAACATGGGTTCAAATACCATCTTATACCATGGCAACTGGATTCTAATATGTCCATCTTGGTTATAATATGCAAATCTCTTTGCTTGGCAGAAAGAATAGCCAGAAATTATATCTAGCTCAATATTCAGATAATTGATCTAGAAATAGAAAAATGGGAAAGCACTGAGTTGAGGAAATGAGAAATTGCCAAATATCCCTATTGCCTGGCTCTCAAATCCCTGAAACTAAAGGCATGAAAATGTACCCCCAGTAATGAATAGATGTGTTGACAACAGTGGCTTTTTAAAACATGGTAGGGGCTGGAGAGATGGCCTAGAGGTTAAGAGCGCCGACCGCTCTTACAGAGGACCCGGGTTCGATCCCCAGCACCCACATGGCGGCTGAGAACCGTCTGAAGCTCCAATTCCAGGAGAACTCCAGTTCCAGGGGAATACGAGACCCTCTTCTGACCTCCGCGGCATTGCACGACACGGGTGCACAGACTTGCATGCAGACAGTACATTCATACACAGTACATTCATACACATACAGAAATAAATAAAATTAAAAAAAATTAAAAAAAAAGAAATTTGAAAACATCCAAAGACATGATGAATAAAGAAAGAATAATGAACTCTAAGAGAGAGAATACTACTAGGGACTTTATAGCAATCACAGCATTCTGGGCTTTCAAAACACATCGGGAAAACAGAGCTGAACACAGTCATAAGAGCCCACGGGAGTGCAGGGACTATAAGTGTATCAAAACAGTACCTCAAGCCGGGTGTGGTGGTGCACGCCTTTAATCCTAGCACTTGGGAGGCAGAGGCAGGCGGATCTTTGTGAGTTCAAGTCCAGCCTGGTCTACAGAGTGAGTTCCAGGACAGCTGGGACTACAGGGAGACCCTGTCTTGAAAAGACCAAAACAAACAAACAAACAAACAAAAGCAGTACCTCAAAAGAACTTTGGTGATTATGTCATTCCTTTTAGCTTTTAAATTAACTGTCAAATTTAACATGGTCTCTATACCTAATATCAATACTTAAGGCTTTTCCCATGTATCTATGACAGGTTATTTGATAAAATCATTACATAACAAACACTATTATTCATGGTATACTTTCTAATGTAATTTGTTGTTCAGAAGCAGGATCTGTTATCTGAAGGCACTGGAGTCCTCCAGGTCAGGTTTCCAATTCATAATTCAAGATGTAGCTGTTCCATAAAGCTCCAGTGGTGAGGATGCCAGGTGTGGTCTTACTTCCCAACTGGTATTCACTGAATCTCAATTTTTCATAAACATTATTAGCACACGAAAAGAAAAAATTCCCCCATGGTTAGACTCAAAACACTCATGGTTGCAGCCCAAAGAAATGTTTCATTCACTCATTCTGGAAAAAAAATGATGACGTAATTAAAAACATAGGCCTGGGAATCTGGGTATTAATACTTAAAACTAGCAGAGCAAGCTTACCTTCGAGCATTACAATCTATGTATCATTGGATTAAAAGTCAAAGTCAGTATCTCCTCAGGTAGGGTTGGGGTTTCTCATCCACATTCATGTTGGGATTTTGTCTGACTTGAGATTACGTGGGACTTTCCATGCTGGGAAGGGGAAACTGAGGCATGTTTAAGCTTGATACATTTAGTAGGTTAGCCAGGCTCCAGTGGATCAATCCACAGCAAAACACATTTGGGTACATAAACCTGGCTAGAAAGGGGGGCACAGATATGGGGAGGACCTAAATATGAGCAAAATTTATTGTATTTGCAAAGATTTATTTAGGAAAAAGAAGGGGCTGGAGAGATGGCTTAGAGGTTAAGAGCACTGACCGCTCTTACAGAGGACCCGGGTTTGATCGCCAGCACCCACATTGTGTCTGAGAACTGTCTGAAACTCCAATTCCAGAAGAACTCCAGTTCCTGGGGAATCTGACACCCTCTTCTATCCTCCGTGGCATTGCAGGACATGGGTGCACAGACCTGCATGCAGACAGTACATTCATACACATAGAGAAAAAAAAAAAAAGGAAAAAGAAAAAGAAAAAGAAGCAGAGACATTTAACCCTGTCAGTAAGAACAGCTCTTTCCAAGAGTTCTGCTTTGAAGAGGAACAGAACATGGTTACGTATTTAGAAAAAGAAACTAAAATAGTCAGATTAGTATACATGGCAAGGAATATTCTAGAAGGCTTAGTGAGTTACATAAAACATAAAATATTAAAGTATTTAAAGAAAAAATATCAAAGTCGAATATGATAATACATGTAGACAGCACAGAAACTGACATATAGGGTGTCAAGTTTCAGTATTATTTAGAACTACTTTTTGAACAGTCTACAGCTACAAAGATGTATGGAAGGAAGGGATTCCAACTCATTCATCCAAATTATATTCACCCACTTACTATATAAGTTGATGCAATTCCTCCATTACTTTAGTCGCACAAAAGGTCCCGATCCAGTGAGATCCATTTGTACTGCATTCTGTCTATATATTTAATTTATGCTAGGGTTAATTATGTATACGCAAAAATTCAATGAATTAATGTACACTAAGCATTGACTCTGTGTCTGGTTTGTCATATGTAAATGTAAAACTAGGGAGCAGCAAGGACTCATGCCAAGGCATTTTCACCAAAAGAGCATCTGCCATTTGTTCTTACTACCCTGCTTTCCTGAAAGAAGTCTTAATATTGAGTGAAAAGCTACAGCAGAATCATCACAAATTCATCTCAATAATATATGTAGATGCTCGGTGCAAAGTAGGCACTTTAGGGGCTGGAGAGATGGCCTAGTGGTTGAGAGCACCGACTGCTCTTACAGAGGACCCGGATTCAATCCACAGTACCCACATGGCGGCTGAGAACCGTCTGAAACTCTAATTCCAGGAGAACTCCAGTTCCAGGGGAATCTGATACCCTCTTCTGACCTCCGTGGCATTGTATGACACGGGTGCACACACTTGCATGCAGACAGTACATTTATACACATACAGAAATAAATTAAAAAAATTTTAAAAGTAGGCACTTTATACAGGGAATAATGGCTCAACAGTGCAAATTCTATTCTTGCAGAGGAAAGTCTTAATGCTCAGTCCTTATTTGTTTACTCACCATGATTTAGTCAGAAGATGATTAAGTGACTGACACTGTACTAGCTTCTGGGAATACAATAGTAAAGTAGATCAATTCCTTTTCTCAGGATATTGAAAATTAGCTAAACCTAGAATCTCTCAATTGCCATGCTAAAGCAGACACTGAAATTGATTATATTTGTAATTGAACACATACCTAGAGGCAGCCAGATCCAGGCTCTTAGTTACCAAGATTTGAGGGAGTGTATCTGTTAACTTTGTGTCTCTGTAACAAAATACCTGGCATAAACAAGTTAAGGGAGAAAGAAAAATATATATATTGGCTTACATTTTCAGAGCTTTCCTTTTAGGGTCAGCTGGCTCCATTGTTTGGGGCTGGAGGGAATACAAAACCTTATAGTGCTCGTGATGCCAAGTTTGGATTATGGAAGGAGGGAGGAGAAGGAGAAGGAAGAGAAAGACAGAGAGAAAAGAAAAGGAAGGAAGGAGGAGGAAGAGGAGAAGAAAGAAGAGGAGGAGGAAGAGTGAGGAGGAAGAATGAGGAGGGACAGAGGGAGACACATTCGTCAAAGGCATGGCTCAAGTGACTTACTTCCTCTAAACAGGTTACAGCTAGCTTTCACCACTGCTTAGTAAAGCAGTCACATTATGAATCAATGGTGCAGGTCAAGGCTGTCATAACTCAGCGACCTCTCAATGACAGGACCTGCCAGCTAAGGATTATGTGCTCCACTTATGATGCTTTTGGTGGTCATTTCATACCCAAGCCAGTACAGGGAATGACACTTTGGCATGCCATTTTAGAAAGTTTTGTGTATAGCACTCTATCATTATAGTGTTTAATTCCTCTACTGGTTTTCAAGTTAGGTGAAAAATAAAACATCCACTTGGTAGTGGACAAAGGACAAGGAGACACTATTAAACATGGCATTGTGTTTAATGCTGAACTTGCAAGCTAGCAGTCTTGTACCAGAACTTTGAATCAGCAACACAAAGGATTAGAAGGCAATTGGACAGGGGGAACACATAGGCCACCATGTTTTAACCAAATTATATTCAAAGTGATGTCAAAAGCTACTTATTTCAAACCAATTATTTTATCTCTAAATGTGCTTCCACTACACCATAACAATTGCTTTGAATAGCCTGCCATCCGTTACAGGTTCCTTTGTGTATTTCACAGACTCTTTCTGGAAGGAGAAATAATAGAACCACATTGTATTTCAGCAGTTTGAGAACAACTGTGTAGAACAAAGTAATTTATAGAAGTCCATGTTCTTCAGCTGCCAGGGTCTTGGGAAGGACATATTTAAGATTAGTGCAGCCTCCTATGACAGGGTAAATGTTTGAAGAGCATTTTTTTAAAGAGCCCTTGATTTAAAAAGCTGGTAGCAGTAAACAGAAAGAATCCAGCATCTCATTTTTAACATAGCTCAGAAGAACTATGATTTAAAATCAAAAGCCTCCTCATTCCTATGGCAACCAACAGAAGCATTCAACTAACGATGCATGCTGTGTACATTAAGAGTGCTGTTTCTCCCTTGCCTTCTGCTTCCTTCTTCTCTCTGGATACAACCTGAACCCTGCTAAGTTGTGTACTTTGAAAAATGCTGTTTTCCAGACACCATTGCTTTCCAACCTGCAAGAAATCAAACCTGAGGATGTGGAAGGGAAGAGTTCTCCCAGGGGATACCTTTACAAACCCAGAGGGAAAATGCACCTCAAAAATAGAGACACCAGCTGCTTCTCTATTTGACATGTTTGAGAGCTCCTTGTTTTAAAGCCAGACAGAAATCTGTGAAGAGATTCCCTTGAGTTACAATCCTTTTTGGGAGCAGCTACCCTGAAGATAACATATGTGGGAAGACACAGCCAAGAATCACCCACTGGGCTGTGACATAGCTATGGGAACATTTCTAACACACTGGAAAGCTGCAGTGGTTACTAATGGCAGGGGAGATACCCCCTCAGGCTGACTGGCTCATGGGTGGTGGCGGTGGCTGTCGCTAGCACCGGTTGCTTTTTCTGGGGGACACGGTGGTGGCTCTGCATTCTCCTGGAGGGTTCTTTTTAATTTTTTTGTTTTGTCTTAAACAGAAACCTAAGCCTGAGATTCATAGAAGAAAAGACCAGAGAAAGGCAGATTCAACTGCTGGATGAGTGCTATCTAAAATTCTAAGAAAGAAAATCATTTAGGTGGTGAAGATAGATTGGGATGTTTTACAAAAAAGTGTTTCTTTAGACTCCAAGATATTGAGAAAATGTGAACTTGTCACTCACTTCTGGTACTTTGAAAAGATTCAGAGGAGCATTCCAGATCAGAAAGAAGCATGTGCTTTTCAATCAAGATGTATGTTTAGGGAGAGCTTGGGTTAAGATTCCGCCTTTGATCACTGTGCTCATGGGCCATAATACATCTCATCACCTCCTAACATCAAATTTGCAACACATGAAGTTGTAGAACTGAGCACAGTAGAATGAGGCTCAATAAGACGTTCTGACTTACTTTGTAAAAGGAGATGAAGATATTTAGAAGAGGAGCATGTGAACCTCTTGGACTAGTGAGTAGTGTCTTGCTACTCAAAATATGCCCAAAGGTAACTAACATCATATTATCTAAGGCCTTGGGAACTGTGGTCTTGGGACCTACTCAGACCAAATATTTGAGAATCTGCACTGTATTCAGATCTTCATTCACAGGCATATTAAACTGTAAAGACCACTGACAAACTACTTACAGAAGCTGTTTCCCTTTATATTTATTGAGTGACAGCAAGGTCAACTATTTCAAGCACCATGAGCCACACCATTTTACATCCTATGAAGTTGTTACAGATGACAAAACTTAAGTGTAGAGAGAGTAGATAATTTGCCTACAGTCATCCAAGAGGGGTTAAGGCAAGGTAGATTTAAGGTGGATTTTCCTATGTGGCCAGTCAGAAAGGAGGGGGAAGAACCAGATATTTCAGACTATATACCTTAAACTTCCCTTCTCCTCTAAGACTAGAGTCTGGCATAGAGGTCATTTATCTGGGACCATTCACCTTTCCTCAAACTTGACAGAGCAGTTTAAAAACCATGAAAATCAGGGTCTGTAAGCTTTCTCTGTTCCATTCTGTTCTCCATTCTATAAAAGGGTTCAGACATGGGGCTGGAGAGACGGCCTAGCGGTTGGGAGCGCCGACCGCTCTTGCAGAGGACCCGGGTTCAATCCCCAGCACCCACATGGCGGCCGAGAACCGTCTGAAACTCCAATTCCGGGAGAACTCCAGTTCCAGGGGAGTCCGAGACCCTCTTCTGACCTCCGCGGCATTGCACGACACGGGTGCACAGACCTGCATGCAGACAGTACATTCATACACATACAAAATAAATAAATAAATAAAATTAAAAAAAAAAAGGGTTCAGACACAAAGATCAGAGAAAGGGTTGACTACTGTGAGGTATAAGTGACAGAGCAGAGGCAGATGTCTAGACATCTGGGAGTTGAGTCAAGTACATCCTGTGTGAGTTAGGCTATGCCCTGTGCTAATGGCTTCTTGCTGTCTATCTTTACTCTCATTTCAAAGACCAGAAAAATAGGTGAGTAAGGGGCTTCTTTGAGATTCTTTCTGGTGTGAATTAAATATTTTTACTGCAGCAAAACACACATAATAAAAATCTTGCCTTTGTAACCATTGTAAAATGTATGGCTCAGGGGCATCAAATGTGTTGACCTTGTGATGCAACCATTAATGCTGCATCACCTGTCCATAACTGTTCATCTTGAAAAACTGAAAGTCTCCACTCTGATGCCTCTATCCATGGCAGTCATTAGTCCTCTAGACTCTGGCTGAGTTTGATTACTGTAAATATTTCATGTAAATGCAATAATACAGTATTTGTTCAGTTAGAACTAGCTCACTTCACCTAGTGTCATGTTTGTTTTCTTCACTTTGTTTTTTCCTTATTTTTCATCTCTGGGAATGTAAGTCAGGTTTGTCCTGCTTGCTAGGCTAGTGCCTACCCTTGTTCCATCCCTACTTCCCCATGCAGTGTTTTGAATTCATGGCATTGTCATAATTTCCTCCAATTTAAAGGCTGAATAATATTCCAATGTCTGTGCTGACATTTTGTTCAACCATGCATCCATGCATCCATTCACCCATGCACCATCCACCTATGCACCCACCCATGCATCCAGGCATACACATGCAGGCATGCATTAACCCATGCATCCATGCACACATCTATCCATGCATCCTTCCATCCATCCATTCATCCATTCATGCATGCATCCATTCGTCCATCCATGCATGCATCCATACATCCATGCATCCTTCCATCCATCCATGCATGCATCCATTTGTCCATCCATGCATGCATCCATACATCCATGCATCCTTCCATCCATCCATCCATCCATCCATCCATGAATGCATCCATTCATCCATCCATGAATGCATCCATTCATCCATCCATGAATGCATCCATGCATTCATGCATCCATCCATCCATCCATCCATCCATCCATCCATGCATTCATCCATTCGTCCACCCATCCATTCATCTATCCATCCATGCATCCATCCATTCATCCACTTATAGACACTTGAATTGCTTTTACCTTTTAACTGTTATGAACATGGCATACAGCCATGTTTATAGCTAAGAACATGGCATACAGCATCACTTTGAGGTCCTGCTTCCTATTCTTTTATAACAATAACCAGAATTAGAATTGCTGAGTAACATGGCAAAAATAATCTTAGTTTGGGGATAATATTTTTATTTATTTATTTATTTATTTATTTATTTATAGATTTGTCTGCAAAATAATGACTTTCAATATGGAATTTTCATGCAGATTTGTTTTTGTTGATCATCCTCCTCCACTCCAATCCACCATCTCCCTGCCTACTCTCCACTTGTTCCTTTCCTCCTTTGTGACATTAATGTTTAAAACTTTTGTGGAACAACTCTATTATTTTGCGTAGTAGTTGCACCACTTTATATCCCACCAAGAGTGCACAAGGACTCCAAATTTCTTCCTTCTTTATGAATACTTATTATTTCCTCTTTTAAAATAGTAACCATATGAGTATGAAATCATGTATGGTTCTTGGAAAAGCATTGTTTATTAAATAGGCAGCTCACAGACTGATTAGCCCAATAGGTATTTCACACAAAGGCCAGGGAAGGAGCTCAATGGTAGTTCACTTGTCAAGGTACTTCAATTTGAGCTTGTCACAGAGTCAAGGCAAAAAATTATAAGTAAAAGATGGAAAAGAGAAGCTAGAAAAAAGAACAGAATATTTTCAAATCATGTATTTGATAAAAAGCAGCAAAACCATCATACCTTAATAAAAAAAAAAAGCACAATGAAAAATAGGCAAGAAGTCTGTGAATGTAGTTCAGTGCTTATGTAAGATTTGGGTTCAGTCCTCTGCATCACAGAAATGCAATGATGGGAAATAAGCCCATCAAAAGCTGTTCAACAGCACTGGTCATAGGGAAACACAAGCTAAAACTGAGTAGAATGTTTAAAGTAAAAAAGAATGACTCTACCAGGTGTTGGAAAGGACGCGGGCAACTGGTTCTTACATTGCTGGAGGAAAGACAAAGTTAGTGCAAGTCCACTAAGAAACACTTTGACAATTTCTTAAAGAGACATCCATTTACTGTATGACCTAGCCATTTAGCTTCTAGAGTATCCAAGAGGAATGAGACATATGTTTACAAACGTCTTAGAAATGATGGATAATTGCAGGTCCATTTTTAACTTTTATTGATTTATTTTTATTTTATGTGTATGAGTGTGTTGTCTGCATGTGTGTAAGTGCACCCGTGTCATGAAATGCCCTTGGAGGACAGAAAAGGTTGTCGAATCCCCTGGAACAGGAGTTATGGACAGTTGTTAGCCACCATATAGATGCTGGGTCTTCTGCAAGAACAGCCATCACTCTAATCACTGAGCCATCTCTTCTGCCCTGCAGCTCTATTTTTATTTATTTTCTTATGTGTATGAATGTACTGTCTGCATGCAGGTTTGTGCACCCATGTCATGTAATGCGGTCAGAAGAGGGTGTTGGATTCCCCTGGAACTGTAAAGACTGTTCTCAGCCATCATGTGGGTGTTGGGGATCGAACCCTGGTCCTCTGCAAGAGCAGTCAGCGCTCTTAACCTGCAGCTTTATTTTAGCAATCCTAAACTGTAGATAAAAACAAAATGTTCCTCAGCAAGTGAGTAGACCACATTTTGCGACAGAGTCAAGTAGTAGGACAAGCATGACCTGATATGTGTAACACTAACAACACAGATGGATTTTAGAATTATTACTCCAATTAAAAGCATGTGTAAAACTAGTATTTCCTGAGACAAAGCAGTTCAGAGGTTGCCTGGAAGGGGACTGTGTGAGGCTGGGGACAGGATTATAAAGCACATGAGGAATTTGGTGGGACTATGGATGTATTCCTTACCTTGATTATGAGGATTTCAAGAGTGCATATAGCTCAAGAATAAATTGATAAGTTTATACGGTTTCAACATACTTATATTTTTACTGTATATCCTTACCAACACCTGATATAGTCAATTTTTCAAGTTTTAATTTGTATTTCCCTGTGACCTATGGTTACCTTTGATGTGCATATTTACCATCTGTCCTAGTTTTGTTTCTGTTACTGTGATAAAAGACTGACCAAAACCAAGTTGGGGAGGAAAGGGTTTATTTGATTTCACTCTTCCAGGTGACAGTCCATGACTGAGGGCAGGAACTTAAGCAGGGCAGGATTCCAGGGGCAGAAACTGAGGCTAGACCACAGAGGGCCACTACTTACTGGCTTGCTTCCCCTGGATTGTTCAAGCTGCTTTTCTTAAACAACCCAGGCCCACCTGTCCCAGGATGGCACTGCCCACAGTGTGCTAGGCCCTCCTGCATCAAGTAACAATTAAGAAACGTTTCACAGTCATGTGTGCAGGTCCATCCAATACAGAAAATTCCCCAGTAAAGTTCCCTCTTCCCAGGCATGTCAAGCTGACAACTGAAACTAGGCAGCATACCATCCACATAAATGCACTACTTTCCCATATAGAATTTTAAAAGCGCAAGAGTAATTTAATACCTAGATGGTTTTAATGTATTCTTTTCTATGTTAGTCATTTTATTTAATGTTCTGAGACATTGGAAGAGCAGGTTCTGAAGAATAAATATACTCACCAAGAGCTGTCTTCCCTTGGAGAACAGCTAATTTTCAAAAATGTACCACCTATTGTGAAAGTTCCGTATAGGACTCACAGCAATTATTGCTGTAATTATTATTATTATTTTGGTCTTTTTGAGACAGGGTCTCCTTGTAGTTCCAGCTGGCCTGAACGTTGCTATGTAGACCAGGCTGGCCTTAAACTCATAGAGGTCTGCCTGCCTCTACCTCTGCTGGGATTAAAGGCATGTTCCACCATGCCCAGCTAATGTAATTATTTTTTTACATCAGCAAACAGAGCTAAACAGCAATACTGGGAGTAAACTGTCCTTGGTATAGCAGCTGAGGGCAAACAACACATTCAGTAGTGGCTTAGCCAAGGCATTCTCAAATCTCCCAAGAAGGAGCAACTATACCAAGAAAAGCAAATTGAGATTTTTAGGCTAAATCATAGTGGACTCGAATCCAGATATTGCTGGATTACATGTCAGAAAGTAAAATTGTTTCTTTGGAATGGCCACATGGCTTTCCTGTCTGAACCAGTGCTAAGAGGTATTAGAGATTTCTCATCTCATCCCCTGGGTGATGTCATTAATAATAGCAATATGGCATCAGCTAAGAGTTGATTTGTGTGACCTAGAACTCAGGATGTACCTGAGATAGGAATGAAGAGCAATAATTAACCACATTTGTTTTTGTCAATCTAACTTCTAGTTTTGTTACTTTTGGTCCAGAAAGGTAGAAAGAATAGCATCTATTGTTATCATCTCACCTCATCTTAAGTTTGGACTTAATATCGAAAGTTACTAATTCTTCTTCAACCTTAAAATTTGTTACAAGAAACTTTGGCTCTTTGCCATTTACTGAAATACCATTGCTTGTTGAATTTTAATCTAGCCATGGGAGGCCCAGGCTTCAAAATGAGTTATAAGCAGCTTAGAGGTTTTCCATTATAATGTTTGAACTCTGTCTCCTTAAAAAAATTCCCTGTCTAACAATTACTGACTATAGACTATGCCATTTATCTGAGAGGAAGATAACATACTGATTATACCCTTCTTTATTTATGGCATCCACTATTGCAGTCAATTTGATTTTGATTACTGTGTTCTTTATGGGCTACTTTGAACTTCCCTAACTGTTACAAATAATTTTCCCTAAAGTTCACTTCAAAATAGAAAAATGGAAAAAAAAAACATTTATAGAGCACAAGAGACACTAGAATGGCATTTTCCTCCATTTTAATTTTTAAAAAATATTTTATTAATTATTTTTATATTTTGTGGAAGAATGTTTTGTGTATACTTATGTAAGTGCACCTGTGTCCTGTAATGCCTGTGGAGGTAAGAAGAGGGCATCAGATCCCCTGGAACTGGAGTTATGGACATTTGTTAATAGCCCTGTGGTTGCTGGGAATCAAGCCCAGCTCTTCTACAAGAGCAGCCAGTGCTCTTAACCACTGAGCTATCTCTGTAGCCTCTATCCATTTTAATTTTTTTCTATCTTTAAGAAGCATTGGGAAAAAAGTGTAAACATATTCACACACACAAATATGCTCACACAATAAAAATCTGCTCTTAGAAACTAACATTCTCATATTCAAAATTCCTACAAATTTAACTGATTTATTGAAAGAAATGAGGCATATAATTATTCTTTGTTTCCTATAAGCATTGAGTGGTAGATATATACTGGGTAAACCCCTATGGTATGAAGCCAATAATTGAGTAATTGAATCCCCCAACAATTAAAAAATATTATGAAACAGGAAAGACATGGTGTAAATGTTGACTTTGATCTTGAAAAGTTTAAAGTTTATCCCATGAAGGTGTATGAACTAATTGATAGATAATTCATTTGATACTTTTGAACAATTACTAAGTTAAATAATAGGAAATTCCCAGTATTGAACCGCTTTTGACCTATGAATGCATCAGGCATTGGCTAGACCTTAAATATTAGAAAAAGGGTTAAAAATGAAATTTCTGCATAGATAGAACTTACTATGGACTTCCACAGAATTATAATCTGCAAGCATGTGTATTCTATCACAGAGGGAAGGACTGTGCTGTGGGGGGACAGGAAAGACTGAAGAACTGTCCGTCCATGGGAACTTTATAGCCTGCTGTTTATTCACAGAGGTAAAATTTTCACTAGTTTAATCTGCCTATTCTGTATTGGGCTCACAAGTTCATTATGAAGGCAATAACACCAAAACCTCTACACAGAATGACCAAAGAGCATTGCCTGGGAATGATTTCATCTTGTGCTCGAAGGCTAAACTGAGCTGATCTTCAGTCTTCTCCACAAATCTACTTGGAGTTCCTTTGAACATCAGCAAGGAAGCCATTTCCAGATGGCTCATGTGGAACCTGGCTGCGGCACCATTCCATACTGGCCAGCTCTGCAAATTGTTCAGCATCAGATCAGATGGCCAACGGTTCCACATTTATTATAATAATCCCCAAATCACAACACCTTTTGGAGATAGCTATGATCTTTCTCCACAACTGTTTTTAGCTATAAGCATCATTTTAACTTTGTTGAAACTAATGTCATTTAATCCTTGTGAAAATTTACTTTTCACATTGAAAAGATTTCATTAAAAGAACCCCAAGCATTTAAACATTTAAAAGTTTTAAAACACCTGCTCACCTTTGAAATAAAAAAAAAAAGCAATAGCACTCCAGTGCTGTTGATGTCACTTTTTCTGGATGTTGATGCATTTGAAATTTCAATTCTATTTCTGTTCTTCTAACCATAGTTTCTGATTTCCACTTATAGACCTTAGCTTGAAAATTGGGCTTTGTTCAAACTTCAATGGTTGCCTATAAATCATGACACAATAAAAATACCCTTGAAACCACCTCACCTTTTAAAGATGGGTTTTGAGTTTTATAATGCTTTTTGTTCTGGGACTAAATTGTATAATAAAGACATAGAACAACAAGCTATGACATTGCCTAACAAAAACCTACATTTGTAATTTTTGAATTCATCCTAATATATGAGTATTTAGGTTTTTCATTTTCTTTTTGCTAAATATCTATTTAACTCAGTTGCTCTTAGGGAAGCTATGCAATCAACTTGAGCATAAATAAATAAATGTTTATTGAACAAGAGAATGAAGCAAACAAATGCTGAATTTGTTTAGAGAGTCAAAGAAGGCAGTGTGAGTGACCGTTCAGTGCCACCAGTCATTTTTCAATTTCCTTAAGTTGTGCTAAAACCAAAATTAACCAATAAAACCCAGAGTTCTTTCTCTAGGGGAAGGGCAGTGGGCATCAGCTTTAGGTTTGGTGAAGTAGAATTGCAATGTAAAGTTTAAAGTGCTTTGACAATAATTCCAGGAATGACTTTGATCAACTCATGTTGGGCTTAATTAGCATTAAGAACAGAAAATATGGGGCTGGAGAGATGGCCAAGCGGTTAAGAGCGCCAACCGCTCTTACAGAGGACCCGGGTTCGATCCCCAGCACCCACATGGCGGCCGAGAACCGTCTGAAATTCCAATTCCAGGAGAACTCCAGTTCCAGGGGAATCCGACACCCTCTTCTGACCTCCGCAGCATTGCACGACACAGGTGCACAAACTTGCATGCAGACAGTACATTCATACACATACAGAAATAAATAAAATTAATTAAAAAAATTAAAAAAAAGAACAGAAAATATTTGACCCAAGTTTTGAAGAGGTGAGCAGCAAATTTCTCAAAGGGATACAAAATCAGTCAGAGGAGGCACCAGAACAAAGGCCTGAGAACAGGAAGGAGCCTCGCTCATCTCAGAAAGAATAAGAAGCTTGAGGGGCTGCTGTAAAGGACAGGTTCCAATGTTGGAAGAGGAGAATGAAGAGGTTCCACACCGAGGATGTCAAGTCTTATCTTCTCTAGGCTTAAAATATCTTAAAAAGCAAGAGACAGTCCAGATTTAAGAGATTAAGAACTGTGGGTATAAAGGAGAGGTCACACCTAGAGATACAGATTCTCCTCAACATACTTGGAGGTTGAAGCAATACTAATGAATGTGACTAGTTTAGAGAGAGGGACCTGAGTGACCAGCTAGACCATGGGAAGAAGGGAAATCAAGGACAGAGGAGGCTTCACAGAGATTGGGAAGGACCAGGAGAAAGGTTGTTTCAGAAAGCAAAGAAGCATCAGTGAGGAGCAGGAAGCCACGCCCCATGAAGAATGCTCTCCTGGATCAACTGATTGTGAGTTGAGAGGTAATGAGTGCTCAGTGCCACAGAGACAAAATCACCAGAGCTTCCCAGCGCAAAGTTTAACATGTCATGCCTAGGTTATGACTTAAGCATAACTACATTAGTGTTTTGAGTTATCCTACCATGAGAATATGCTTTGATGTCTTTGATTTAAGTGTCAGGATGTCTCTTCAGCAGGTAATGAAACATTCTCCAGTGTTTCCTTCCTCAGTGTCTCCCAGGGTTTAATGTGGAGCAATATTCTAAAGGAACTCTCTCAGCCACAGTGCCACAGTGTAAGCCCCTGGAATGCCAGCAATTAGCAAGTCATTCGTTCATTCATGCATTTGTTTATTTATTTAGCTTTTTCTTTTTAAATACAGGGTCTCATGTAGCCCAAACTTGCTATAAACCCCAGATGACCTTGAATTCCTGACTCTCCTCTGCCTCCTGTAGGTGTGCACCACCACACCTGGCTTCAACTATTATTTTATAAAAGCAAACAAAGGGTGTTAGAGAGATATTTCGGTGGTGAAGCAGGCTTTTCCTGCTCTTACAGAGGACCTAAATTCCATTCCCAGCACCCAAATCAGGTGGCTTACCATCACCTGTAACTCCAGTTTCTGGGGACCTAACACTTTCTTCTAGACTTCTTGGACAGCTATGCTCACATGTACACACACACACACACACACACACACACACACGCATATTATTAAAACTAATCAAAATAAATATTAAAACAAATAAATGAATGCCACATAGGCAAAGAGGACTTGATTTAACATAGTCCATGGAGCTGTGCTGGCATCGCCTGGAGGCTTATCAGAAATGCACAATTTCAGATTCTGAATCTCCACTTTAATGATATGTGAACATTAAAATTTAAAAACCTGCTTTATATGTTTCAGTTGAACATGATTTCACTCTTGCTTTGGTCATAAGGTAGGCAAGAACACTCTCGTTTCTGTCTATTATTGCATGTCAGACTTTCCTAAGGAGCTCTTTGAAACTCTAGGTATCTAGGCTCTAGGTCTCTGATTTTTTCCAGGAGTCCTGCTTAATTTCCACACTAGTTAAGACCAGGCATAGTTGGTTTCAAGATCCCAGTTTACTGATGAAGTTAAGAATCACCAAGTAGGATAACTAAATGCTTAACATCCTTCCAGCTTTACGTGGTCTGTGGAGGAGAGTTGGTATTACATGGAAGCTTGTTTGAAATACAGAATTCTGGGGCTGGAGAGATGGCTCAGCGGTTGAGAGTGCCAGCTGCTCTTGCAGAGGACCTGGGTTCCAATCCCAGCACCCACATGGTGGCTAAGAACCGTCTTTAACTCCAGTTCCAGGGGAATCCAGCGCCTTCTTCTGACCTCCAAGGCATTGCACGACACAGGTGTACCAACCTACATGCAGATAGTACACTCATATACATAAAAAATAAATCAATAAATAAAAATTAAAAAAGAAATGCAGAATTCCAGGCCTGACTGCAGACCTTCTAGATCAGCATCTCTATGTTAATTGTTCACTATGTTAAAATTTAAAAGCCTGATTTGTATGTTGCAGCTGACCACAGTCTCGTCATTGCATTGACCATGAGTGACTCTCTAGAGAGAATGGGGCAGCCCTGGCCAAACCCAGCTCCAGGACATTCTCAAATATTACATAGTAGCTTAAACCCTAGCTGAGCCTTGAAAGCTGCACCCTCCCAAGTTTAAGACTATACTAAGCTCAGATGTGACCCCTGGAGATTCTCACTCATTTGTTCTGGGGAGAGGCTCAAACATTAGCAATATATAGTTCCCCAGGTGATTCTAATGTATAGCTAGGGAAAAGATTCATTGTGTAGAAAAGTCCTGAGGGGAAGCAGAAATCTAAATTCAATTCTAATATAATTGGAATTTTTGTTAATATAATGAGGGCATAATGCTGGGAATGTATTAATAATAGAAACTTCATCTGCTATGCAGCAGGCTGGCATGAAGGCAATTTCTGAAGGTATCATTGACATAAATGTTATGCTCTTTAGCAAACTTTGAGTTCTTTTTAAGCTTTTGCAAGAGTTTCAATTAACTTGGAATACTCATAACAGTTTTTAAAATGAACAGAGACAGAGCCAGGGTAAAAACTTGTATTATGTTCAAGTAGTTTGAGAGAGGAGGGAGAAAGAAGTTGGGGAACAGTATTTTTCTCCTAGCAATAAAGATTTGTGTGCTTAAATTTGCTAAACTTTGAAGTGGTGGCATTTTGTAAGACTGAAAGGCTTTGTGTAGGTGTAAGTAGAATGTCATGGATGAGTCAAAGATTAATACCTAAATTATAGGGTATGAAATGGGAATTTTATACCTCTTGTCTTGGAAATCAAGTTGGGAAAAGTATTGACTGATTCTATAGCACTGCCTCTATTGGGTTATAATTTAATCAGACACATGATGTTCAACTTCTAGAATGGATAAGAGTTAAGCCATGTATTTTTAAATAATTCTGCAAGTTTTCTCAAACACACACCTAAAATTACTAGGTCACCTCTGACAATGTAAAATAAGATCCTCAAAAGTTTGAGAATTCTTTATCATCTCTAAATGTATTGCACATCAATCTTAATAGGAGCCCCCCTCCCCAGCAATGCCTAAATCAGGCTACTCCAGTGACATCAAGAATGACCTACTAGCTGACTGAAACATTTTAATACAACAGCTACTATACAGTGGCTGCTTATTAATTTCTCCATAGTGTCTTGGATACCTGCGGATGATATGAAGGAACTGGAAGACATTCTCTTTGTCCTTGAAGCATACAGCCATCTCTTCAATAACAACTAGAGTTGTGCCTCTTGGAGAAATTGTTTTATTTTCAAGACAGTATAAAATTGCACTTAAAATGGAGAAAATTTGCAAAGTCATAAAGCTCAAGGTTTTAAAATTTGAATGGCAGCAATAACACTCCCAAAGGATATGTGAATGCAAAATGCAAGATGCTTTAATGTCTGGAAAAGCATTTTAAAGAAATTATCATGTTATCTGTATTACAGAGCTCTGGCCTGGGAGATCAGAATATGCCATAATTCTTTCTAGAAGCCCAGTGAAATAAAGTACTCACTCTAATTCTTGAAAAGGGGTACATAAAATCATCATTGTCTTTTCTTTCTCACACAAACACGTTAATTTTGCAAACAAGGCACACACAGGGTCCATTCTCCACCCTGCTCATCTGTTTCTTGGTGCTTTGTGATTGTGGTTACTTTTAGAATTAGATGTAGGTTTGGCATGCATATATGCATATTTTGGAGTGATGAAAATTGGAAGAAACAACAACAACAACAACAACAAAAGACTGGGTCAAAGAACTGACTGAAATGGTGAACTTCTGCTCAAAACAGCCAACTTCTGCATTGAAATTTTTAAAAGAGACTGAGAAAAAGAGGAAAAACATGTTTGACAGAATGCATGTCCTAGCACTTGGGAGGCAGAGGCAGGTGGATCTCTGTGAGTTCAAGGCCAGCCTGGTCTACAGAGCGAGTTCCAGGCCAGCTGGGGCTACAGGGAGACCCTGTCTCCAAAAGACCAAAAAAATTGGCTTTGAAAAAAAAAAGAATTAGATGTAAGTTATTTCAGACTGATGTGAGAAAAGCGTATGAGAGACAGACTTTTAGGAAGTTCTTTCTATATGTGGCATTGACAACATCCATTTTATTTCATTTCAAATTCATAGCAAAATCATCTTAGGTGGTATTATTCAACTACAGTAGATGAGACAAACCAAGAATCACAGAGATAAAGTTCCTAGCCTAAAATCACTGAAGGAGAGTTTTTTTTATTAATTTTATTTATTTCTGTATGTGTATGAATGTACTTTCTGCATGCAAGTCTGTGCACCCGTGTCGTGCAATGCCGCGGTCAGAAGAGGGTGTCGGATTCCCCTGGAACTGGAGTTCTCCTGGAATTGGAATTTCAGGCGGTTCTCGGCCGCCATGTGGGTGCTGGGGATCGAACCCGGGTCCTCTGCAAGAGCGATCGGCGCTCTTAACCGCTAGGCCATCTCTCCAGCCCCTGAAGGAGAGTTTTAAACTAGATATTAACCTGAGTTCCTTACAGGACATGCTATTTGGTATGGATTATAGAACATCACTGTACAAACCCAAATCTAACAGTGATCTTCTTTTAGTGTGATAGAATGAATTTGCTTTAAAAGGGACCCAAGTATCACCCAGGTTTCCACTTTTGGTTCTTCATCCACAAGGCTTCCAAATTTAAAAGATGGTCTTTGATTTGATTCTTATCTAGCTACTAAGTAACTCAGTAATCTTTAGCAAGTCAAGAAATATTTCTTGTTGGACTTCCTTCTTTAATTGAAATAATTAACTGTAGTTTGTAATTCATATGATTGTTATGGGATTTATATGAGTAAAGTTCTCAGAATAGTGCCTAGCAGGTGGGAGAACTTAATAACAGATATTCTCTTCATATTACTTAAATTTTGATCTCTTAACCGATGAGGTTTTCTAGGGTACAGACTCATACATACTTTGATGCCAATGTGGAAGATACTGACTTGGATAATCATGGACCTCTCAAACTCATCAAATATTTAGAACTGAGCTCAGTTTTGGCAGAATACAGAATTTTGGGACAGTAAGTAGAGAGTGTGTACTTTATATATTTTAGTTATTATCATTGTATAGTGTATATATGTGTATATAGTGTAAATATGTGTATATTAAACAAAAAACCTGTACTTTCTCCTATATTCTTTTGAGTGACACATCATTATCCAGGGGACACAATCAGAGAGCTGGAAATCATCTTGAATTTCTATAGCATCTCTACCCAGCAATATTGAGTTGAACACTAAGCCCAGGTGACTTTTCTTCATTATATGTATCTTTCATACCTATGTTCCTACAACCTCATCTCTTTGCTCTTATTATTTTATTTTTTACTTTTTGAGACAGGGTCTCCCTGTAGCCCCCTGTAGACCAGGCTGGCCTTGAACTCACAAAGAACCACCTGCCTCTGCCTCCTGAGTGCTAGGATTAAAGGCTTGCTCTTATTATTTTAATAGACTCATAATGGTTGCTGGAAGCCAAGGTGATTCTCCTTAATTCGCTCTCTCTAAATGATAGGAGTATAAAATAATATCAGTTAAATCAAACACATTAACAATATGTTTGAAATACTTTACTCTTATCCATTAGCCTCAGGATAGAGTTCTCACTCCTTTCTTTTTGCCAAAGTAAACAAGATCGTGTGCTGCCTGGTGTCACCTTTCGTATGTACCAGATGGTGTCATCACAATTATGTTCTGGAATTTTCTGTACATTCTCATTCTTGAGGGTTATTGGTTATGTTGTCTTTCAAATCTTGCATGGGTTATTCCTTCCAAAGAGTATTTTCATCCAGAAACTTGAGAGACACAATGGTTATTGAGTCATATTAAGGAAATTTCAAGTATATGAAATTAAATTTGATCCAATGATTCTTTTGGAGAGCTTAAGACTTGCCAAGCATGAGTACACAGAAATCACAAAAAGGAAGCTTTGCCAAGTAGAGGGCAGAAATTGTTATTACATACAACTTTCTCCTATGTGTGTTTTAAATGTATGTGGACACATTATGTCCACATGCACTTATGGAGGGCAGAGGTCCACATTGCATGTCTTGTTCAATTGCTCTCCGCCTTGTTTTTTGTAAGACAACATCTCTCACTGAATCTAAAGCTCAATAATTTGGCTGGACTGGCTGGCCTGCAAGCTGAACTAATCAGGTATATACAGAAGCCCTTACCAAGGAAGTCATCTCCCCAGCTCCTGTTCATACTTTCTTGAAAGAAAACTGTACTCTAATAAAATCTCTTTCTCAAGGAATTATCTTACCAAAACCAAAACAAGGCTTTAACAATCACTGATGCTATTACCATGGGTAAGAGAGATTCATGTGCTAGGTCAGCCTCTCTCTATGGCCTTGTGTCTTGTAGAGCTTGTGGTCAGTTTTTGTAGAGCATTATTTTAAACTATAAGGGCCTCTGGGTCTCCATCACCTGGAAAATTATCTCCTAGACAGTTGAGAGAGACCATTTGGATTTGATCCAGAGAGGCACAATTAAGAAAAAAAAAGGCAATTAACCCATCAACAGAACAAAATAAAAACCCAAAAGGGATGAATATGCCAAGTTTTGAGAAAGAGAAGACAAAAAGTCCTAAGCGTTTTACAAAGTGGTTGAGATAAATACTTTGAATACTAGAATTCAATAACGGGTCATCTTCTCCGGGTCACGATGACTGCTTTCCACACACAGCTTTTAAACATAAGCTTAGGTCATTCAAATGAGTTTCTTTTCATGTCTTTTAAATTCCAAAGTCTGTCTGAAAATCTTCAAAACAGTTTTACCATTCCTGGGAAAGGTGATCTTTGGTGATTCCTTATTCTATATGAAACAGCTCAAACTTCTTCTGAGGACCCCCTCCCCCACCCCAGTGCTCCCTTTATTGATGGCATTACAACCCGTGTTAGTCAGCTTTTGCAACAAACACCTGAGATAATCATCTTATAAAGAGAAGATGCTAATTATGGCCCATCATTTTGCTTTGTGGGGGGGTAGTCCAAGGAGCAAAGCTGCTCACTTCAAGGATATGAGGCGAAACAGAGGAAAGGAGGACATGGGGGCCCCAGAATCCCCTTTGAGGGCATGCCACCAATGACCCAAAGACCTCTCAGTAGCTCCCCGCACCCCTTAAGGATTCCACCACTTCCTCATAGTCCCATTGATTGGGGGCAAATTTTTTAACAAGTGGGACTTTAGGGGACAGTGCAGCTCTAAAGTGCAGCACATGCCCTCTCTACCTCCACTACCTTCTCCAGAAGGGAGAAGCTCTCTGTTCTCTGATGTGTTTTGCTTTCTGCTCCCTCTGGCCTGCATGTGCTTGCTCTGTCTTCTGCCCAGACACTTTTCTCTACACAGATTCTTTGACTCCCATTTTTCCATCCCTGAGATTTCAGGACCAAGCTGCTGTGCACTGCTTTTTATGCCGGTTGTAGGGACACAAGCTCAAGTCTTCATCTTACGAGGTGCTCTGAAGGGTCCAGAGCATGATCACCATAGCAGCACTTTGGGTTCAAATGTGCGAATGTAAGCATGAAGGAATGTAATGGAACAAATAGAAAACTGCAGATAGACATGCACACCAGATGGACAGCAAAACACCATCAAATCAGGAGCTTAGAACACCTAGCAAGACTGACTAGAGCAACCCAATTGAGAGAGCAAAGGCAAGATCCCCAACAGGGGCTTACAAACATCCAGAAGAAATCAAGCCAAGAAGCAGTAATGCTGCAGTTCCCAAATGGGAGTCTGCGGAGCTCAGTGTCCAGATTCTCCATGGGATAAACAATAATAACCTCTGTTGGAAATGGTTTACCTTTAAGCTGCTTTCAAAGGCACAATGTTTTAAATAACTTTAGTGGCTTGTTCTCCCCCCGACTCCCATTTCAGATCGAGGGGGCCACCCTGACCCAGGACCCTGGGCTTTGGAGAACACTTGTTATAAACATGCTTGAGTTTGAAGACAAGGGAGGGCCTCTTTGATCCTGGACTGTGCTTCTCAGTAAGCTTAAACAAGACAGGACAATTTGTTGAAGAGATTGTATATTGCAAAGGCAAATGGTTTACCTACTGAGCCACCTCCCTAGGGCCCTGTATATTTGACTTTTAGTAAGAGCTGTCTATAACATGTTTGGTTGACTTGAGAAGCAGTCCAGTTATAAATGTAAGTTCAAATCCACCCATACAGCATGCCTGACACTTCTCTCTGTTGAGTTCAGCATTTGAGTAAACC
Source organism: Rhizomys pruinosus (assembly GCA_009823505.1). Taxonomy (NCBI): domain Eukaryota; kingdom Metazoa; phylum Chordata; class Mammalia; order Rodentia; family Spalacidae; genus Rhizomys; species Rhizomys pruinosus. The sequence goes on along the minus strand of VZQC01007700.1, from coordinate 178,108 downwards.
TCTTATCACTCTTGTTCCTTTAAACTCAATCCTGATGGACAAAATGAATGTTAAATGTTGTTTTTGCTTTGACAACTGAGTTGGTATAATACCCATTTATTCATTACTCACCAACCATTCATGCATATTTATTGGACACTGTTACTGTGTGATGAGACCCATTGTAAAATCAGTTGCACTCTTTGCATGTTGTATTACATGCTGCATGTGGCATTGTATTTTAGTTATGTGTCAGTGGTTGTTGATTCTGCCTCCCTTATACAGTTCCTGAAACTCCAACATTCAATGTATGTTAGCTAAATAATTAAATTTGTAAATGCATTGACTAAATTTGTTTGTTCAATCACTATTTAGATTAAATTACAGATTTAATTATTGAACACAACAAATGGTACAGATCTATTTTCCAGATCAAATATTCCCTGTTCACACTCTCTTGGGGATTATAAAATGTCATGCAATTATGTTGGTTTTCAAGGATACATTTTTTTTTTGAGACAGGGTCTTTCTATAGCCCCAGCTGGTCTGGAACTTGCTATGTAGACCATGCTGGCCTTGAACTATAATCAGACAGTTTTCAAATGTGACTGAAGATGCTGAAGAGTCTATAAAAAGCAGAAATAATTCCAGTTCTATTACCTGAAGGCATTGCTTAAACCTCAGTTTTGCAATGATCCATATTGTAGACGATCACTAGGTGATGCCAGTTACTTAGATTTTTAATGAACTACATGTTCTAAAGTTGGACTGTGTGGCAGCCTCATCAGTATATCTATGGATATATTTTAATTTTTTAAAAGAAATATGTTTATAGCCAGGTGAGGTAGCACATGCCTTTAACCCCAGCACTTGGGTGGCAGAGGTAGGTGGATCTCTGTGAGTTCAAGGCCAATCTGGTCTACACAGTGAGTTCCAGGTCAGCTGGAACTATAGGGAGACACTGTCTAAGAAACCCCCCCAAATATATTTATTAATTTTTTGTGTGTGAATGCATTGTCTGCATGTATGTAAGTGCACCCATGTGTGCTAACATTGTCTCTTGGGGACAAGAAATAGAAAGTTTGTGGTTTAATAGTAATGTGTTTTGTGTGTCAAGTTGACAAGGGGTCAACTGTGTTGGATAGTTTTAGTGTCAACTTGACCCACCTGAGTTGAGGGAGCCTCAATTGGGAAATTGTCTCCATTAGACTGACCTATGGCCGTGTCTGTGGGGTGTCTTCTTGATTGTTGAGTGATGTGGGAGGGCCTAGTTCACTGTGGGGAGTGCCACCCATGGAAAGGTGGTGCTGTATTGTACAAGAAAGCAGGCTGAGCATGGGCCAGGGGATCAAGCCAGTAAGCAGCGTTCCTCCATGGCCTGTGCTTCAGCACCTGCCTCCAGGTTCCTGCCCTGAGTTTCTACCTTGGGCTCCTTCAGCAATGTGTCCAGGAGCTGAATAAACCCTTTCCTTCCCAACTTAGTTTTAGTTAGAGTGTTTTGTCACAGCAATTGAAAGGAAACTAGAACAGAAATTGATACCAGAGAGTGGGCTATTGCTGTGACAGACCTGACCTTGGTGTTTTGGGGAGGACTGTGGAAGCATTTGGAACTTTGGTCTGGAAAAGCCATTGAGAGCTTAGAGTTTGTTGCTGTGGCACTTGGAACAGTTTTGTTAAAAGAATACCACTCCTGGGTATATACCCACAAGACTCATCTTACTGCAGAGATACATGCACAGCTATGTTTATTGCCGCTCTGTTCACAATTGCAAAAAACTGGAATCAACCCAGATGCCCCTCAACTGATGAGTGGATAGAGAAAATGTGGTACATGTACACAATGGAATTCTATGCAGCAGTAAAGAAAGACAACATCATGAACTTTGCAGGTAAATGGATGGAGCTAGAAGACATCATGTTAAGTGAAGTAACACAGTCCCAGAAAAACAAACGACAAATGGTATCTCTCATATGTGGATGCTAGTACCAATAACC